>JAJTUV010001306.1:0-387295 GCA_021653895.1 Mastomys natalensis
TCCCTGTCTTTGAGGCTATTCTCCCAGCTCAGCTCACAGCCTATCTCCGCAGTACCTCACCAGTCTGGCCTTTACATGTACTAAAAATCAGGTAGCAAATGTTACCCTTCTTGCAGAAGATCACGGTGGACAACACTTTCTCTGACAAGGTTCTCAGCAATCTGAGCTGCACAGGGCCCAAGCTGTTTTGGTAACTCAAGCCATAATACCTTTGAGCACTGTGATTCATTTTTATATTTTATTGCTTCAAATGCTTCAAACTATGGGAAATCTTTGGTAAAAATAAAAACAATAAAATTTTCACAATAACTTTACACCAAGCATTGCACAACAGTGTCGTCAACACAGGTGAGACACAGGAATGTTCAGAATCCTCAGTGAGGAGATCAACTGTACAATATTCAGAGTTTGTCATTTAACAACAAAACTTTTTATAAATATTTAAAATATTTCCTATGTTCTTACCACATATTAACATTTGCATTTCAATCGGCATGTTGAGCTTTAAAGTCTGTTTTCTATTGCCTACCACAGTATCAGTCTTCCTCCCCCTGACTCTGTTCATTTTGCATAAAACTAGAGGGAGGCACGGAAATAAAAATCAGTATGGTTCTTGTCAGGCCCTCTGTGCAAAAGAGGAAAATGTTTAATGTCTATTTTGACACAGACATTTCTCTGGCGGTGGCTTCGTGTGCTCTCAGACTTGAGCAGCTTTGAGCTGATCCAGGTGAGCTCTCAGCTCAGGACAGAGCTCCGTCAGCAGCAGCTCCATCAGCACCTGCCGGAGAGAAGGGCAAGGAGGAGGCTGTGAGGGTGTCTGAGAGCTGGCTACTGAGAAGCCTGAGATCAGCCTCAGGAGACAGGTGGCTCCCAAAAGATCAGACTACACAAACTCAATTTACCCCATGATCTACTAGACAAGGCCAACCGTCTGTCACATGATAGACTCATACTTACTCTTTGGCTTCGCTTTTTTGTTTTTTTTGTTTTTTTGAGACAAGATGTCGGACAGCCCCCATGGACCTCTGTCCTGAGTACATGTAGGTACCCCACACCTAGCTCATGCTAATTCTAATCAGGAAAATGAACAGATAGCAGCTGCTTTTGCTGAAATAACAGAAAGCACACAGTCACGCAGAGATGGTAACCCAACAGACAGCTGACTGTCTGCCGCATCCCTTCATACTCTCAGTCAAATGAGAGGACAGACAATGCATACAACACAGGCTCGGTGCTAAAAGTAATGAAAGTAGTCCAGAAGGCGAAGGACTAGGCTATCCTAATGTGCAAACCGAAATATACAATTCAATAAAGAAAAAGTCCTGGGGGGGTGGCTATTTACTCACATATAACAGGTGTTTGTTGGCCCTTGTTTCTTGCAGCGCCTTGAATATTTTTATTATACCATGGCGGGCATTTTGCTGTCCAACAAGGCTCTGAAGTGTATCTGGGAAAAGAAACATGCCCTGTTGCACTTCTGAGGGTTGGACTCAGCTGTGCACGTTACCTTCCACTGCCTGTGATCAGACACTCTGGATGAAGTAGCACAGGGAGAAAGGTTTATTCTGGCTCACACAGCAGCCAGGGCCCAAGCAGGCTGATGAGGTTGATCCCGTCAGGAAGCTGAGAGCACGCTGGTGCCCAGCCCACTTTCTCCTTCAGAAGAGCACACCCTAGGGAAGGATACTACTCACACTTATGGTGGATCTCCCTACCTCAGTTAACCTGACCCAGAAATCCCAAAGGCATGCCCAGAGGCCAGAGGTTTGTCTCTTAGGGATTCTAGTTCCAGTCAAGTTGACAATATTAGGTATCATGCTGGCAGGTGCTTTGTATCCTGAGATCTGAAAAAACTGTTTCTGTCCTCAAGTGATACTGTACAACATATAGAAAGTAAAGCATGAAGCTCCGCCTGACTGACATCATTGGCTAGTCCTCTTGAACGTTTAAAACAAATGTTTTAGAATTTTTTTTTTTTTTACCAAAGAACAGTTTTGAAGGCTACAATTTTAACATTTGCTACTACTTATTTTAGTAATTAAAATACATATGTGTTTTTAAGCACATTTGTAAAGTTTCATGGTAAATTTTAGTCCGATCTCTAAAGCATAAAGTATGATATTAACTCTAAACATTTCTGAAATGAAAAGTTCCTGTTAAGATTTTCCCATATCTTTGAGCAGGTGATGAGAAGCAGTCTCCTGGGGGGTGGGGTGCAGGGAAAGCTTCTCAATGATGGCATTCTCAAACCCCTCTCTCTCTGTCTTCCCCTCTCTCTTTCTCCCCCTCCCTCTCTCCCTTCCTCTTTCCCTTCTCCTCTCTCTCCTCCCTCTCTCACCCCCTCTCTCCCTTTCCCCCCTCCCTTCCTCTCTCTCTCTCTCTCTTTCTCTCTTTCTCTTTCTCTCTTTCTCTCTCTCTCTCCCCCCTCCCTCCCTCTCTCTCAGGCCTCACCTGGAATGTTTTCAAGCAGCTTTTGCTGTGCTCTCTGCTTCGTTTCCTGACTCTGTGCTTCGCTTCTGATTCTCGTTGGAGGCGCCAGTTTCCCATTTGGCCAAAAAGCATTCCGGAAAGCACTGATGTAGTGAACGAGCATCGGCTCGCTGAATATCCAGTTCACGGTGTCCCGGATTTGCCTTTGAAGAGATAAATATTGCTTGGATGAAGTTTTTAAAAACTGTACTGTGTTCTCAGAAGGCATTTGTCAATGGTGGGTTAAGATACAGCCTGAGCTAAGTGTTTGATGAATGAATGAATAATCTACTTTAAACCTGCCGCTGTGAAGTTAGCATTCCTTCCAGCAATACTGGATGGCCAACTCATTCCTGGGGCTGGGTCAACATTATTTTCTTTTCGTTTCTTTCTTTCTTCTTTTTTTTTTTAAATTTGAGAATTTCATACACATATAGAATATGGGATTTACATTTCCTGTGGCACCCTCTTTTTCCAAATGTTTGCCTTTCAATCAGTACAGACAATAAGAGAAGACTGAGATTTGTCTGAGGATTTAATTCCCACTGTACGTTAATTATCTTCCATGACCCTTATAAATTGGAAGTACTAGCCCATTTCCGGAGACTGATAAAAGGAACCTCCCCTTGGGCCCCTAGAGTTCTAAAGGAGAACCATGCTTTTTTTTACTGGTCCTCCTAGAGTGACTACAGCAGACAGTCCTGGGGAAAAATATTCTGACCCAGAGAGAGCACCTTATGCTCACTGGCAAAGAGCAAGGATGCCTTTCAAAGATCCAGCACTATCACGTCAAGGCCAAAGGGTCACGTGTATGAAACCTGGGTTGGGCATACTCGACCAGCACAGTTGTGCAGAAATGGCTTTTACCTAGGTTAGACCTCTATACAGTCCTACATAAGTCAAGCTTTAACCATTCTCTTAGCAACAGACAAGTGACCACCGTTCACAGAGCCCAGAAGTAGTCCAGAGTCAGGCTGAAAGGCGAGTGGCTGGAAAGGAAAAGGAGCACCCGAGGTCACCAGGCCCAGAAGCACCTGAAATCACACACGTTAACTAATTCCATCAGCAGCCAGATTTTAAGAGGAAGCAAGGGTTTTGTGACATCTTCCTCCAAATGGATGTCCCAAGCTCATCACTTAACACACAATGAGCAATTACTTTTGAAAAAGGATTACATCTGAGTCAAACTGAGATGTTACCTGTTTCATAGTGAAAAACCAAACATGGTGCAATTCAAATCTAGACAAAGAAAATAATTTATCTGTTTAAAAGAACTTCTGTCCTAAAAAGTAATGGCTATCCTCCTGTCTGTCTTCCAGAGAAAACGAAGAAAGCTCTGTATGCTGGTGACAACACACTTTGGTTTCTGTAGTTTTGCTTTGGGTTAACCACTTGCACTCCATGAAGAAGTTTCAATTTGTGACTGAACCTTGGGCAACTCTTAGGAAAGGTCAGAGCCTAAGTATTTTCTTTCGATCAGCCAAAAGGTTTTGAAGCAAATCAAGCATGTGAGACAATGTTGGCTTCATGACAAGAGGCTGACAAACACTATGACTTAATTTTACCATGTACAGGCCTTTGTGAAGGCAAACAGCATGTACCAGAGGCTCCGCAGTGCCTGCCATGCAGCCAGCCCACCGGCATGCACAGCCTCAAAGTGTCCTACAAGCGGCTCCTCAGGCTCCGTGCAGTAACTCACCACTCACACGCTCAGCTGTTCATTTTGTGAGCAGGAGCCAGTGTGAGCAGAGGAACATGGAAGAGCTCATGATTTGTTGAATCTGACAAGGAAAATAGATTAGCAAGCTCAAGTATGAGGGAAAGGAAGGCACCTGGGAATTTCTTTATCTAAAGCCTGTCAGTACTAATGAAGTTTTCCCAAGATATAAACAATGTATTGAATGGGTTCTTCCTCCAATCCAAGGACACTAAGTTAATTAAGCAAGCCTCTGACAGACAAACGTGTTTTTAATTTTAGAAATAAAACAGAAGTAAATGTTTGTTGTGGCCACCAGAAATACGTATAGATCAACAACAACAAAAAAATAATAAGTTTTCATTGTAGTATTTCCTGAAAGAACTGATAGCTTACATTATACAACTGTCATTTACGTCTCGCCAATGCTCAACATTATCATTCACTTGGAAAACCAATACTTTCACCTCAAAACTTACTTTACTATATACAAATTGTTTTACTTTTTAAAGGTTTAGACATTCACTCATACTTCTATTCTGCAGAAAATCCTAACAATGTCTTGAAGTTATTTTATTTTGGACAATAATTTTAAACAACCTGACAATGGCGGCTGTAAATTCCAGGCACAGAGATATCATGAACAGAGCGAGGTCACTGGACAAGAAGCCATGTCAGCTCTACAGAACAGCACATGGTGAGCTCAGGAAGTCACGCTGTCTCTTCACGGTCTCCTTCCCACTGAGGTGGGAGCTACAGTAAGAAGCTGGCTTAGAACAGCAGCTTCCTTCCCTGTTTGCTCAGACTGCTCAGAGGGCATGCTCTCGAAGCTGTGAGCAACACTAATAGTTTCTTAGCAAGTAATGCAGGCTGACCATGAGTTCTCATGAAGACCCAGAGTGTTGTGAATGAATGCCAAATGTGGAACGCTTTACAGACAACTCCAAATTGTCCTATAGGAGATTACTTATGCAGATGCTTTATATGAATGGATACTGCGATGCAGTTTAGACTCTACTAAAGACTTATGGTAGACACAGCCCTCTACCATGGATGTCCACACATGAAAAACTGACATCTTAATGCTACTTCAACTCTGAAAGTGAATGCTGAACTAGCTCAAATGCTTGTCATCTGTTCACCATGCATGCCGCAAGAGAAATTCAGAACTCTGCTTCCTCACCAGCCTCAACATTGTATCAGAATCAACATACAAAGGAAGGACACCTCTCCTTAAACCCCCGGCTGCTGGACTGTAAGGCAATTCAATATTCAGACAAAGGGTAATGGTAATTTTGAACAACTCACTTGTTGATGGTTCTTCCAAATGTAACCTGAACGAGAGCAATTAACGTTCTTCTCACCCATTTAAACACTAAAATATAAGCCAGAAGAGAACATTTATCACAGGATATTATAAGTGTCACAATTTCACAACTCAACAGGGCACACAATCTTGTCCTTTGATTCAGTCTAAATTTAAGCATTGATCACAGGATCCACTTTCTGGAGACTGGGTCTGAGTTAGCACACACCTGCTCAGGAAACTCTGATCATTTTCAGTAGGCAGATGAAGAGGTGAGATTTAAGAGGATCTCTGCCCCTCTCTTTTCTTCTGCCTACAGCAGAGCTGAAATACTACTTTACTCCCTATGCCCCAGGCTGCTGATAGCATGCCTGGTCCTCACAGCAGACAGTGCAGTTCCTGTTGAAGATTTCTGCTTCCAATTTTCTAACAAACAACTCTCAGTGAGAAATGTCTGTATTCAAATGTTGACAGACATTATCAAATGTGGACAAAATGATGCCCTGACTGTTCCCTTGGAGTACTCTAGTCTGTTCAACACAGTGTACTTTTATATCTTGTGTGTTTAAATGGGGACAAGAAACGAAGACCAGAGTCCTGAATAATATGTGAATTGTTTTCCTGTAACACCTTCCAGAGCAGCTGGGCATACATCACCGTGCTGACCCTCAGGCTCCTCTCATCTGGAAGAGAGTGAGATTAAAGTGGGCCTGTATTCTTCTGTCCCTGTGGTGTTTGATAGGTATTGCCCCCCACCCATAGACCCAGGTGTTTGAATGCTTAGTCCATAGGGGGTAGCACTTTTAGGAGGTGTGGCCTTGCTAGAGGAAGTATGTCACTGTGGAAGCAGGTTTGAAGTATCATACCTATGCTTAAGCAGTGTGACACAGTCTCCTGCTGCCTGCAGATTAAGATATAGAACCCTCAGCTCCTTCTCCAGCACCACGCCTGCTTGTGTGCTGCCATGCTTCCCACCATGATGATAATAGACTAAGCCTCTGAACTGTAAGCCAGCCCCAATTCAATGTTTCCCTTTATAGGAGCTGCTTTGATCATGCTGTCTCTTCTTCACAGCAATGAAACCCTAATTAAGATAGTCACTAAGGGTATTTTCTGTGCACGAGGGTTCTACCTATCATAACTTTTATTAACATGGAGACATTTTATAGGTGTAGAATAGTAATGTAAACCAAAAAAGGAAAATGATATTATTATGTTCATAAATTTTAATATAAATCAAGTTTTAAAAATTCATATTTCTATCTCTAGCCCTGAATGTTTGGCAACTAACACAGGAAGAAGTGAAAAACACAGATTTGGCAACAATGAAGCCAACAGTTCAGGCCTTCTGGATCTAGGGAAAATTAAAAGGAATAAATTCTCAAAGACCCTCTCCCAAGGGTGATTATACAAGAGCAACAACTGGCATAGAGCAGAGGATATAAGGGCATTCCTAACTTCTGAATGAATCTCAATGCCTACTTCAAAAACTAACCACCCCAAATAAAAGTGAAGCCTTGGACTTAGAGCCATGCTTCAGAGATGCCTGGAACCTCTGTATGGGATTTTCTGGAATAGCACTAAGTATGTAGATGTGTTTATTTTAGGCTGTCCTTTAGGCTAGAATGAACGTTTCTGTTCATGAGGACAGTTTTGCTTGGCCTTTCTAGGTCAGGAGAGAGAGTTCATAGCCAGCGGGTCTGATCATAGACGCAACTCTGGAAGAATGCCGACAGGTGAGGAATAAAATAAAACTCCGCCTCACTAGGCCCTCTGTATATCAACAAAAAGAGGAAGCAGACATTTGCTGAGTTCCCTCCCATCACTGGGTCTCCTCACTCTAGTACTTGTCCTGTCCTTCCTCATTCCCAAGCCCCGACCTACACAAATGACCCTGTGACTCCTATTAAAGTCACGTCTGTTCAAAGCACGGAGGCAGCTGCAGCCGCCTGAGGCATCTGCTGATGGCAAATGCATCCCGTCTCGTTATCAAGGCGTTCTATTTATTCCTCTCGGAAATGTCACTGACAAAATCAAACATGCTCTGAGCAGACGTTCAGTCGAGGATGAGCAGGCTAAAATGCCAGCATTTAGAGTCCTCCTAGGTCTGGGACTGGCTCTGACACAGTCACGAAGTGTTTTCATCTCTTAGTGATTATGGGAAAGATGCTACCAGGTAGGATGCTGCACTCTCGTTGTTCACACCTCTGTGAGAAATGGAAGACCCACAGATATGTGGGCAAGATTTCACTGAACAAAGAAAAACTGAGTGTAATACTATTGTTTTCTAAATCAAGTTAAATATCAGCGACTATCTTAAAAGAATCTAAAGTACAACAGAGTTTGATACAACAATATTTGAATGCTATTATATCATGGTCATTTCTTAAGCAATCTAACTAGCCTCCATTTCTAGAGTTTATTTTAGCCCTAACTTTAGTTATTGAAATTATTCTACATGCAACCTTCCTACATCATATACATTTATGATATATGATATATATCCACAACACAACCCAGGCATCAAAACTGCACCTTTAATCTCAGGCTATGCAAATCATTTCTTGAGTAAGTTCTGGTGATGAGACAATGAACTATACTGAGTCACGTGAAGAGTTCACAGCATTCTCTCTGTTTTAATCCAGAGGAGCACATGCTGAGTACACCAGGAACCCATGTTTCAGGAAAGCCAGACATTCTATCTGTCCTAAGGCGGTACCTTGAGCACCAAGGACGAAGTGTAACACCTGAAGTGTCTGGATGAATGAACACACAGGTACAAAGACATCAAATGCATGCCAGCAGCAGAGCAGTGATAGATAAATCCCACTGCTCATCAAGTAGACTTACTTCCTCGCAGTTCGAAAATCTCCCCGATCAGCATGAAGCATGGCTCAGCCAAGGCATCCTTCTTCCCGTCCACGTCATCTCCGTAATCGGACAGGTCGCTGTCTTCTTCCATCTCCTCCTGGGGACAGGCAGCATCGCACGTGCAGGTCACATACCCAGGAAATGTAGTTGAATTCAAGCACAGACTCCAAGCTGCCTACTTCCACCCTACCCTTACTCTATCACTGTCCACCCTCAGGGACAGCCTGACTCGACAGCCAGATTCAAAGCTTGAAATAAGCTAACTGGGGCTGGGTGTGTGTGTGTGTGTGTGTGTGTGTGTGTGTGTGTAAAAATACTATTTAAATAATCAGGGAATTGTAATACAGTTTCCCAAAGATGATGAAATGGTTTTTGCAGTTTGAAAGACTTTTAACCAAAACGGTTTTTAATTCACTGCTCTTAAAAATATGTGCATTTTAAAGTACTTGAGGTATTTTTAAAGTTCTGCTTCAAGTAACTACCATACACTTTAGCTAGTCTCATTTCCTGATATACAGTCAGCATATTTCAACTCAAACCTTATTATACGTCAGGCAGCAGGCTGGTGCACATGAATGCAGTGAGGTGCAGACTCTCTGGCTGACAGTGGTCTATGGAGACTGACACACACAGAATGGCAGCTTCACAAGGCAGGATGAAGTGCTGCCCAAGCAGGGAAAAGACAGCTGAAGACAGTTATTCTAGTGTCTTCAAAAAAAAACAATTCTGAAAGTAACAACTCCAGAGACACAGCTGGGTTGTATCTTGTTGGGTCACTGGCCAAAGAGGCCGTGTGGACACCCCTAAACATCACAGGCTACTGTCAAGGCTGTTGGTTATTCACCACAACTTGATGGTAAGGTCGTGTTGCTGAAGACCACACTCATGTCCCTGAACACAGAGGAGTTAGCGGTACCTAACCTGAAGCTTCAGCACTACTGACTAAAGTTTACTGTGTTGGGGATCCTCTGCGTGATACCAGACAAGGAAGGTGAGCATCAATATGACTTGGCTACAAACCCTGAGATCTACAACAGTAACCTGCCTGGAGGGCAGATTAGTGCAATAGCGGTACAACTGTCATGAGAATAACCAACCCATCTTTTAAGTTGGATGTAAGGCCCACTCCATGAGATGGAAGTCATACCTGACACTGCTAAGGAAGCCAAAAATCTGAGAGTACATAGATCACGGACCTAGAGGAAACCTACTACTATTATTATCTAAAACAAAACAAAACAACAACAACAAAACAACAACGACAACAAAAACCCATAGCAATAAAATGACTCCCAATGACAGATTTGTGCATTACTCTTCCCCAGCAGAGAAGCTCCTTCTTGAGGTAGATGGCAATGAACACAGAGATCCACGGCCGGACAGTGTGCACAGAATAAGAGAGTGTGGCGCACTCAGTCCTAAATGGGATGTCTTCATCAAACCCCTCTCTAGGCCCAGGGACTAGGGGTTGGTTTGTTTGTCGTTTTGGAAAGGGCGACACGGGTAGAGGGCAAATCTGGAAGGACTTGGGGAAGGAGAAAAATATGATCGAAGTAGAGCATATGAAAATTCTTCAATAAAAATTTAAAGAGAAAGCTGAAGTTGAGAAACTAGGCATGAGACTAATTATGGGATGTTGGGTGTTATCTGGTAAGCACCCCAAGAGAGATTTTTGGAAGCACAAGGAGTCCTCTAAAACTTCTCAGCTTCTCACTGGTCCAGGAACATTAAATACTTCAAAGGGATTGAGGAAGGTGAACACTGAGAAGCAACTGTAACAATTACTTTAGAGAACAATTTCATAGTGAGCAAGTCATTTTTCTATCAGGAATTCATGCCTAAGACAGGGTAACAGAACAAAGCTAGCCAGGTCAAGGCAGATATGGAGGAAGGAGGTGTCAGAGGAGCCTTAGAGACAGGGGGTTCACACTGAGAATGAATAGAGATGTGGGCATTTCTCTTCCCAATTCAGAACGCAATTAAGTACTACACTCTTGTTCATGGTCACTCTCTCTGTGCAAACTCAACAAACCAATCCTGATAAAGAAGCAGATTTTGGAGGCTAGTCTCTTCTAATTTGCTAGACAGCCAAACAAGGGGCTTTATGGTTTGTACATACTGTAAGCATGAGTTTCAGAATATGAGACTGAATATGTTTGCTGTCTCTCCAGTGACTGCTTTACCACACACATTGCTGTCAGGTTCTTCCTGATTCTACACGCTCCTTGTCCAAGGATGAAGCTTCAGCCCCTACCCTGTCATAACCTTTGCCTCCTTATCTTCCAGAAGCACATGACAGACACCTGCCAGTCTACTCCAGTGATCCACCCGCTATCCCACAGACACACCCCTTCCCCCGAGCCATCAGTCCCAAGTCCAAGGCCAACTTCTTCCCTGAGGTCCTTTACTCTGCTCCCCATCCTGAGGACACTGTGTGGCAGCACTTCCTGTTCAGAGTCCACGTACTTACCTGTCATTTATCCTTTTATATCTGCATTGTAATTCTTTCAAGTAACTGACTCCACAATGTGAGCGTGATCACTGGAAACACATGCATTTGCCTTTCTCTCAAACAGGCTTCAGAAAGCTACCTGCTTGACTATACTCACGGGGCATCCCGCTGGACCACTCACCTCCTGATGGGAGAAGAAGTCACGAGGAAGTTTTTCCAAAAATGAAGATAATGAGAAGGAGGTTTTTTTCCCCTGTACATCAATGACCTTGAGGTAGTCAGGAGAAGGGCTCAAAAAGGCATAAAGTGCTTCACTCTGGAACAGTCTTTCATCGGAAAGCAGGTTCTGTGAGGAAGGAGGAGGATTGATTACTCCTACCCAGAAGACTAGCTGGGCTGCTGAGAGCTAGAGGCAAACCAGACAGCACTGACTATGGCAAGGCCTCGCTTTCACCACAGTTCTAAACAAAGCGAGCAAGCAGGCAAACAAGGGGCTGCCTTTTCTCAGAAATAAACTACATTAGATCATTTGTTCAGTGGTCTTCATTGCAAATAAATGATGGTGCACTACTATCTCAGCCTGTGGGAGACGGTGTACAGACAGTGCTTAGTGTTCCTTGACGCCATGAAAACTTATTTTGCATACAACTCAAAGATCTTGAGCTACTGATTTTGTAAGAAAACTACTTGTCTATAACTGACCAACTTAAAATCTGCATATTGTACATGGATACCACAAAAGAACCTTTAATGACTATGTTCAAGTACAGTGGCTTTCTCGACCGGCAGCGTCACCACTGTTCAGAGAGCAACTGTTTATACAGCTATGTAACTGTTTACACTGGTCCTTAAGCTCTGAAGTCCTAGCGTTCTGTACATACTTATCTGCCTAGAAGAAAGAACAAGCATAAACCAAGGGCTTTGGCTGGTTTTTTTGTTTGTTTGTTTTTGTATTTGAGACAGGCTCTCACTATGCAGCCCTGGCTGCCTGAACTCACTATATAGACCAGACTGGACTTGAAGTCACAGAAAGCCACCTGCCTCCATCTCCCATGTGCTGGGACTGAATGTGTGCTCCAGCACACCCTGTCAGAAATCAATTTTCTGTGTGAGCTAATGTAGCTATAACACAGATTATCAATAGCTATATTGGTTTTTTAATCTGGTGTCATAAGAAGAAGGGTTTGGAAGTAAAGAAGCCACAGGAAGTCATCAGCTGCTGATGAACTGATGATTGGGTGGGGCAGTCATCTTTAGGGCAGGTATAGTGAAGGGGAGACATGTGTGGAGTTGACAATATAAACTGGGAGTGCCATGCGAAACACAGAGCAAACTAGCAAGCTTTTGGGATAGTGACAGTTTAACTCCAAATATATCTCACCCTTACATTCAATACTTTCCATTTGCTTACCTGTAAAAACTTATTTAACTGAGTTTTTGACTTTTCCAGGAACTTGTGATCTATAGATTTGAAAGGCAGCTTACTGAGAGAAGGCAACTGGACTTTTTTTAAAGAAGGGACACACTGTAGGGGGAAAGATTAAATGTTACTCTTTTGAAACTATAATCTTCAGAAAGTTTATAACCACAGTTAGAACAAAGCAAATAGATCTACTCCTCTATGCCACTCCACCATGACCTTGAACTTCTCATTTTCCTGTCTCAGTGCCTGAAGCTAGGATTACTGCCATGCATCACTACATCCAGCTAAAGTGCACCCACTGTAGTCAGGACCAGATAACCTGAAGGAACAGGATAGTACTGTGCATTGGATGGACACATGCACAGCACAGAGCTCATTATTCAGGGCCGGAAGCCCAGGACACAAGCTGTTCTACTGTAAGAGGTGTTTCTAACTTCTTCGAGGAGAGAGAGAGAGAGAAAGAGAAAGAAAGAAAGAGAAAGAAAGAAGAAAGAGAGAGAGAGAGAGAGAGAGAGAGAGAGAAAGAAAGAAAGAAAATATAGGTAGAAGCTCTAGTACCTGCTTTCCAAAGACAGAGCACAGACTAAATATATCAGTAGTACTAAGGTAGCACGGGGCTTCCTTTTGTGGTGGAGCACTACATCCTATCAGAACAGTACTAGATGTACAGCACGTGTTGGTTCACCCTTATTATGGCTCACAGGCGTTTCAGAGGCGTGAAGAGGCAGGGAACTGGAAAGCTGCCGCCACTGATTACAGAGTCACTGGAGAGGGACTTGCGGCAGGAACCTCACAGTAGCAAGTGGACAGGGAAGACACATCCAGTCATCAGTCCAAATGGGGACAACAGTCAATGGCCACACATGGATTTTATATGGTTTCATTTATATAATGCTATGGTAGGATTACCTTTCTATGTTTCAAGAACATTTATTTTGTAAGTCCATTTTATGTCAAACTCCTTTTCCTCTTTTGTTTTTATTAACAAGCTAATTTGATAGTTAGCTTTAGTCATTCTTATGCTGAGATAAAGGTTTGTTTTCCATACTCATGCAGTGACCACAGTCAACCTGTGAAATACGGTAGCACAACACTCATGTTTTGGCCACCAGTCTTTTAAGAGTACTTGAAAAGTTAGCATCTGGAAGTCCTTGCTTAAGCATGTTAGAAATCACCCCCACACAAAGTTATGGAAGCAGACACCTTTCATCTGCAAGACAGAAACCTGAGAGGTAACCATGGCTTTTCCAGTGTGAGTTTATTCTGAGAAAGAGAAGAACGGCCTGAAAGTCAGGTTGAAGTGACTGCAGAGGTCTCACTGCTTCAGTAAGAGGGACTTGTCTTCTGTGGCAGGTGGAATTGCCCGAGGAAATGGGAAAGAACAAGCTAGATTCTAATCCTGACTTGGTTACTATACACATACCCTGTAAGTCAATTAAACACTGGAATTAGTTTCTCTCAACTATCAAATACATAAACTGACCTAGATTGGTGGCCTCCAAAACTTTTTGACTAAAACACACAATAGAAAATACATGCTAGTTTATAAACCATGATGTACATTTATAATAGCTACATCTATATTATATATCATATATGAAAATAAAAGCAATACAATTCTCATTATTACTAACAGCAACAGAATCACTAAAGTGTTTTCTGTGTACCACATAGTCTTCTACTTGCTATGTAGCATTTATTCCCTTAATCCTCCTGAGCAGGAAATGGTAGATCTAGGATCCTGGTTGAGCTCTCTGGCTGGATATTTCAGCCACTCCACTCCGCTGACTCCAGAGTCTATTTTCCTCTTACTGCTTTGACATACAGCCTTTAAAGGGTTACAGCAAGCAGCTTCAAATCTACTGGCCCTAAATGACCCCTGGTCTCTTACATCTTTGGGGCTCTACAGCAATTTCTTATGAAATCAGACAACCATTGTCCTGAGTAGATGAGACTGCTTGATCTATGAGTCATTTCTAAATGCTGGGCTGGAAACGCTTTTGCACCAGCATCAGGAGCATGCAGAAAGAGCAATCCATTTTCATCTATGAATGGCATGTGCTCTTAAATTTCTTCATGCTCAGAAACTGTACAGCCCTGTGTTCACGAGCCTGTGTTCACGAGTATTCATACCTCACTAAGTTTCCGATGTAAATTCTGAAACTCACTGAGCCTTCTTGGGACGGTCCAGTTCTTAGTTTCAACTCCTCCAACTTCTTGTAGATTTACCCTGACAAAGTAACAAGGCATTTGCTCTCCATTCTCTTCTGTGACCTGGAAAAAAAAACAAAACAAAAGAACCCAGAAACTTAAGTCATGACAAGCAAATGTCTCAGCAAATTTTTAGCAACCCCGTCAACACACACAGTTTTCCTCTCTGCTATGCCCTACATGGTGTGTTCAGTGAACCCTGGATTCTAAGTATGATGGATCTTTTTTTTTTTTTTTTCCTTTGGTTTTTCGAGACAGGGTTTCTCTGTGTAGCTCGGGCTGTCCTGGAACTCACTCTGTAGACCAGGCTGGCCTGCGAACTCAGAAATCCGCCTGCCTCTACCTCCCAAGTGCTGGGATTAAAGGCGTGCGCCACCACCGCCCGGCAGTATGATGGATCTTATTCTGGCAATTAGATCATGTTGTATGACACCACAGATCTTAAAATAAGGGGGATTATCTGAGTAGGTCTAAATCAGAAGGGGGTTTTCTGTCACAAGACAGAAAACAAAGTCAGAAAGATTAGAAGTCCAAGAAGGAAACCAGCCAGAGAAGAGAACTGGGACCTCAGGCTTGCAAAAAGGACCCCTGAACTCTGTCAATAACCTGAATAAGCCTGGAAGTGAGTGAATGCTTGGATTTGTTTTCCCTCAGAATGCAGACACCCTGGCCTGGTGACACAATAAGCAAAGAACAGTTACTGTGATGGAGGTTCTTTACTGACAACTTTACACAGTTCACACACACACACGGGGGTGATTACACTAATTTAAGCCTGAATTAATATCATAAATTAGAGAAGACTCAAAAAGAAAAGCAAAGAGACACTAGGTTTCATGGACAGTACACACACCTCATGAGACAGGATTACTATTCTACTATGTAGGTAGGAAGTGGAGGCCCAGCCAGAACAGCCAACTTTCCACACATCTAGTAAGTGGGCCAGGCAGGATCCAAAGGCATGATGTCAAGGCATGCATCTTACATAGGATTTCCTTGGAATCCTTAATCTTTACAGTGATCAAGGTATCACACCCACCTCTTGAAATAAGGACTGGTTACTAGAGTCAAGGCTTTACGAGGAAAGCCCTTCCTGTGAGGGAGTGACCCTCCCTCTCCATCTTCGATTGGAAGATTTTAATAGCTGATGCCGCTCTAAGTACAACTGAAAAGGCCTCCTCCTACAGGCAATACCTTTTGAATCGATCACCATGCACAATTATCAACCGTTACACCATTAAAATGGCATTCCAAGGTTGAGTGCACCTTCCTTACTCCACTGCTCCACAGTCTGGGCTAACAGGAGTGCTCACAAATGCCCTCAGGCACCTGATAAGCCTTCACCCACTGCTGGAGCTACAGAGCAGTACTTGGAGAACATGCTTGGTGTTTGCCGTATCTAGAGGTAAGTAACATTTTGAGCTTTAAGCTCTCTCTCATTTAGCCTTCAAGCTGCTGAAACAATGGAGAGGGGCATAGCTAAGCCACGTGAAAGAACCACGGGAGAAACATGCTTCCCGCTCAGGCACGACCTTGTTTCTTCCAGCTTTCCACCTGACTTGGGAGGAGGAAGGCTGTCGGCAGGAATCATGCAGTAAATACTTATGAATTCTTTCGTCCTGAGAAGTTATTTTATAGTCAAATGAAAGAGGGTAGAGCAGGGAACGAGAAAGCTAGTCGAGGTGAAAATGATCAAAGCACATTATATATGTATATGAAAATATCAAAATGAGATTGATCATTTTATACAGTTAACATACACTGAAAAAACAAAGGGAGAAAGCATATCCTTCAAACCTCTCAAAGAACCAAATAACAAAAGAAAAAAATACTTATTATTAAAGACCTTATAGCTGAGATCTATGTGAACAAAATGGAACAATAAAAGATGCTTACAGTCTTCATTTCTTATCATGTAAATATGTTCCATTTATGGAAATATGGAAATACTGACTGAGATCAGATCCACACCATGAAGATGGACAGTCCCCATTCATGCACGAGCAGACCAGAGTGCAGAGGGATGAAGGGAGTGGACAAGGGTGGCCAGAAGAACGAGTGTACTTTCTGATCTGCAGTCCTAATTCTCCAGGGAAATCTCCTGCTTAAAGAACATCAACAGCAGTGATACCTCTGCGCTGGTGACAGACGCTCTCCACAGGCCCAGGTTCTCACACCACCAATCCGTTCTTGCCATGTGCAGCTGGAGATCTGTGCATTCTTTCTCTATTAGAAGTATTTCATCCTTCAACTTGGACATAATCTAAAATAGAAAAACAACCTGGGAGTTATGAGAACAGTTCAAAGATTATGCAAGTCAGCAGAGCAGCAGCATGCAAAATTAACACACAAAACAGCTGTGCGTCAGTGTCCTAATGAGGAATGATCCAAAACAGGAACAGCTTCACCTAAAATAGCACTTGAAAGAGGAAAGTTCTCAGGTGTTAGCCAAGGAAATGAAAGAGTTCTATAATGAAAACTATAAAACACCAATAAAAGAATGATTAAAAATGACAAATTTGCAGAGAGATCCTAAGTTCATGACCTGGAAGACTTGATACTGTTGCAGTGACAGTAACATTACACAGTGCACTCCATGTGTGTAATACAACCACTATCATAATTTCAATGCAAAAATATCCTTCCCTGCCACAGGCTTATGTAAGCTTGCCGTTTATAGACAGAAGCTTCCTTTCCTGTTGCAGAAGGCTATGGGGAGCACCATATCCAAGGGACAACACTGTTTGTGGGAGCACCATCTCTTTGCCTCTGTCCTACATGTTGCCATCAATAGGCCATGGTTTTTTACATAGAGTATCATGTGTGATTCTTGCAGACTGGGGGCAGACTGTTAAACTGACTTTGTATATACATGAAGGCCAGAAGTTGATGTCAGGTGTCTTTTTTCAATTGCTTTTCAACAAAGCAAAGAGCTTCACTGAACCTGGAGCTCATCGGTCCATTTTGGGTAGCATGGCTGGCCGGGAGCTCTGTGAATACACCTATCTGCAATCCTAGTACTGGGGGTTACAGATGTGCACCATCATGCTTAGCTTTCTACATGGGGATGGGGATTTGAACTTAGGTCTTCATGCTTGTGCAGCAAACACTTTACTGACTGGGTCATCTGGCCAGCTCAACATTGTGCTGGCTTGTCACAGTGATCAGCAGAGCACCATGACTTTACTCTTAGCTTGTAAACAATTCTTCAGGGTTAACGATGTACTCCCAATAACAACCTACAGAGACATACAGTAAGACAAGGCCTAACTTTACATGCAACAGTTAACGATACTGTTGGTGAAGAGATCTGAACCGTGGAGCATTAAGCCAAGCCCAAGTGAGGAGAGGACTGTGGGTACACGCACAGAAAAAGTGGATTCATGTGTACCTCAGAAAAACAAAACATCCTGGTAAGAGTTTTCTGGGTGTCTGTAAGTTCCTAGATTACCAAAGTCTTTTCAACATCAATATAAATAAATAAATAATGCCCTGGGTTAAACATACTTTATATATTTTATGTTTTCAGACGTGAATGACTTAAGGCAGATGAGGCTCCTCCTGGAGCCCCCATCCCTGAGCACAATTGTCAGGAGAAGAGGGCTCCCTGCACAGCCCAGGGACAATCTGATTAACAGGAAACGTGGACTTCCCTCCCTGGGATCAGAGAGTGGTGATTAAGCCACCACATCACTGAAGCCTCCAATCACTTGAGAATCCCTTCATGTAATTTCATCTCAGAATGTTTAGCCCACGGTTGTCAGCAATTCTCTCAAGAAAGGCTGAAGGATGTCTCTCAGTCACCTGATGACCCAAACAGTATAACTCACTCAACTCTCCCCAACTCATCGTTCATACAGCTTCCTGGAGACACATTTTAATTTAACATGAGGTAAATCTAGAATAGACACAACTGTTCTAGGGGAACACGGCACACTACAACACAGACCACTGTACCAGCCGATGCTACTTATCATGTAAACAATGTCAGGGAGGACTACAGGGTTCTCCATGTCCCCCACACTAACTGGGGATGGCTACATTTGAGGAAAAACATCTTTTTCTTATGATGACTCTGGAAACTTAGGATCTGTTCCCTTTCTTTGGTGACATTGAGGGCGATTAAAGCAATTTCTAAATTTCTGTTCCCTCTTACGTTATCTTGGTTTTTTTACAATACTGTTTCAGAAATACTCTCCTACTATAAAATCATTGAATATTCATGAGAAAAGTATTAAAGTACCACAAAAGAAGAAAACCCTATGTGATGCATTCAAATTGTTTTACTCACAGTTGCTTTCCTCACACGTTCAGGAAAGAGGAGACCCGATAGAACAAGTCACACGTATACTTTCAAAACATTGTTGAACTCCAAAAAGACATAAAAACAAGGCAAAAACAGTACCAATTTGTAAGCTGCTCTTTAAAGAGAAAAGTGTGTGTGTGCGCACATGTATGCATGTGCCTGTGCATACACATACATGTGTTGTGGTGTACGAATGTGTGCATGTGTACACACACGGAGGTCACAGGTTAACATGAGGCATCTTCTTCAGTCACTCTCCACATTATTTTGGGAACAGGTCTCTCATAGAACCTGCAGTTCATCATTTTGGGCAGTCAGCCTAGCCAGCAGGTACCCAGGATCTGACTGTCATATCAGATGGCTCCCGCCTCCTCCAGGCAGGTCACAGCTTGCCTGACTTTATATGGGTGCTGGGACCCAAGCTCAGGCTCTCACACTTGTATAGCAAGTGCTTTCCCCACACGGCCTCTCCAGCCCCACTGTTTACATTTGTTAAAAACAGACATATTCATTTTGATGTATATGGGTGTTTGCCTGCACATATGTCTGTGCACCACATGTAGGCAGTACCCGCAGGGGTCAGAGAGCATATCAAACCCTCTGTATCTGGGTAATAGCTGCCATGAGGGTTCTGGGAACCAAACCTGGATCCTCTGCAACAGCAACAAGTCTTCTTACCCATTGGTCACCCTATCGGCTCCCGATTTGTTTATATTATCTTTCTAAGTTAATTCTTTAAATACATATTTACTTTATATAATGTGTATGACTGCCTGCATGTGTATCTGTGTACTCTGTGTATGTCTGGTGTCTATAGAAAAAAAGGACAAGGGTGTCACAATCCCTGGAACTAGAGTTGTAGATAGTTGTGAGCTACCCATGAGTCCTAGGAATTGAACCCAGATCTTCTGTAAGAGCAGCAAATGCTATTCATTGCCGAGCCATTTCTCAGTCCCTAGGATACTGCAGGAAAACAGTATAGTGCCTTTTTCCTCCCCTAGCAAAGACAAAAATCAAATTATTTGGAACCAACATAACAGGTGTTCAGTATTGCAGTGAAAGGGAAACAGCTAATGATTTCAAACTGTCAATCCTGTTGGCTTCTAGCAAAACATTTGTTTTTACTATTCCATGATGTTCTCTAAGTTGTAGAAGCACGAACTAACAATGGAACCTGCTCCTGCTTACAATGCTTAAGGAAGCTGACACTTCTCACAGCACAAACTGAAAACTATCAAAGACACTTTCAGAGACAACCTTGAAAGCAAGACAGTTAATTAGTTACCTTCTTATCAGGTTTTGGTGCATTCTGAATAGAACTTAGAGCTTGCCTTTTATATTCAAGTTTCTCACTTAGCTCTCGGAGTTTGATTACAGCTAAGCTGGCTGGGTCACTGACCCCACTGGTACCTTCTACAGTTTCCTCGCCAGCCTCACCTCCTGAACCCTGGAAGAGAAACAGGATATCTTAGAAGGACAGAAACTGACTAGTCACCCATTGTATAACCCGGTCCCCGGATCGCAGATTCCATACAAGGGAAGGGCACTGCACAAGAACCTTTGGAAGGCTGTCATCCTTCCCCAGCAATGAGAAGAAGCAAATGATTTTGAACCAATGTAATAGGTGATGAGATGCAAGAAAAGAAAAACATCTAACAGCCGAGCAGAGGAGGGGCACCCTATGGATCAATTCCCAAATGTTATGAGCAAGGGAACTGTGGGCCGAGGGAAGCATCCAAAGTGTCAGCCTTCCACTGGCACGGTCTCTCTCTCCCCATCTCCGAACAAAACAGAGACCTCCCCAGTCTTCCAACAGTACTATGAAGTAATTTAAAATAAATATCTAAATTCAACAAACTCATGGTATTTTTGTGGACTTTTAATTTTGTTTTGCTTTGTTTTGTGCATACATTTGTATTATTGGTCTTTTGTCTGTTTAGATCTCTCTCTTTCTCTCTCTCTCTGTGTGTGTGTGTGCGTGTGTGTTGCATGCATGCATGTGTGTTTCTCTTGCTTTTCTGTTGTGTTTTGTGGGGGCAGTGTAGAAAGACACTAAGACCATAAAACGAAACTTGTTTGTGGAGAGGTTGGAAGAATCTGGGAGGAGTTTGGGATGGAGGGGGAAACATGATAAAAAATTAATTAGAAAATGCTCAAATCTGCACTACTAGAAGGATTTCAGTATCACTTTGCTCAGTGCTGCTCCTGAAAATGCATTATGCAAGCCAGCAGATATTTTATAGATAACTAGCATTTGCAATGTAATCTGGGAAAGCCTTGGCTATCAGTCAACAGATTATTTAGTTTCCATGTGTGAGTACAGGAGGGACCTGCAAGGGACTTCTCTTCTGGTCTTTTCTCCTTAACTTTCCTCCACATTGTTTTTTTATGATTTTTAATTAACTGCAGCAAACACCAAATTAAATTGTTTCAACGAAAAAATGAAAGTATTGTTAACTCCAGAAAAACAAGCTGTTTTTCTTTTGAGATGTCCTTCCTTATTACATGTAACTTTATACACTATGACAAAATCTGACACCTTGTCCTTACTTTAGGGAATCTATGGTCTTTCCTGAGAAGCAATGCCACACAAGTGAGGATGCACTGTCAGTTATGCTCTTCTAGGTACAGTATGTGCAGCAGGTGGGACACAAGTGAGGATGCACTGTCAGTTATGCTCTTCTAGGTACACTGTGTGCAGCAGATGGGACACAAGTGAGGATGCACTGTCAGTTATGCTCTTCTAGGTACAGTATGTGCAGCAGGTGGGACACAAGTGAGGATGCACTGTCAGTTATGCTCTTCTAGGTACAGTATGTGCAGCAGATGGGACACAAGTGAGGATGCACTGTCAGTTATACTCTTCTAGGTATACTGTGTGTGTGCGCGCGCGAGGCAGGTGGGTGACTCCCTGGGGGCTGCTGCTGTTGCTGCATGAGCTGGGGAGGGGCTCGCTCAGGTATTTGGGCGTGAAGGGTGAGCATTACTTACCAGCTCGTCCTTCTCGGAGGCCAGCTGGGAGTCAGGCTTCTCCCCCTCCTCGTGCATGAGCTTCTCATACAGGTCGCTGACAATGAAGGAGGGGTAATACCTATCCCTCAGCACCTCGTACACATCTCCTTGGATTTTGCTGAACACCTCGATACCTTTGTTCCCCACGAGACACTGCTGGATTTCTTTGTAAAGTGACTTTTCCACGGAAATTTCCTTGCTTTCCACAAAGAAATGCTGATACATTTCACTAACTAATTGTGGAATTTCATTCTGAAAAGACAGGAAGGTGACAGGAGAGGAAGGTAAGAGAAATGATTTCCCACTACATTCCCTGCACATTAAAGCCAGCAGGACAGTGTCTAGATGTACCCTGGAACTGTAAACTCATCAGCCTTCTGTATTCACATTCAGGGTCCAGGGGAAATAGCAGACCTGGAAATAAAGCCACCACTCCTTTAAAATGGATACCTATATTGAGCAGTTAATATTTGCAAAGCGTTACAGAATGAAGGTCCAAAAGTCTAGGAAATAAAAGTGTTCAACTCTCTGGGAAGCACACTGGGCTCCTCAGAGGGAGCCACTGACAATGGCCTTTAGTCGGTGATGTCCCTGACTTAGGGAGGATGAGTCTGGAGCTGAGTCAGCTCCTGGGACACCAGCTGGGGGAGATAACAAGGCCAGAACTGAGCTCGATTCCAAAATTCTTTAAGGTCTCACCAATGATAACAGAACTACCTTAGCAGCCAATCAAAACTGTACTAATGTCACTGCTTTGTCCCAATCATATTAGAGGTTACCTAAGCCTTCTGGAAAATTCTCCTAGCCCTGTATAAAATGGGCCTACAAGCCCCTCTGGTCATTGCTTCTGCATGCTGGTAATTTCTGCAGAATAAATGCTCTTTGCTTTTGCATACTATTTGAGTCTGGGGTCTTTCTCCAGCAATACTTAGATCCTAACAAGGAAAGTAAGTTAAGAATAAGACTGGCTCTTCTTATGCAATAGATCCCTCAACTTCACAGAGACATGACTTATAAAGTCCTACTGACTTTTATCTGCTGTAATAATGGGAAGTAGTTACCTTACTAACATGAAAAGAAATTCTCACCCTAGAAAGAAGCCAATAGAATAGTCATATATAAAAACCACAGCAGGTGGGCTGGAGAGATGGCTTAGCAGTTAAGAGAACTGGCTGGTCTTCCAGAGGACCAGGCTTCAATTCCCAGCACCCACATGGTAGCTCATAACTGTCTCGTAACTCCAAGACCTGACATCCTTACAAAGGCATACATGTAGGCAAAATGGCAATGCACATAAAATAAAATATAAAAACAAAAACGCAGCAGGTATTCTTCAGGGTTAATGCTTCAGAGTAACCCCACTGTCCCCATCCACTTGGGGCAGCGTAGTCCTGAGAGGTACATGGGGACAGGTCATGGTGCTCTACTGTAGAAATACAATCTTCTCTTCCCATGCACATGCTCCTCATGTGCTCCCAGGTGCTCCCTTAACTTTAGGAACACTATACAAACCCCTGGACAGCTGTAAAAAGAAAGATGTCAACTTAATGACCACAACTCCTTTACTCGACTGTCAGATCAAACTGGCTCCTAGTAGGAAGCTATCATGCTCTTTTTTTTCCCCATTGCAAAGTTTGAAATTCAGAAGCTTGGAAAGATTCTTTAGATTACTCTTTACAATATTCTTTTGAGAGCAGCCAGAAGTCACCTGGAGTCAAGGCTAGTGGTTATGTTGAGTAGCAAATGGTAACTTGTGCCTTGTAAATCAGAAATAAAAAGTATTACTGGGATTTTAAAATATCACATGACTGAATTTAGCTGCTTAGTACAGTGTGTGCTATATCAGGTACTTAATTTGATTTTCTATTCTGGCAACATTCATATGCAAATGAAATTAAGTGCTCTTTGCACTTCTATTAATGAATCACTCAAATGCTATATGTGAATACAATATATATGTCATTTATGTAAGTTAGACATATTTACCTATACAAAGAATGTTCAGACATTCTTTAATTGTGAAGCATGTACTGAGAACTTAAAGTGCAATGTATAATCTACTGGGTTCTTTGCTGTAAGAGGCATTGGAAGGCCAAAGATGTTCACGGTCCTTTATTCAATCATATTTTATGTGAGAAAAAAACCAACAGTAAAAAGCTTACATTACAAATAGAAGGGATAAAAAGCATGAAGATTACACACGGTAATGAAATACACAAGATGACAGAGCAGGTTGATGTGGCTGAGGCGGCCATGACAATAATATAGTCTTTTAAGAGCAACATGGATGAATACATATTTTTGTAGATCATTAAAACAATGAAATCCAATCCTTTGGTATACTTGTAAATATTTCTCCTTGACTGTTCAGTCAAAAGCATCTTCTATAAAAATACAGTGCTGAGAGATATGTTACAAATATTATGATGTAAAAGCTCCTTTAGTATATACTTATCCTAAAGCATCATGGAGGTGATATACTGTCTAATACGCAAGCTTTCATATATTTCAATATATTAATATTTCATTAATATTCCTTAAAGCTTAAGTACACTACCTTGTTAGCATTTTTCAGGTGTTCCACAGACTCCCAAAAGCCAATCAGAGCCCGCCTGTCCACACGTTCCATGTATTTTCCAAAGCGCTCTCGGTAGAAAGGATTGGTCATAATATCTTCAAACTGAAGAATCTATTAAAAGAATATAAGAATGTGTGGTCTGGATGAAAATGGACCCCGCAGGCTCATGGGGAGTGGCACTATTAGGAGGTGTGGCCTGGTTGGAGTGTGTCACTGAGGTCTCCAATGCTCAAGCCACGCCCAGTAGTGCTCTCCTCCTGCTGCCTGCCAACCTGGATGTAGAGCTCTCAGCCATCTCTCCAGCACCGTGTCTGCCTGCAGTTTGCCATGAAGATAATGGTCTAACCCTCTGAACAGTAATGAAATGTCTCCTTATAGGAGTTGCTGTGGTCACAGTGTCTCTTTATGGCAATAGAAACCCTAAGACAAGGTTTTCATAGAAATCTGCTTTTGGTTTATATGAATTAACTTCTACATTTAGGAAAAGTTCATTTTCAGGTCATAAACAATGTAAGGTAATATACCTCATAAGATGAAATATCTATTATATTATAAGATGCAGATTACTGAATATTCAAAATGCATATACTCAAAAATCACTAATTTTATTCATTTATAACATTTATTCATTCAACAAAGGTTTGACATCTACTGATATCAGGACACAGGTAACATTCTTGTCCTAATACGGTGATCTATCACGCAATGTACTCATGTGCAAGCTGGCCTCGAGGGAGCCAGGCACTACTGGCACCGATGTGTAAGCGTCATATATTTTAATTTTCTCTTCTCCCTTTATTTTTTCTGAACTCTTCCATCTTTCCATTGGGGATAATTTGTGTGTACTGAGAGCAGGGCAGAGGAGTGGGGCTGGATCCTTGATCAGAACAAGACAAAAATTTCTTTGTTTTCACGTGGCAATAAAAACTTTCAATCCAGTGAATTTCTATTCTATCACTAAGCCTCGGTTCCTTTGGCTCTGCAGAATAAGGAGGCTGCCCCTTTTTCATGGAGATTCACAACAGCTGTCATGAATCACAGCAAGCAACAAAAACTGAGCAGGAAACTGAATCATGAGTTTTTGAGAAAACAGATATTGGTATATAAAAAGAATATTGGTATGTTAAACTAAACTTCAGAGGTTGCTTTCTAAGTAAGTATGAATGAAAGCATTAGCAGTGTGTTAGGAGTTCTGTTAGAACTGATATCAGGCTGCATGTTTTGGGATAGCCCCCACTCCAGATGTTTGAGACCTACATGAAAACCAAGCTGCACATTTACAACATATGTGCAGGGAGGCCTAGGTCCAGCCCATGGAGGTAGATCTGTGTAGACTAGGTATGCTCCACGGTTGGTGATTCAGGCTCTGAGAGCTCCAAGGGTTCAGGTTAGTTTACTCTGTTGATCTTCCTGTGCAGTTCCTATCTCCTTAGGGCCCACAATCCTTCCCCCTATTCTTCTATAAGAGTCCTCAAGCTCCATCCACTGTTTGGCTCTGGATGTCTGTATCTGTCTGAGGGGGCTATCCCAAAACATGCAGCCTGTATATGGAGTATGGTCTTCTAGCTGGGTGCCTCATCTGGCCTCAATGGGAGAGGAAGCACCTAGCCTCTCAGAGACTTAAAGTGGCAGGGTGGGGGATGCAGGAGGAGGGGGTACTCAGAAAACAAGAGATGGGGAAGGATTGTGGGAGGGGGTGACTGAGGACGGGTTATAAAGTGAATTAGTAAAAATAAATAAATAAATAAATAAATTAAAAAAAAAAGAACTGATATCAGATGGGGTAGGTACTAGTGCTCAGTGGTAGACTAAGTGCTTTGCGAAGCGCATTCACGCACGTGCATACTCAGACACACACACACACACACACACACACACACACACTCTTACCTCTTCAAAGGTTTCATAGAATTCACCAGCGAAATGATGTAGGCCTAGAATTTTCTTTGGAAAAGGATTTTAAATTCTGAATTAATTTAACACATCTAAGGCTATTCAGATTTTTTCTTCTTGCTCACTTTTAATAATTTGAATTTTTTTTTTCTGGTTTTTCGAGACAGGGTTTCTCTGTGTAGCCCTGGCTGTCCTGGAACTCACTCTGTAGACCAGGCTGGCCTCCAACTCAGAAATCTGCCTGCCTCTGCCTCCCAAGTGCTGGGATTAAAGGCGTGCGCCACCACCGCCTGGCTAATAATTTGAATTTTAAAGACCTAATCTACTTCATTTAAAATGATATATACATTCACTTAAAACTGTATTCAGGGTCTTTCCTTTGAGATGTCATCTCATCCACTCTTAGGTGTTTACTAATGTCCTTCTCTGTGTGTGTGTGTGTGTGTGTGTGTGTACATGCACATGTATGCACATGCCTGTGTACATGTGTGTACATGTACATGTGTGTGCAGTTGCACATGCCTGTGCAGACCAGAGATGGATGATGGTGTCTTCCTTGGTCACCTTCACATTTCTGTTCAGACAGGGTCTGTTTCTGAACCTGGCTGGAACTCAGCTACACGGCTAGACTAGCCAACCTGCAATCTGCAGTCTCCTGGCCCCTTTCCTGTGCCCCATACTTTGTCTACATCAGTATTTTTCTGATTGCTTTCTTTCACATGCAGCATGTGAGAAATTTCATCTCTCACTCTTACATAACTCCCATTGTCTCTCTTTCCTTCACTCCAGTTTTTTTAAGTCGTACCTGTTGAAGGGCTGGATACTTACACCACTAACTTCTGACCTTTCGAATACAGACATTATGGTATGCATTTGTCCTAAGTGTTGGCTTGGCAGTTCCACAGATACTAACACATTGTATTCTCGGTGCACTTGACAGCTATTAATTTTCTTTATGATTTCCTTTTTGAGTGAAGCCTTAGATATGTTATTTCTATTTCCAAACATCTGGGAATTTTCTAGATCTTTTTCTATTATTGATTGATAATTTTAATTCCACTGTGGTCAGATAATAATCTTTGTATTAATTCTTTTAGATTCAGGGAGAATAATTTTATCATTCATCGGTTATGATTCTTCTTAGTGGTTGCCTACTGTACACTCTGCTGTTTTAGAGTGACTATCTTGGAGTCCCAGTTGGTGTTGGCGACGCTCAGATCGTCTATGGTCTTGCCCATGTTCTATGGACCTGCTATAACGTTACTTAGAGCACCAGATTAATATCTACAACATCAGCTCAACACTTTCCCACTTGCTGGTTAGTTTTTGCTTTATGTTGATATGTCAAAACTTCCTTATGTCAAAGAAGTTCTCTTATTGACTATATACATATTAGGATTTCATGTCTTCTTTTTGGCTTGATTCCTTTATCATAATATAATATTCTTCATTTATGGTTATATTCTTTGTTCTGAAGTCTGTTTTGTCTGATATTTCTTTTCTTTAGTGTCTACAGGGCATGTCTTTTTCTCTCTTATGTTTCAATCCAACTTTTCCTTTATAGTCCTTATCTTATAAACAACATAACATCCCTAGCCTTTGATACACTGCCAATCTGCTTTGAACTGGATGGCTCATCTAATTTAGAAGTGAATATTTTGAAGTAAATTTTGTGGTAGTTCTTCTTGACCAGATTGGGATTATTAGGTTATAGAAAAGGATTCTATCCATTGATGAAGATAAAAATCAAATCAAACCAATTGTAACTGCAGCAGGACCAACCACCAGTGGGATTCTGTAGTATTATCTGAGTCTTCCAGCCTTATGACTGGCAGAAACGCTTTGAGAATAAGAATAAGCTCATGTTATAGAAAGTGTGCTTTCCCTTTCTCCATTCATTTAGAAAGAATGAATTTTAAAGTGTGGCAAGCTTTGGACTGTCTTCCTGTAGTCACCAAAAGGCAACCGCACAGAAATCACATTCCCATGACTTTGCTGCACTATAACCTGTAACACTAGAGAGCCCTCAGGTTCCTCCCTTAGGTACACATAAGTTGCTTACATTCTTATTTTATAGTAAAATGGGATTCTTTGCAAATAGGCATTTTATCCTATTCCTTATTCTAGTTCAATAACCAAAACATGGTGAGCCATCCATGAGTGCCTACTGACTGACTGAATGAATGAATGAATGAATTAAAATAAGGAAAGGACACAGGATGAATTCCTTCTCTGTGATAAATGCTGCTAGACAGTAAGAGGACAAAAACTGAGGGCAGAAAGCAAAATTCACCTGCCAAGTGTACCCTCTCCAACCCTCACCTAGAGCTTTCACTTTACATGATAAAACAGAATGTCAGACACACACCTGCCAACAGTCAAACAGACTCTAATGCGGGCATCCCATTATCAAACAGGGGCTCTTTGAGCCACAGTAGTGCCACATGTGTAAGATGCTATGGAATTCTGACCTGATGTGATGCCAATCTCCCTATGTCTGGAACAGAGAGAAAAGGTAAAAGCTCATCCCTAGAAGAGGGAGGCAGGGGATGTACAGGTATGAGCCTGACTAGACAGACATGCTTAGGGCCTCTGAAGATCAGAGGAAGGAAGAGTTAGAGGCTGCTGCCAGGGTTGCTGTGGCCAGTATCTGACAAAAGGAGGAGTTGGCATTAGCTGGGAAGCCCTGCACCCAAGCTCCTTCAACAGTTTCCTCCACCCAGTCTCGTCCCAGGTCTTAGAAGACAAGCATGACCTTTGCACTTAGAATAGCTGCTAAAACGACTAGAACACATCCCTGTGCTCTGCAGGCTCTACTCACCAGCAGCAGATAGTCCAGAAGCTGTGGCATAAGAGCTGACTCTGTCATGTTATGTCAGAAAGCACTGAGGCTGTAAGTCAAGCACATCCGGGTCTTATCTACTAGTTCTGCCTCAGCCTATCTACGTGGCTTTGGGCAAGATACTAAATCTGCTACTTCATCATTTAAAAGTTGAGAGAGCCGCTCATAGCTAAGTGAAATGGTCTCTACTTCCGAGGAGGTAATTTTGACCTGGTTGATAATGGGTAACATTGATGAAGGCCCTATAAACAGAATGTTCTGGCTGAGTGGACAGAAGGAGTGGGAACAGGCATGTGCACACATATACACATGCACTTGCCTAACATCAACTGTCATTTACACAATTCAAGCATACCCAGTCACATGGCTTTTTACTCATGAAGCCAACAGCATGAGCCTGTAGCAATGGCACATGTTTCAAATGCTGGAGTGGTACAAGAACATGCATGTGCTCACACTGTGTTTATAATAACTGGGACGTCCAAACAAGAAGCTGCAGGGTCTACCTTTTGGCTCTGAGGCCCTTCCCCTTCATCCGAAGCCCCATCCTCTTGCTGGTCATAGGCGGGACCTCCCAGGATTCGGATTCTCTTCTCACACTGCTTCTTTGCCACAGTCAGCTGGTTAATGTACCTTTTCATGTTCCTGGCTCTCAAGAGATCAGTTTTCATGGCAGCTGATTCCTTACCTTGAATGAGAGGAACAGGAAGAGAAGAGAGCTTAGGACCCTGCATCCACAGCAGATGCAAATGGAGCTCATATCCAAATCAATCTCAAGTAGGCAGGAGCCAAAAGACAATAGAAAAAAAATCTCTGTTCTCCAATTCAAAAGCCAGACCAATACAGATGTGGATATACACAGCTAAACATTGGACTGATCACGAGGTCCGTAATGGAAGGGTTAGAGAAAGGACTGTAGGAGCTGAAGAGGTTTGCTACCTCATAGGAAGAACAACAATATCAGCCAAACAGACCCCCCACAGAGCTCCAAGGGACTAAACCACCAACCAAAGAGTGCACAGGGGGTACCCATGGCTCCAGCTGGATATGTAGCAGAGGATGTCCTTATCTGGCATCACTGGGAAGGGAGCCCCTTGGTCTATGGGGGCTCGATGACCCAGAATAGGGAACTCTAGGGTGCTGAGGCAGGAGTGGGTGGGTGGGTAGGGGAGCACCCTCATAGAGGCAGGAGGGAGGGAGGAGGGGATGGGGCTTGCTGTCTTAGTTAGGGTTTCTTCTGCTGTGATCAAACACTTGGACAAGAAGCAATTTGAGGAGGAAAGGGTTAATTCACCTTACACTTCCACAGCATTGTTAAGCCATAACCCTTCCTTTCTTGTTCACCCTCAAGATCATTACATGAATATTATTGTCACAATATAAAAAAATACTAAAAACTTTAAAATTTCAATCTTTATAGGTTCAAATATGTATAATGCCCAACCTCTATTTAAAATATTCAAAATAATCTAAAAATCTAAAATCTCTCTAAGATTGTAATGTTTCTCTAAAATATCCAGTCTCTCTAAAAAATGATAAAACTGTTTTAAAACAGTTCAAAGTCTCTCAACTGTGTCCTGTAAAATCAAAAATAAGTTAAATACTTTCTTACTCTAGGAGGGAAGAAATGAGGCGCAAGATCACCGCATCAAGGAAGCAAAACTCAACCGACAAAGCGCTCAGGGCTTGCTGGGGGGGCGGTGACACATCCTTTAATCCCTGTACTCAAAGCACAGGTAGGTCTCAAACAAAAAACAACGGATTTTGAGAGAGAGAGAGAGAGAGAGAGAGAGAGGGAGGGAGGGAGGGAGGGAGGGGCAGGCAGAGTTAGTTCAGTGACTGACCCACTCACAACCCTCTCAGCTCTAAGGGCTGGGCAGCTAGCTCTACCTCTCTCCACCTGCCATCCACACCACACTCAGCTTGTCATCTAGGTGCAGGCCAGCTCCATTCCAAGGCTGCTACCGTCCTGGTGGTCATCCCATGGACACTGGCAGCTCCAAACTGCTGGGTCTCCTGCTATATCTGGGCTGTACTTTTACTAAAAGCCTCTCCTGGAGTTCTCTTCAGGGACTCTGACCCTGCCCACAGTGCAAAGCCTCAACTTTTCTTCATGACTCTTTCAGTTCTGGGCTTTCTATTGCAACTAAGACTGCACCTTCACCAGTGATCTCGTCTGGCCTCTCTCTCTCTTCAGGGACTCCAGCCCTGCCACACAGTGCTAAGCAGAAAGGGCTTATGGCACTTACAACTCTCAGGTCACAGTCAGTCATCAAACAGGGCAGAAACTGAAGCTGAGGTCATGGAGGAGTGTTGCTTATTGGCTTAAACTGCCTGCTTTCTTGTAGTACTTAGGACCACCAGTGCTGGGGTGGCCCCGCCTGTATCGACCTGGGCCCGCCCATATCAGTCATCAATCAAGAAAGTGCACCACAGTTTTGCCCACAGGGGTATTATATCAACTGAGGTCTCCTCTTCCAAAATCACTCTACGTCAGGCAGACATAAATCAGCCAGTACACATACCATGAATAAGTTTAATTTTATCAGATTACATAGGAAGCACATTAAGCAACAACAGAAAAGATTAAGCAGAAGAGAGGAATTCCTCCCAAAGCCTGCCCCAATACAGGCTCACAAGCGAGAGAAAGAGCGGTTACTTAGGACAACTTGGGATGCATTTGTGTGTGTGTGTGTGTGTGTGTGTGTGTATGTGTGTGTGTGATGGCCAGTTTTATGTCAACTTGACACAAATTAAGAGTCATTTTGAAAGTGGAAACCTCAACTGAAAATGTGGTCTCCTTTGACTGCCCTGTGGACAAGTCTGTGTTGCATTTTCTTGATTGCTGTGGGAGGGCCCAGCTCCCTGTGGAGGGACCACCCCCGGGCTTGCGGTTCTGCTGCTATAAGGAAGTAGGCTGTGCAATCCGTGAGGAGTAAGCCAGTAAGCAGCATGTCTCCATGGTTCCAGCTTCAGTTCCTGTCTCCTGGTTCCTACCCTGACTTCCCTTCATGCTGGACTACAAATGAAAGCTAAAATAAATCCTTTCTTCCCCAACATATTTTGGTCGTGGTGTTTTATCACAGCGATAGAAACCTTAAGTCAGGGTAGAATATCATGTAGCAAAAGATAACCAGGCAGAATGTGGCCAAAGGCTTGTTAATATGCTGTTACTTTCTTCTTTCCATGTGCACGTGTGTATGTACACATTTGCACACACACGTGTGTGGATGCTCAACACTGATGTCAGGAATTTTCCAGGGTCACTCTTCTACCTTACTCTTTGAGGCACTGTTTCAAGAGCAAGCTTGCTCCGGGGACCTCCAGTTTTCAAATTCCAGCGATGGAATTATAGTGGGCCAACACACCAACCTGGCACGTAATGGATTCTGAGGATTCAAATGCCAACCTTTGTTTGTGCAGCAAGTACTTTAATCACTGAGCCTTCTCCTCAGCCCTGTCCTGTCTGTCTATACCTGAATGTTGCCCATACATCTGTCTTAGGGATCTCCCGGGTACTACTGTAAGTGCTGGAGACACACTGTCGGTACAGGCAGGGTACAGTCAGACAACACTGGGGGAGAGTGGCTCAGTGGTGAAAGCACTTGCTGTACAAACAGGAGAACTGTAGTATAGATCCCCATTTCTCCAGAGCTGGAGTTTTAGGGAAAGCACCAGTATTCATCAGAACGTTAGCCATACTGAAATTGGCCTTTCAACCACACTTGGCACAGTTCACTCACCAATGCAAGAAGTACTTGAGGAGTCTAGGACAGAGGTGACCACTGAGTTTAAAACACAAAAGTAACCCCGGGGTATGGCAACTATACTTTAGGAGTTAGAACATGCTCTGGAAATGAATAACAACATATTTGGTTAGGGTCTATGATTTCTCTCAAAGTGTAGTCTAAGTAAGGTTTCTGTACATCTTTCCTGGAGACCATCAGTTCCCAGTATAATCACGACTTCCTTTGAGCCCCACTTAGTCACTACATGCAATGCACAAAATAGTACTGAGGTAGGCTGAACACATCGGTATTTACAAGTCAGGCACAGTATCATAAAACATACTCACTGTCAGGAGAGAAGCAGCTTCCTATCACGTACAGTCACAGATAGAGTACAGGTTACAGTGCCCATACAGGTCACAGAGGTGGACGTTTGCCCGTATGTGAGCTGAGGAGCTAGTATCATCTGATTTCAGAAATGGTTTCCAAACTTGCCCTATGTTGGATAATAGCAGCACTAACCAGAGGACCAGCTATCTCAGAAATTTTCAAAAAGAGGAAAAATATTTTGGAATTCCCTCTTTGTGAGAAGATAAAGCTAATGTAGCTTGCTTCGAATGAGTCGAGTACATCCCAGATGTTTTGTGGATGTATCTAAATAAACATACACTTATAAACGCTAATATTTCATAAAAATGTTCACTTCTAAATACACACACACACACACACACACACACACACACACAGAAACCAGCCCACTAGCAAGTCCTCTTGTTGGAGGGTCTGAGACACATGAACATATTGACTTAGGAATTTAGCCTTAGATTCAAGATGATTTCCTAGTATGAAGTTAGCAGTGTTTCCCAGCAGCTAATTGTCACAAACTCCAAAAATGAAAGCTGCCAAGAACTCAAAAATATTTGCTTTCCTCTTCAACTTGAAGCTGCTGTGCTCTTTTTGAATAAAGAGCAAACAGGGTTACCTTATTAAACCCACCACCTAAGATGTCAGAGTCTCAAGTGTCACTCCACTGCTGTGGAGATTATACCTATGAAAGAAGCAGAACCAACAGCAGGTCAACAGCAAAGCCACATGCTGCACGGTGGAGACAACGGAGCCCACAGACGTGGTGGAGCCTCACCCTAAGGTGCCTGAAGCTGTCATTTCCTCCCCTGAAAGCCCCATGTACTGAAGCTGGGAGAGCTTCTTTCTGTTTAGTGTTCCAACATGCACGTGATGCATTACCAAAGTAATTATTAACATTTCAGTATTCAGAACAGCAGAGAGGAAATTACTAATAGCAGCTGTCAATACTGGGCATATTTGTCCAATCACAGGAAGATGTAGTATGTGTCCCATCTCTATTAGAACACTGACATTTGGGCCTCAGAGTCTAAAAAAAAAATTGTCAAGTACTTTGGCTGATATTGCTAAACATAAATAGAAAGCTAAATGCTAGGCACTAAGCTGCAGACCCGAATGTGCAGATTCCTCTGGTCTATCTACAGCGGTGCATCTCGGGGTGTAGGGTCCTTATAAGTAGCAGCAGCAGCAGCAGCAGCAGCAGCAGCAGCAGCAGCAACTGAGAGACATAGGAGCATGCTGACTCCTGGGACTCAAACAGGTCTGCAGGGCCAGGAATTCTAGAGTAGGGCCAAGTCACTTGTGTTATCACAAAGTCCTCCAGGTGATGTGGGATGTAACTGTCATTTGAAACTATGACTCTACAGGATGAAGCCCAAACTTACTAATATGGCGTCAAGGCATTTGGGGTCCAGCTCTTGTCTACCTATCAAGTCTTGGCTCTCCATTGCACACCAAGCACCACACAGTGTTCACTTGACACAGACTAAACACCAAGGCTATTTCACTACTCCCTTTGACCATGTGCATGTGGAACCATCTATTATATGGACCCTATATGATCCAATGGGACTGACAGATGCTCAATCTTAATGACTCCACCCAGTATAAGTCTTTAGGAACGTTATTTTTTAACCTCTGTTCCAGATTGACAATTCCACACATCGGTGAATGTGTAAGTATTGCTGCATTTATCATTAGACTATGACCTCCTTTAGTTCAGGGACAGTTTTATTCATTGCACTGCTGTACCTAATATACAATAGCACTCAAGAAACATTTGCTGAGTAAAGACCCATTTCTAGTGATCCCTGGGCATTCTCTGCTGATATGAAGCATCGTAGATCTCAAGGGCTCTCCTAACTACCCAGAATCATAGGACGTCACATTGAGCTCAGAGATTAGATATTAAGTATAACAGATATGATGAAAGAGTGATAGAGTAAGACAGCAGCAGACGAAAAAGAAATGGTATAAATAACTGCTTAGGTAGGACAAGAGGAGCTGAGGAACAAGAAAGTCCACGTGGCTGGCGTGTGGTGGTGGGTCCTAAGGCAGGAGGCAGAGCAGAAGGCACATGGGACAGGATGTTTATGTCAAAACAAGGAGAAGACAACAGAGCATTTGATATAGTTTGAGTGATATCACAAGATCTGTACAGATTTTTAAACCACAATGACTTCTGAAGAGAACTGCACAAGCAGTCAACAATGTCCGATACTCCCCAACAGGCAAAGAGTATGAATACTGGAGACGGTTCCTGGAAGTTGGCCAGAGCTTGCCAACCTCCTCCAGTTCTAAGACCAACAAGTGCTTAAGGTAAGCCAATGGGGAAAATCCAAACCGCATATATGTGTCCATTACTTGAGTGAATTAAGTCTGGGGGAAGAAAGTTTGCTAGTAAAATAAACCAGAAACAAACTGTTCACTATTTATAAATTTGCTGTAATGACATCTTTCTCATCACACACAATGTAATTTTCATGCTTGTAAACCAAACATGAGTTCTATCACAGGCCTCTCCTCAAGGCTTAGCAGATACTTTCTTGTATTTAGGCACTCATCCCTACTGAAGGGCTGGAAGGGTCTCACTAGCCTGTAAGGCTCCAGGGCTCTGCCTGCCTTCAGTGGACTCCTTGCTCCAATCCCATGTGAGCCATGAAGCTCCCCTGGCTTGAGAGATCAATTGCTGAACTCTCACCTCAATTTAATCAAGCCAGGTCTGATTAAGTTGAAACATAGAGCCCTCAAGTTCAAGAAAAACCTCTGCTTAAAAGCCCAGCTGGACAAAGCAGGCCGATGAAGTCAGAACATAGACTAAAACTTAAAGGAGAAACCCTTGAACCAAGAGCCATGAGACACGACTCTGCTAGCCACTCCTACATACTTAGTGCTCAGTCACTGGATAAGAACTGGGACTAGAAATTCCTAACTTCCCTTAGTGTCCTCTATGGAAAAGGCCAGCCCTGCTTAAGATAGCTTTACTACGAAGCTTCAGGCTACACCCACTCGAGTTCTAATACAGCTTTATTGAATCATAATTCATACATGATACATTTCCCCCATTTATTTTAATTATATGCAACTGAGTGGTTATTTAAAATATAAATTCAGGTGCAACTGACATAATGTGGAATGTTTTCTATATGCCCCTCCATTTTCATGTATCTCAAGCCACTCCCTAGGAAACTAAGATTCTACTGCTCAACCGTCCGCAGATTTGCTTGTTCTGCACATCCCACGTAAACAGAATCATATGATGTGGGGCCTTTTACATTTGGCTTCCTTTACAATATACCTTCAAAGTTCATTACTATTCACCGCTGAATAATATTCAGTTATATGAATATACCACACTTTATCTACTGTTGCTGGCCACACAAGTTATTTCTGCTAACTTTTAAATAATGGTACTGTGGATATTAATATAGATATTTTTGTGAAGGTATAAGCTCACTTTTCCTCCAGTGTACATCTAGGAATAGAAAAGCTAGGTCACAGGGTAATCCTATCATGACAATCTTCTAGAAACTGCCAACTGTCCTCACTTTCCATGTGCAGAGGGACTGCTTGAGGACCAGTCTCTACGACCTCACTGATGTGTCTGTGTCCATCTTGTGTCATTTTAGTCACTGCAGGAGGTATGCACGGAACCTCATGCTAGTGTTGAGCGGCATTTCCCTCCTGTATAATGACACTTCTTTCACAAGCCTCTTGGTCATCTGAACGCCTTTGGAGAAAAACCCACTAAAATACTGTGCATATTTTCTGTTGGGTTATTTGTGTTTTGATGACTATGCTGTAAGACGTTTGTAGATGCTGGGGATACAAGCTTCTTCTCAGACATAGGACCAGTAAACCTTTGTCTTTTATTCTGAATTCTCTTTTCTCCTCCTCCTCCTCCTCCTCCTCCTCCTCCTCTCCTCCCTCCTCCTCCTCCTCCTCCTCCTCCTCTTCTTCCTCTTCCTCTTCCTCTTCCTCCTCCTCCTCCTTCTTCTCTTCTCCTCTCCTCCTCCTCCTTCTCTTCCTCCTTCTTCTCTACTTCCTCTTCCCCTTGTTTTTCTTCTTTCTCCTTTTCTTCCTCCCCTCCCCTCCCTTCACCACCCCCCCATCTCTTTGAGGCAGGGTCTTACTATGTATCCCTGACTAGCTGAGAACTCTCAACACAGACCAGGCTGGCCTCAAGCTCATGAAGACCACCTGCCTCTGCCTTCAGAGTCTGGGATTAAAAGTATGCAGGTCCATGGCTTCTTTTCATTTCTTTTTGCCACACTATGTTTTTAATTTTTGAAGGTAAATTTATAGTTTGTTGTTACCTCTGAATTAAGATACCACACAACATCAAGGTGGGCTTTAATCCACTATGATTGATTATAATAACAGCAGATTTAGACAAGAAAGGAAAACAAGAATTAAAGAAGGACAATGTAAAACATAGGGAGAAGATGGCCACCTACAATAGCCTTTCTTTATCTGTGATGTCCTCTAAGACCCAGTGGATTTCTGAAGACGCACACAGTACCAAAAGTTATTTATATATATTTCTTTTGTCTTTACATTCCAAACAATTATAGGACTTAATTTAAATGCAAGGCAAAGAAAGACATTAACTACAATAGTGAACTAGATACATTAAAACAAAACATTGCAATAAAACTGCCATCATTGTTACTCTTGCGCCTGGGATCCATTTTTAAGTAAGAGTTGGGCTGCCTTGTCTGGCCTCAACGGGAGAAGTAAAGTGAATAAGTATAATAATAAAATTAAATTAAAAAAAAAAAAGCTTCCCAAGAAAGAATTCAAATTTCCCATACTGAAGATTTATGTTTCACTGCACTGACTTTTGGTCTTCTGAGCTAAAAATAGATCATCTTTTCTTTAAAAAAAAGTTACATGAACAAATGCATAGTCAATGTAAATAACTAAGTAGCTAAGGCAACTACTAAGTAACTAGCAGGTAGGTAACACGTAAAACATGGGTACTGTGGACAAAAGCTTATTCCAACTAGGATGGCATGGAGCAAAGGGGAGATTTCATCATGGTGCTCTCAACAGTATAACCTGGAACTACAATAGCCCAACCAGAGATGTTTTCTCGACTCAACTTATAGCAACAAGGAATACACAGAAAGATGAGGGTGATGAGAAAGACAACATCTAGCACATTCTTTAAAGTGTCTGTCAGGCTGTCTGGGAGTGAAGCACCCTCCCTGCAGGAACAATGAGAAGAGGGAACACAACTGATGTCCTTACAGGTTCCATTATCACAGGTTTCAAAGGCAAGGCTTCCTCCTCTTTCAGAGTAAAGGCCAAGTGTCTCCAGCACCAGCAAGGCCCTTCATGATGGTGACTGAAACTTTGGAAGTTCATGCCTGGCTATTTTCCTGCAGCCTCTTTCGAACAGCAGCTTCCTCAAACAGACCTCCGAGCTTCCGCCTTAAGGGTTATTACTCTTGCCCTCTGTTCAGAGGGCACTCTCAAGTCCCTGGTCAATGCCTACAGTTCACCCTGAGGGCTTTCGTGCTACTGCTGAAGAAGAAACCAGCCTCTGCTCTAGCTCCATCTCCTACCAGCCGACTCATCCCGCACACAGACACACTGCTCTCCACAGCACTTACCACCTCTTCAAATATTTGTAGCTTTTTAGTGTTTGACTTCCTCCTAGCTCAGTGAGAGATTTGCTTCACTGCTGGACTGTTATCACTGAGGGGTACTCAGCAAGACTTTCATGCTGTGTATGTGAGGTCTTCCTTAGGGGCCGAGGTCAAGAACCTGTGCACTTCCTCATCTGCACTTCCTTGCTTCCTTTGCACAGAGCTCCTACTTTCTGTGAGTGACTGGAGGGAACATTAAAGTCCTTGAGCCAAGATTCTTTTGCTTTTGCAGTAACTGGAAACCCGGGACAACAGCATGTCTTAAAGTCTCTGCCCCAACACTTACTTGTTCTTTTAGCAGACTACTACCTGGCAGGAATTTGAACAGATCTGGGGATTTGTTAGAAGTTTATTCTTCCAGATGAAAATGAGGTTTTCCTGTGTATAGGAAATTCTGTCCTCTAGATGTTAACATGTCCTGCAACTTCACATACATAAGGAGGAAAGGGGAAATGTGGGAGGGGCAGGCAAGCTATAAGGAGCTGAAAGCCATCCTCCTAACCCATCCCTCCCCAGGTTAAGCCCAAGGAGAACCTACTTCATCTGAAGTTAAACAAACAGGCAAAATTATGGTGCACACATAGCTGTCAGGGGCAGCCCTGCTTAATACACTGAAGACCTAAAATCAGCAATAGGCCTGACATACATGCCTGATAACACAAAGTCTTGGGTCTCTGTAGAAAAACACTGAAATAGATGGCTAGAAGCTATTGTAAACAGGCAGCTTTGGTGGAAAATTTATAGAATAGTTATAGACTTTGTCCATAGGTAGCCTTGGTGGATAGTACCAACTTAGATAAGGACAAGTGAATCATAGTCAGAGTCATAGTGACCTGTCCCTGAACCTTCATCCAGCTGATACTCTGTTCTGGAAGATATCTGTACTCCCCCTGAACACCTACGCTCCTGCGTCATCCCCTTCCCCACATCCTGCCTTTTTTGTGTATATAACCCCTGTGTGAAAAAAGTAAAATCGGCGATTTGATCAGACAGATTGCCATTTTTTGCATCCTTGCCTGTTCTCCCACCCCACCCCACCCCCACTCTCTTTCAGGTGACCTCCCCAGACCCTTGTTTAAACAACCTAAAACACAGGTACAAGAAGAGAAAGAATCTTAATAATCCAAACACTTACCTGACAGACAAGACTACATGCACCAAGAAAACACTAACCTACTGTGATTGCTGGACACACATTGGGGCTGGTGGTGTGGGCTTGTAATCCCTTCACTATCAGAGCAAAGACAGATGGGTCCTGGGCCCATGCTGGCCAACCAGTTAGCATACTTTGTAAGTTCCAGGACAGGGAAAAGTCCTCTCTACCCTTACCCTGCCCGAAAGGCAGAAAGTACACAGTGATGCTCAAATTTGTCCTCTAGCCTCAGCATATATGTGCACATATATGCACCTACATACACATGAATACACATACACAAAGAAAGTATAGATTATTTGTCAGGATGAGATTAATTTTACTTTCTTTAATATTAGACTCCTTCACAGGGCTTTCATATCAGATATCCTACATATCAGATATTTATATTCATAACAGTACCAAAATTACATATGAGGCAGTACCAAAAATAATTTTATGTTTGAGGGTCTATAACATGAGGAACTATACTAAAGGGGTGCAGCATTAGGAAGGTTGAGCACCATTGTCTTAGACCATTGTTTACATTTTAAAAATATAAGTCAGCACAGTGTTCCACATTTGACAAAGAACTGAGTCGGGCTGCCTGATGACTTTTCAAACACACACTGGGAGAAAACAAATTGCTTCTTACCCTTGTGCCTCTTCAGCTGGGGAAAGCTGCTAATTGTAGTTGCTTGGATTATTTCCACTACAATTTGATACCTGATTTTAAAAGAGAGAAAGAAAAGGTTCAATAGAAAGAAAAATGCTATTTTCAGAGATACCTTTAGACTCTGTTTATGCTAAACAAATAGCACAGAGGCTATGAGGCCCCAAGATTCACCAAAACAATCCTAACGACCAGAGCACCTATAAAAGATCAGGCACTATACCACATGCTAACCATTTCTGAGGCCCTAATGGAAGAGTCACCCTATTCTGACATAGAATGATATGTATATATCTCCCTTCAGCCACACTCGCAGTGCTCAGCAGCCTGAGCCCTGGCCGAGCTGGAGTTTCCAAGAGGGAGAAGCTTCTCTAAGTGCAGACGGGCTACAGGTGCTCTAATCCTCCAGCCCTGCTGCCACCGTCCTGCTGTAGTTCTTCATTACTTCTCATAAGACTCCTCCGGCCCTTTAATGGCAGGACGTCTGCTGGGGAACTCTGGCATGGATATTTTCCTGAAGCTGCCTGGGTGCATCTAATGCTGGGAGAGCCAAGAGCCATTGGCTTAGAACACAGGATACATATGTGAGAGGACCTCATGCAGGGAAAATAAAAAAAATGTTTCCATGTTAGGTGACAGGTGCAAGCCTATGGCTGTGACTATTTTGAACATATTTAATTTGTTGTGGTTTTAGAAATAAAGTCATTGTTCTGGCTTTATTGTTGTTGTTGTTCTTCTTCTACTACTTCACCTCCTTTCTTGTTTCACAAGGTCTCACTACGTGGCCCTGGCTGTCCTGGAACTCATGTGTAGACCAGACTGGCTTGAACGCATGGAGAGCCTGGCCTCTGCCTCCCGAGTAACAGGAGTGAAGACGCGCACCACCACACCTGGCTTAGGAATGAAGTTCTGGAGAGTCACTCAGTGGTTACTAGGTGCTTCCTTGACCCAACTGAACTGTCTTGAGCTTCATATCCTCTATTTACAATTCTGTCTAGAGTTTTTCCACAATAACGCTATTTAGCATTAGTTCTTACTTTAAACACTGACTCTGCCCAAGCCTGGCCATGCAGATCCTAGCATCTGGGAGGATCACGTTTGAGGCTAGCTTGGACTGTAAGGTGAGTGAGTAGTGGGCCAGCTAGGAAATTTGGTGAGACCCTATCTCAAAGTGAAAACAGACAAGAAGACTGGTGACAACGCTCAGTGACAGAGCACATGCACGACACTCAGGCCCATTTTATATCAAACAAACAACAAACCATGGCTGGCTTTTAGAGTAAAAATCATATAATGGTCTTCAGCTTTTCGACCCAAATCAAAGGAACACACACATTCATCAAAATAAAGCTCTTTACAGATTCCTCACAAATTTGCACTTTTTTTATTTCTTTGACTACACAATATACATACTGATGTCTGACATTCACCATGGCAAAGGCGAGCTGTTATTAGCACTGACACCCTGTCGCCTCTAGACTGCGGCAGACACTGAAGCTACCATACTTCTATCAGGGAAAGCAATATCCTTAGCCCAAAATGCCTGAGCAGTTAGGGATGAGCATTGATGGTTCAAAGAGAGGAGACTAACAAAAACGTTGGAAAGGGGGGAATTCCAGAAAAGCATTCTCAGTGCACAGATTCACAGAGCAGCCCCTGGTATATTTGATCTTTGTCTCTCTACTCAGTTCTGTGTGAAGCCAGGATGCAATTGGACATAGGGACATGTGGCACCTCCATCCTTCAGGGACCATAAAGCCACATGTGAAAGAAGAGATGTGGAGCTTAAGTCTCCAGTGACATCCCTAAGCCATCAAATCATCCCCACACTGACTACCTCAGGGTGTTTCCTACATTGGTGTAGGGGGGAAGAAGGCAAAAACTATAAAAAGCTAACTATAAATCACTGTGCACAAACCTGCCTCATGGCCAAATATCATCTCAACTAGAAGGCTCTTTGAGAACTCCATACACATAGAAAGTATCTCGAGGCTGATTATATATTCAGGCTGTTTTCCAAGTTGAAGCCTTGCTAGGAACATTACAGATAATAGTTTTCTGGTGGAATTGCTGTCATTCCACCACATAACAGCAAAGCACAAAAATGGCTCCTTATGCAATTTGTTCTTCAAGTTGCTAAAAGGATGAGGAAATAGCTTAAGAAGCATTCACATTCCTGGAACGACAGAGTCTACCACTCCCTAACCATGGTCTTTATTTAATCTGGCTTTAGGTTTATTGGAACACACCAACTTACTGCGCAACTCCAGAGTATGCCTACAAATACCTCCCCGAATGCTATAATCTGGATGTCTGAAGTAGCCTCAGTGTCCATCCACACAGCTTCTAATCTGAAGCGTAACTTGAGGAAACAAGTTAATAGACTGAACCCCCCCCAAACCGCTTAAAAATAAAAACCAACCCTAAACTATCATTTACATGTTTATTGCAGGGAGTTCCATACAAAAAAGGACAGAAATAATCAAAACTGCTTTCAACAAAATTTGTTTTTCCTGTGCTTTAGACACACACAAATGAACACCAATATGGTTGGTCTCTGCTTCAGGACACTCTGGGGATATACCAGACTCAAGGAAAAGCATTCAGCCAGTAGTATTTATAATTCAAAAATGCATGCAAATAAATGTTTATAAGACCTTAACTCTTAAAATGCAGATGATATGTGCATTTATAACTGCAGACATAACACTGTGTGAACAAATCTGATTGCTACAATGCAAATGGAATGACGGGAGGGCAGCTGTATTAAAATGGTATAACTGTGAGTCATTTGAAAACTTTCCTAAACGGTTCCTCTCTTCTACTTCATCCTGTTCCTGATATCCCTAAGCTTATGTCTCTGCTTCTGCACTAGTGTCACCCCGTCTGAGAACCCTGCTCTGTCTGAGAAACCAAGTCTGTCCGTAAGCATCCATCTTAAAGCCCTTCTGACTTGTCCTCTGCATGTCTTTACATGAGCTCCTATTCTTCCTTCTGCTGTCACCCCACTTCCCCTCACCATGGGTCACTCTGCATTGGCTCAACTGTCCACTCTTCCTCAACCCAAACCCACCTGAGCATCTCAGGGGAACCCTTCCCCTTCCACTTTCACCCTGCCCTTCCTCGATCAAGATGTCCTCACAGGTAACCCACACTCCAGCTGCTGGCCCCTCTACCAGCAGACCAGGATCTCTCCCACCAACCCAGCTGCTCTTTGCCCTCAATAAAAACACAGATCCCAGCCAGGTCAACTTCTGTGCTACTCTCCAAACTAGGTTCTCCTGGCTCTTGCTCTGCGTCCTCCCAGAAGGCAATCTTCAGGAGGAAGGTCTACTGAATTAGAGGTAATTTACCTCCTGCCCTCCCTCATGTCTTACCATGTAACACACAACACACATTAAAGTCTGTCTTCTCCCAAATCCTAGCTCGAGTCTGTCTGACGATAGGACCTGTTCATTTACTATTTTCACTGTTGGTTTAAAGACTCCACTTCCTCAGAGTGTTATGAACAAACAAATAAAAATGGCATCTAGTCATTGTGTGTCCAGTCATGGAAGTCTAAAAATTGGCTCATTTTTGAGCCCAATACTATGGCTCTGTCTATGAAAAGAGGATACATTTTTCTTTGCATGTAATTATAAGCCCCAGGGGTTGTGCCTGTTCTTCTCCTCTTGTACCTGGGTTGGTATTAAGCATACAGTAGGGATTCAATACATATTAATAGGCTAGATGAAGAACATATTTAATGTCTCTAACATTTAATGGGTACACCTAATATTCTGAACAATTTGTTCTTTTGATATTCTTAGTGATTCACGCTTTGAAACAAATGAGTCATGGATGGTACTGCCATGCCAACAAGCCTGACAACCTAAGTTTCATCTCCAGGACACACATGTGGAGGGAAAGAACTGAGTCTCCTAAGTTGTCCACAGATGCCCTGGGACATGTGTGCATGCATGCACACATAATAAGTACACATAGTAAAAAATTTAAAACTTTAATTAAAGAGAAGTACCATAACCTGAATTCAACAAATTCCCAACCCAGCAGTTACCCTTCCTACAGTCTCTCCTGTCACACAAAGACACACCGTTTGCTCTTCTGGAAGCCACTTCCCCTCTCTTTCATTTTAAGCATTCAATCTGGCTACACAGACTTAGGGGTTGGTATTTATGAACTCTTCCCCCTGAACTGAAACACTTACAATTCAGTGAGCTTCAAAGCAACATAAAGATTATCACACTTCTACTAACTACTGCTCCCAGCACGACTGGAGTCTTAGAAAGTTGACTTTAAAGTTGCCTACACATCATATGAAATCTCATCAGACTGTCCCTCTCTGTTTCTGTTTCTCTCCCCACTCCCACTCCTCACCTCCCTCTGTGAGTGTGTGTGTGTGTGTGTGTGTGTTGTATGAGTGTGAGTCTGTGAGTGTGTATGTATGTGTGAGTGTATATATGTATGTGTATGAGTGTGAGTCTGTGAGTGTGTGTATATGTGAGTCTGTGAGTGTGTATGTATGTGAGTGTGGCATAGTTCATTTATTAAGCCCACTTTCCACAGACTTAAAAGAATTATTAGTTTTGAGTTTTCTGGGCATACTCATGCTGGAAAGTTTTAGGGCAATAGAAGATGGAGCAAACCTTACCTTGGAATATATAGTTTGATAAACAGTTTGAAATACTATTTTACATTAAAACTACCAAGGATATAGCCAGGTATGGTGGCATATATCTTTAATCCCAGCACTTGGGGGGCACAGACAGGTGGATCTCTGTGAGTTTTAGGTCAGCCTCATGTACATAGTGTGTTCTAAGCCATTCAGTGAGAACCTATCTCAAAAATAAGTAAATATTTAAATAATAAATAAAATTAGCAAAGATGGAGAATAGAATAACACAGACAAATATTTAAGAAAATCAAAACATTTTAAAAGAGATGTTTTCAGAATTGCCAAAAACTAGGAAAAAACATGCTTGAGGGATTCCAGTTAAAACAAATGAGAAAAAAATTCATGATGATTTCATTCAGGTAAATTGATGCTCTGAGTAAGAGCTATATAAGATTTTTAATGTAGCCATACTTTCTCCTCATTAAAGGAGTACTTAGTTCTGACGCCTCAGACTCTCTAACCCCGCATCTAACAGAATCAGGGTTAGACACTGAGCTCTCTAACTACAATAGGCCAGAGAAAGCACACCCAGAGAACTGCGGACAGACTGGGAAAGAGCTCAGTCCTGTACAGTAAGGAAAGTCTTAGATACAGTGCAGAAACCCCTTAGCTGAAGCTCTGCATCTCAATTATACATTGAGGGTGACCTGGACCCCAGTCAAAACCAGGGCATGCCTTCCTGCTGACACAACTCCAATCACGTTTCTGAGAGTCTGAACTTTAGAGAAAAAAATTTCAGTGATTAAGAAAACTCAAGAAGTAGGGATCATAATATTTACAGCTGCAGTGTGTGCAAGGGAGAAATTCTGCTTCCTGTCACCTTGGTAGATGGCTCTAGAGTCTGATAAATGGCTGGACAGGCTTCATTTTCTCAATGTGAGCCAATCCTTACTTTTTCTAGAACAACGTATGTTCACTGAAGAAGATGAGGAACGCACAGAATACACTCTGTCACCCTCAGCTCACATCTGGCAAACTTTCTTCCAACTTAGTGCTTTCTTGGCTTTATCAGGCTTTATAAGGCATACTAAATCAGAGGTTCTTTAAAAAAAAAAAAAACAATTTAAGGCTAATTTTAGGACTAGAGAGATGGCACAGTGATTAGCAGTGCTTACAGAAGAGCTGAGTTTAGTTCCTAGCATCCATGTCTGGCAGTTTACACCACCCTGTAACTGCAGCTCTAACATTGTGTTCAGACCTGTGATCCAGTCATACACATACATGCATATAGACACACAAATACACATGAATAAAAGTGTATGTATAACGACCCCTTCTCCCCTGTACACATATACATAATCTGGAAGTTAATATTCATGGAAGATGCCATATTTAAATATTCCAATTTTGTGTCATTAGTAATACACAATTAGATGTACCAACTTTTAAAAAAACTAAACCTTTTGTGTTAAATGTTTTGATTATTTCAAAATTTTCTCTATTTTAAATAAAACTGCAAGACAAGAACAAAACAAAATTCAATACTTTCAGAAAAAAATGATTATTTTCTTAGAATAAATTATGCATAGTAATTAGATTTAAAAGAATGCACATTTTCACATTAATAAAATGACATTACAGAAAAATTTATACATTTGCCACAGACATGGATTGCCTTATGACACACCCTTTCCAACAGTAGATGCCATTAAATATTTAATATTCAACATTATTGTAAGCAAAGAAATGCTGTGCCCTTTCCTTCTGTTGTCTCTGAGTACTGCTGAGAATAGCAAGTCTGCAGCCCTCTGTACAAGGCACTATCAGTGGGACTGGGTACCATGTCTGGGGCACACGCTTAAAGAGATTTTAAGTTAGGATTTAGAGGGAAAAAGGAGTTTTCTGCTAAAGGGGATTTCAATCCTGTTTATCTTTCTAGTTTGCAAAAGGTGAATCTACAAAAGATAAAACATGGTTACCCCTTCTTCATTTATTGCACACACAGAAAATGACATTCTTCAGTTACCCTCAAGGAAGGTAGACTGTTCGCTAGGGAGTTTCTCCTAGTGCTCCCTGTATTTCTGAAGCTTACTACTGTCATCGGTGCTCATTTATGTAGTATGCACACAGTACCACAGTCCTGAGGGTTTTTTCTTTTTTAAAATTTGTTTATTTTATTTATTTACATTTTAAATGTTATTCCTCTTCCCAGTTTCCCCTCTTCAAATGCCCATCCCATGCCCCTCCCCCTGCTTCTATGAGGGTACTCCACCACCACCCACCCACTCCCACCTCACTGCCCTAGCATTCCCCTGCACTGGAACATCAAGCCTTCACGGGACCAAGGGCCTCCCCTCCCATTGATGCCCGACAAGGCCATCCTCTGCTACATATGCAGCTGGAGCCATGGGTCCCTCCATGTGTACTCTTTGGTTGGTGGTTTAGTCCCTGGGAGCTCTGGGGGGTCTGGTTGATTGATTTTGTTATTCTTCCTATGGGGTTGCAAATCCTTTCATCTCCTTCAGTCCTTCTCCTGTATTGGTCAGGAGCTGGCAGAGCCTCTCAGGAGATAGCTATAACAGGATCCTGTCAGCAAGAGCTTCTTGGCATCAGCAATAGTGTCTGGGTTTGGTGTCTCCAGATAGAATGGATCCCTAAGTGAGAGCAGTCTCTGAATGGCCTTTCCTTCAGTCTCTGCTCCACTCTTTGTCCCTGTGTTTCCTTTAGACAAGAGCAATTCTGGGTTAAAATTTTTGAGATGGGTCGATGGCCCCATCCCTCAACTGGGAGCCATGCCTAACCTCTGGATATGGTCTCTACAGGTTCTCTCTCCCCTTTGTTGGGTATGTCAGCTAAATTCATCCCCGTTGGGTCCTGGGAGCCTCTTGCTTTCCTGGCATCTGGGACTTTCTAGTGGCTACCCCCAGTTCCCATCCCCGACTATTAAACACCTCCATTCAATTTCCCCAGTGAGTGTATCTTTAGACATGCTCAGCTCCCACTGGTGTCCTCTATTGTTTAAGACACCAACAGAAGGAACTGTGTTCTGAAGACCATGTGTTTCTACTATATAGAAAATGAAAAATTTTTCAAATCATATTTTCTTAAGAAATCTTGTTATCTTCCTGAGGTTTCTTAAGACTAAATTTATACTCATTTATTCTTTTCATAAAAATTGTTACAAATTCACCATTCTGGGTTTTTCATTTCCTTACCACCCACACTAGTCTTTTGCTTAGCATGCTATGCTTACTTATTGATTTCTAACATGTTTTATTGGTCTGTCTTGAGCTATGCACAATCTCTTCTTATTTGTGTCTTTACAAAGTAATCTTATTTTATTACTCATAATTCACAACATGTTTTGAGAATCATTGTTCAAAAACAGTATGTTCAAATACTTTAAGTTCTTCACAAAAGCATGTAGTTTAAATAATTTAATATATTATATTCATATATGAATGCCGAGCTATGGTTAAAATCTGAAATAACCCCCAAAGACTCACATCTAGAGTACTTGGACCCCAATTTGTGGCACTATTTTGAAGGTGTTGGAGCCTTAGAAGTGAGAACCTGGACTGTAGAATTAGGTCAATAGGAATGGGTTTCTGAACCTTAGCTCCAGTTCTGGAACCAGCTCGTACCCCTGCTCCCTAGTTCACCAAAATGAAAACAGCTGTCACAAGCTCTAGCCATCATAAGTGGAGATACTTAGATGACATCATGAAATCCCTGAAACAATGTCTCTTCTCCCTTACATTGTTTCTCTCAAGTGTTTTTATATCATAATGATTCTAAAGTACCTAATACAAGCACCAAAAACAATTAGAGATTATAAAAGGACACTCTACTAACATACAAAGAGAAAATGGAGGCTCTATTCCATCATAAATTCTGACTTCAGAAGTCAAGCATCCATTATGTCCTAGCCCATTAGTGAAGAAGAATACAACCTCAATCTATGTAGTAGATAAATATTTTTTCTTCTCTAAGATAAATAATCTTCCATCTCCATAAATTTAATCATTTCAGTCTAAAGTGTTCTCCATACAAACTGCTTCAATCTCCACTAGCTCTTTAAATAAGGGTCCAGAAATAAGTCTGGAACTAAAAACCAAAAGCCTACTGACAACTGAGTCGGTAGTCATTGACGACATGGCAGTGGAGAGCTGCTGACTCCACTGCTGAGGATGCTCTGGCATCTACTGCAAACGTCCAGTTCAGAGAAGTAGTGTTGTTCTAATGCGACCACAGAAAACAGCTATTCTGTCTCACTGAATTGTAAGCATACGATATGGTAGCACAAACAGCTAATTGCTTATACCTTATCCATTCTTTACTCCTTAGTAAACCCCCCCACTAAAAAATTTGGGTCTATGGTTGTGCAACATAAGATATTTTAGCCAAATATAAAAATATACACAGAAATGTCATATAGTAGCTTCCAGAAGTTTCTTTAAGAAACACTCTAGGTAAACGTGTTGCATCTTACAACCTTGCCTTTCACCTGTCCTGGAAGTAGAATGTGGTGGCTGTCACTCTGAACAATGAAGAACCTCTGAGCTGCCCTGATTATGGGAAAGAACTAGCTGGGACAAGGCTGAGAGCCATGGCAGGTGGAGCCCTATCGCAATCCCAAATGCCACTTTTACAGTTTAGCTTTTAAGAAGTAAATACTGCCCTTGGTGACAACAGATTAACTTGGAAGGCACTGCTAAAATGAAACATGTCAAACAGACACGTACTGCATGATCTGCCTTTTGAAGTGAGACAGTTATGTCTAACTTGGGCTAGAAGATGACTCCGTGGGTAAACTGTTTGTTCCACAACTTAAGGACCTACTTTTGGATCTCTAGCATAAGCCGGATGGGGTGGTATGGACTTGTTATCACAAAGCCTGGAAGCAGGACATGGGATGTTCCTGGAAGCTTGCTCACCAGCAAGTTCAGCTAACTGCTAAGCTTCAGGTTCGTGAATGTGCTAGTTAGAATAGGTATGGCCCCCATGTGTATTTGAATGCTTGGCCCACAGGGAGTGGTGTTACTAGGGGGTGTGGCCTAGGTGGAGAAAGTTTGATCTTGGAGAAAATGTGTCATTTTGGGGGCGAGCTTTAAGTCTCCAATGCTCAAGCTACATACAGATATAATCTTCCCCTTCTCCTGCCTTTGGATAAAGATGGAGAACTCTCAGCTCCTTCTCCAGCACCATGCCTGCCTGTAAGCTCCCATGCTTCCCACCTTGATGATAATGGACTGAACTTCTGAAACTGTAAGCCAGCCCCAATCAAATGTTTTCCTTTATGAGACTTGCCTTTGTCATGGTGTCTGTTCACAGCAGTAAAACCCTAACTAAGACAATGAGAGACCCTGTTCCAAGTAAGAAGAAGACACCGAAGTTAAGCTCTGGCCTTTATAACACATATGCATTTGTATGTACATGTGCACACACACATCATACTCATAAAAGCAGAGGACAAAACAGTGGCTCTCAGCGATAAGGATGCAGGACAGCTGGATGCAGTCAAATCATGAAAGAATCCAGTTGTATTAGGTAAGTAAATTGTGGAATGCTAAGGTGCAACATGTCATGACTACAGTCATTACAGACTCAACCTATGTTATGCTAGCAGACTTAATTCTATGTGCTCTTACCGCAAAAATACACTGTAACAATGTGAAGTATGGATGTTAGTGACCTTGTGGTGACACTCATTTCATAATTTAGCATGCTAATTGCACTGTATAACTTTACATTCAGAAATGTCATTTGTCAAGTGTACCTTAAAGATGGGTAGCAACATTAGACTTTGAAAGTCATCATCGTTTGGTTGGGTCTCTTGGGCTTTGAGTTGAATCTAATCGCATCTAGTAATACCTTATTCGTGTCATTAAACCAGTAGCTCTCAGTCAAGGGCAACACTGTGCACCCATGGATCATCTGCCGATGTCCACAGACATTTTCAGTTGTCACGGCTGCAGGGTACTCCTGGCGTCCAGTGAGTATCAGACAGTCAGGCTGCTGCTAAACATTTTACAGCACAGAACAACCCCTCCCCTTAACGTATGTTCTAGCCCCAAATGAAGAGTTTATTGGCAGAGAAGACTAAGGTTAAACAAATCTACCTGAAAGGTCAGTAATAAAGTTGCCTTTGTTCCATCATAATAAATATGGCCAAAAGAAGACATGTCCAGACAATATTGTACTGTCTGGTTTTATGTCAACTTCACACAAGCCAGAGTCATCAGAGAGGAGGGAGCATCAATTGAGAAAAATGCCTCCATTAAAATCAGGCTATAGGCATTTTCTTAATTAATGCCTATATACAGGCCTGTAGGGCATTTTCTTAATTAATGATTGATGTAGGGGGAGGTCTATGCTCATTGTGGGTGGTGCCATCCCTTGGAGTGGTCCTGGGTTCTATAAAAACCAGGCTGAGTGGCAGGACTCTCAGGAAAGATAGGAACAGCAACCTACCCATAAAACTTTCAACCCAGAATTTGTCCTTTCTAAAAGAAATGCAGGGACAAAGATGGAAAAGAGACCCAAGGAAGGACCAACCAATAACTGGCCCAACTTGAAGCTCATCCCACAGACAAGCACAAATCCCTGGCATTATTAATGATACTCTGGTATGCATGCAGACAGAAGCCTAGCATAACTGTCCCCTGAGTGGCTCTATCCAGCAGTGGACTGAAACAGATGCAGATATCCACAGCCAAATACTAGACAGAGGTCGGGGACATTTATGGAAGAGTTGGGGGAAGGATTCAAGGCCCCGAATGGGATGGGAACCCCACAGGAAGACCAACACAGACACAAATCTGAACTCTTGGGAGCTCTCAGAGTCTGAGGTACCAACCAAAGAACACACATGGGCTGGAACACAGCCCCGAGCACCTGTGTAACAGGCAGGCAGCTCAGTCTTCATGGCTGCCTTGTCTGGCCTCAGTGGGAAAGGAGGGGCCTAATGTGGCAGAGATTTGATGTGTCAGGGTTGGGGAGTACTCAGGGGACCCCACCCTCTCAGAGGAAAAGGGGACAGGGAAGGAGAAGGGAACTCTGTGAGGGAGGGACCAGGAGGGGGAGCAGCTTTTGGGAATTAGCTAATTAATTAAAAAATAGACTGAGCAAGCCATGCAGAGCAAGCCAGTACAGCACTCCTCCATGACCTCTGCATCAGCTCCTGCCTCCAGGTTCCTGCCCTGCTTGAATTCCTGTCCTGACTTCCATTCATGATGAACTGTGATGTGAAAGTATAAGCTGATTAAATCCTTTCCTTCCCAAGTTGCTTTGGTCATGGAGTTTCATGACAGCAACAATGGCCCTAACTAAGACAAATATGCACCTTGACAGAGTTGTCATAGACCCAAACTGTTTCCAAAGAACTGGAGTACACTGAGTCACACACTATGACGTCTAGCCAAAACTTCAGATTGGCAGCATGTGGGGGAATATGCTATGTAAAAAGAGATTATCAATATGAGTTGCAGTCACTGGGGAGCTTTCTAAAATACTCATGTCCCATTCCTCTCCATTGTAAGTTAAACAGAAAATAGCCAAAAAGACCCATGTGGCTTGGTCTCCAGATGATGGTGCTGTGAGGTGGTGGCTGGATTCTGAAGTCCTAGAGCTTCTCCAACTGGTTAATGTAGGTGAGTCACTAGGAGATGGGAACTGGTTGGAGAAGTAGGTCACCAGGGTCATGCTGCTGAAGAACATATCTTGTCCCTGGCCCTCCAGTCACTGTTTCCTGTCTGCCATGAGGTGAGCAGCTTTGTTCCACTATATGCTCTGTGCCCTAATGTTCTGCTTCACCAGGCACTGCTGGAAGCAACAGAGGACCACTGACTAAAACTGGAGCAAAACAAATCTTTCCTCCTTTAAATTGCTTATTTCGGGTATTGTTCTGTCCCAGTGACAAGAGCCAAACCAACTACATAAATTCTTGGCATAAAGCCTGGGTATCTGTATTTTTTTGTTGAGGAACAAATATATTTCATTAGAGTACATTCTACACACTCACTGGAGAATCACCAATACAGACAGCACTGGATGCTGTCCAGGGGCACAGTTTGTCCTTTCCTTTGCTGAAGGTTCTTTTAGGGCAGAACCTCTCACTTCTCCCTTACTATGTACTTGGACTCCAGTTTATCTTCAAAATACAGAAGATTCAGTAGTATGGTCCTGACTGTTGAGTTTTGCTAATGACGACACCTGCCTTCTGAGCTCTGGTTTGGTTGCTGGACTGTGGCATCTCACCTCGGACAGCAGCAGTGGGAAAGCAAGGCACTTGTTTCCTAGTATCCTGCGGCTGAGATGCCATTCACACGATTGGTTCCTATAATTAGCAGAACTCATCTTCTCTTCTAGAAAACTACGAAAAGTTCACAGTCTCACCCCAGTCTGACCACAGCATCAGCACTTCAGATTCCTGGATCCGAGATGACAAGGACAGGAAGCACCTCTAAGGACAGGGGGGTTAGTGAAGCTCAGACAGGTCTGGAATGCAGCCAGTGTTAAAGGTTACTAGCTCAGAGCACTGCAAAGAAGTGTTTCTAGCTCTGATAATTTCATGGGAATGTCCTAACAACATCCTGAAAGCATCTTATACTGACACAGAAAATAACCAAATTATCCCCAAACTATAAATAGCATCCTCAAGAGGTTTACTTTATCTTTTAAATGCATTCACCCTAAAAGAATCAAATGACTTTATTTCCTTTAGAAAATATGCATCATTTCCCAAATATGTGATATATAAAACTAAATGATTTCATCAGCTGCTTAGCCTAAGTAGAGCGCACTCCCTGCCTGAGGCAGCACTCTGTAGTCTGGATGAGAGCAGTTTTTACAGTGTCCTAAACACTAATAAGGTCAGACAGCAGAGTGTTCTAATGTACCAGAAAGACAGCTGAAGAGTTCCGATTTTGATCAAACAGAGCAGCTCCATTAGAGCTGACTGGAGAGTAAGTCTCAGCACTGTCAACTAGACAAGCATCTAATGGACAGCGACTTGGCAGTCGGTAATAGTGAGCAGACCTGCTCCTTAAGCAGAGAGGAATTTTTTATCAAACGGTAATTAACCAAGTAGAAAGGTTATGTATGTGCATGACATTATGCACATTTTGAAGCACAGGGAAAGGTCACTGCCCTGACAGTCATCCGGGGGTCTTTGCAGATCAGCTGTACATGACGCAGAGAGTACAGGTTAGTCACTGCTCTGTTCCTAGGATAAGCAAATTCCTCATAGACAGAAGTCACCCCGGCACATGTCAGAGATGACTGACCGAAATCCTCTGCAGCAAAGCCCAGAGAGCTACGTCACAGTGCCAGGAGAAGGTATACTTGGGATACTGGGTATTTTCACAGACATTCTAAAGGTAGCTCTTGATGCATACAACTATCATTAAGAAAAATGCCTGCAACAGTGTTTTCTCCCATCATTCTTTGCCAAGCTTGCTGAAGGGACTACAAACTATTCTGGATTCCCGTGTACCCACAGCAGATATGATAGTCTTCAATGAAAAAAAATCAAACAAAATGATTTTTAATTTTTTTTTTTTTTGGTTTTTCGAGACAGGGTTTCTCTGTGTAGCCCTGGCTGTCCTGGAACTCACTCTGTAGATCAGGCTGGCCTCGAACTCAGAAATCCGCCTGCCTCTGCCTCCCAAGTGCTGGGATTAAAGGCGTGTGCCACCACCGCCTGGCCGATTTTTAATTTTTGATTATCATTCAAAATCGTTTTCTCTGTGACATTTTTATGTGTGTGTGTGTTAGGTATATATTTGTCTATATGTGTATTCATATGTGTGGGAGCATACATGAACATGTCTTCAAGTGGAGGCCCAAGGTTGACGTCAGCTTTCTCTAAATTGCTCCCCAGTTATATATTGAGGTATGGTCTCTCCCTAAACCCAGGCTCATCGTTGTAGATAACCTGGCCATCCTGCTTGCTAAACAATTCCCAATGTCTGCTCTCTGCATGCTGCTGCTGGAGACTTCAGATGCCATGGCCACCCAGATTTTATATGGGTTCATATAAAATCTAGCCCCTTTGTGTATCACTATTATCTGCCCCCAAGATTATTATCTGCGGTAGACTTTTTGGGATCACTTATGTGTACTATCATATCATCTGTCAATAGCAATAGTTTCACTTCTTCCTTTCCAATTTGTATCCCCTTAATCACTTTAGTTGTCTTACTGTTCTAACTAGAACTTTGAGTACTATACTGAATAAATATGGGACAGGGGACAGCCTTCTCTTGTCCCTGATTATACTGAAATTGCTTTAAGTTTCTCTCCATTTAATTTGATGTTGACTATTTGCTTGTTGTACATTGCCTTATTGTGTTTAGGTATGCCCTTTATATCCCTGTTCTCTCCAACACTTTTATCATGAAGGTCTGTTGGGTTTCATCAAACAATTTTTCAGCATCTAGTGAGATAATCATGTGGTTTTTTTCCTCTCAGTTGTTTATATGGTAGTTACGGTGATGGATTTTCATATGCTGAACCACCCCTGCACCCCTGGGATGCAGTCTACTTAGTCATGGTGAATCATGTCTCCTTGGATTTGGTTTGCAAGTATTTTATTGAGTATTTCTGCATCAATGTTCATGAGGGAAGTTGGTCTGAAATTCTTTTTCTTTTTTTTATAAAGATCTCTCTCCCTTTCCCTCTCAAGATATTTTTATTTATTAAAGACAGTACACTGTAGCTGTCTTCAGACACACCAGAAGAGGGCATCAGATCCCATTACAGATGGCTGTGAACCACCATGTGGTTGCTGGGAATTGAAGCTCTGGAAGAGCAGTCTCTCCAGCCCCCTGAAACTCTCTTTCTTTGATGAGTCTCTGTGTAGTTTAGGTACCATGATGACTGTAGCTTCAAAGAATGGGTTTGGCAGGATTCCTTCCGTTTCTGTTTTGTGGAATAATTGGAGGAGTTCTAGCATTAGATCTTTGAAGGTCTGGTAGAATTCTCCACTAAAACCATCTGGCCCAGAGCTTTTTATTTTTTTTTTCTTTCTTTCTTTTTTTTTTTTTTTTTTTGGTTGGGAGATTTTTAATGACTGCTTCTATTTCCTTAGGTGTTACATGACTATTCAAATAGCTTACCTAATTGTGATTTAGCTTTGGTAATTGGTATCTATCTAGGAAATCATCCATTTCATTTAAATTTTCCAATTTTGTGGAATACAGGTTTTCAAAGTAAGACCTAATGATTCTTTGAATTTCCTCAGTGTCCATTATAATCAATTTCTGATTCTGTTAATTTGGGTACTGTCTCTCTGCCTTTTAGTTAGTTTAGCTATGGCCTTGTATATCTTGTTGCTTTTCTCAAAAAACAAAAAACAAAAAACAAAACAACAACAAAAAAATAGTTCTTGGGTTTCATTGATTCTTTGTATTGTTCTCTGTTTCTAATTGAACAATTTCATCTCCCAGTTTCATTATTTCTTGTAGTCTCCTCCTCCTGTGTTTGATTTTTTTTTTCTTTTTCTAGAGCCTTCAGATATACTTTTAATTCATTAGTATGAGAACTCTCCAATTTCTTTATGATAGCACTTAGTGCTATGAACTCTTCTCTTAGCACTGCTTTCTTAGTGTCCTATAAGTTTAGGTATGTTGTACCTTCATTTTCATTGAGTTCTAGAATGTCTTTAATTTCTTTTTTTATTTCTTCCCTGATCCAGTGATCATTGAGTAGAGAGTGGTTCAGTTTTCATGAGTTTACAGGCTTTCTGTTGTTTCTGTTGTTGAAGTCTAGCTTTAATCCATGGTGACCCAGTAAGATACATGGGGTTATTTCAATCTTCTCATATCTGTTCAAGTTTGCTTCATGACCAATTATGTGGTCAATTTTGGAGAAGGTTCTGTGAGGTGCTGAGAAGAAGGTATATTCTTTTGTGTTTGGGTGAAAGGTTTTTAGATATCTGTTAGGTCCATTTGAATCATAACCTCTGTTAGTATTATTATTTCTCTGCTTAGTTTCTGTCTCAATGACCTGTCCATTGGTGAGAGTGTGGTGTTGAGGTCTCCTACTATTAATGTGTGGGGGTTGATGTATGATCTAAGCTTTAGTAATGTTTCTTTTATGAATGTGGGTGCCCTTGCATTTGGGGCACAGATGCTCAGAATTGAGATGGCCTCTTGGTATATTTTTCCTTTAATGAGTATGAAGTGTCCTTCCATGTCTCTTTTAATTACTTTCTGATTGAAGATCTATTTTATTAGGTATCAGAATGCCCACTCCATCTTGTTTCTAGGTCCTTTTCCTTGGAAAACCTTTTTCCAGCCCTTTATACTGAGATAATGACTATCTTTGTTGCTGAGATGTGTTTCTTGTATACAGTAGAATGATGAATTCTGATTATGCATCCATTCTGTTAGCCTGTGTCTTTTTACTGGGGCACTGAGTCCATTGATATTGAGAAATATTAAATAATTACCAATGATTGTTACTTCCTTTATTTTGATGTTGGTGCTGGTTTGTGTGTGTGTGTATGTGTGTATGTGTGTTTCTCTTCTATTGATTTTAATGGTATGAGATTATTTAGTTCTTGTTTCTTGAGTATACTTAGCCTCATTGGGTTGGTGTTTTCCTTCTGGTATCCTCTGTAGGGCTGGGGTTAGTAGAAAGGTATTGTTTGACTTTGATTTTTCATTAGTTTACCCATCGATGGTGATTGAAAGCTTTGCTGGATATAGTAGTCTGGGCTGACATCTATGGAGTCTTTGGGCCGGCCCAGGCCCTTCTAGCTTTTAGAATCACAGATGAGAAACTGGGTATAAATCTGATAGATCTGCCTTTATATGTTACTTGGCATTTTTCCCTTGCTGCTTTTTAAATTCTTTCTTTGTTCTGTATATTTACTGTTTTGCTTATCATATAACAGAAGAATTTTCTTTTCTGGTTCAATCTGTTTGGTGTTCTGTAAGTTTCTTGTACCTTTATAGGCAACAAGGCTGCCCTCTCCCCCTATCTATTCAATACAGTACTTGAAGTTCTAGCCAGAGCAATAAGGCAACAAAAGAGATCAAGGGGATACAAATTAGAAAGGAAGATGTCAAGGTATCACTATTCACAGATGATATGATAGTACACATAAGTGACCCCAAAAGTTCTAACAGAGAACTCCTACAGCTAATAAACACTTTGAGCAAAGTGGCTGGATACAAATTAACTCAAGTAAACCAGTAGCTCTTCTTTACACAGCAATAAATGGGCTGAGAAAGAAGTTAGGCAAACAGTACCCTTCAGAATAGCCACAAATAACATAAAATACCTTGGTGTAACTTTAACCAAGCAAGTGAAATAACTGTATGACTAGAACTCAAGTACCTGAAGAAAGAAATTGAAGAAGATCTCAGAAAATGGAAAGATTTCCCATGCTCATGGAACAGTAGGATTAATATAATGAAAATGTCCATCTTACCAAAAGCTATCTACAGATTCAACGCAATCTCCATCAAAATTCCAACACAACTCTTCATGGATCTTGAAAGAACAATTCTTAACTTCATATGGAAAAAAAAACAAAAACAACCCAGGATAACCAAAACAATCCTGAACAGTAAAAGACCTTCTGGAGGTATCACCATTCATGACCTGACCTAGTAATAAAAACTGCATGGCATTGGTATAGGGACAGACAGGTGGATTAATGGAATTGAATCAAAGACCCAAAAATAAACCCACATACCTATGGACATTTGCCTTTTGACAGAGAAGCCAAAACCATACAATGGAACAGGGAGTGCATCTTCAATAAATGGTGCTAGTTTAACTGGATGTCTATATGTAGAAGAATGCAAATAGATTCATATTTATCACCTTGCACAAAACTCAAGTCCAAGTGGATCAAAGACCTCAATGTAAAAGCAGACATACTGAATCTAATAGAAGAGAAAGTGAGGAATAACATTGAATATATTGGTACAGGAGAAAATTTCCTTAACAGAACACCTACAGACACTAAGGTCAAGAATTAATAAATGGGACCTCATGAATCTGAAAGCCTTCTGTAAGGTAAAGGACACTGTCAATAGGACAAATGGCAGCCAACACATTGGTAAAAGATCTTAACTAACTCTACATATGGCAGATGCCTAATATCCAACATATATAAAGAACTCGACAAGTTAGACTCCAAAAAAAACAAAACAAAACAAAACAAAAAAAACCCAATCAAAAAATTGTGTGCAGAGCTAAACAGAGAATTCTCAACAGAAGAATCTCAAATTGCTGAGAAACACTTAAAGAAATGTTCAACATCCTTAGTCCTTATATGCATATGCTTAGAGAACACCAACACCAAATAATCACAGTATACATGCATATCCTGAGAGAACACCAATCAACACTCCCCAAACACCTCAAAGCTATCCTCCTCAGAAGTGACGCCTGGGATGGTTGCAAATGTGGTGTCTCAAAATCACTAGTGAGGAAGTCCAGTCTCCCACTGCAGTCTCTTCATTTTCTAACACAAATGAAAATCAACACAGTGTTCCATACAGCCATAGGAAGGAAGGAAGGAAGGAAGGAAGGAAGGAAGGAAGGAAGGAAGGAAGGAAAAAGAGAGAAAGAAGGGGAAAACCTATGCCCTCCTTCAAAGGCTTCCCTGTGGCAGGCCTCTGAGCAGCTATTAAAAGGCTAATAGCTGAAAAGCTTTCAAGCTATTATTATCTAATTCTTAGGAAAACCTAATGCTTTTTAAAAAATTAATTCTAATTCCACTATTAAGGAGAAGTTGGACGAATGCAATTGTCACTAAATGAGAAAATTTATGAACTGCTTTTATTTCCAATTCTCTGAAAAGAACAGTTTCACTAACTCCCAATATCTCTTTCTTTCTCTCCCCCCTCCCTCTGTGTGTGTGTCTCTGTCTCTGTCTCTCTCTCTCTTTCTCTCTCTCTCTCTCACGCACGCACGCACGCACTCGGCCTAGCTAGGCAAGGGATGACAGCTGTGTCTTGCTTGTGCTGTAATCGCAGGTGAGGTACCTGAGCTGCTTCAGGAACTCCACATCAGAGTTGCTGTTGATGAGCTTGATGAACTCCTCGTAGGAAGGAGCGTACGTGTAGGCTCTCTTGTGATGTTCACTCATCTGCTCTCTGTACTCCAACTGCGCCAGGAGCATTTGGTTAATATAGTCAGGGTTACTCAGCAATTCCACTACTGGCTTCAAGACTAGGGGAAAGAAAAGAGAGTGCCACTGAAAAATAAATTCCTCTTAAAGAAACGAATTCCATATCATATAAGTGAAAATGTATGTGGGAAACACTGTCCACGAGCCAAATGGGGAAATTACCATCAGTGAGTATTTTGCAGCGTGTGTACAGGCGCGCGCGCGCGCGCACACACACACACACACACAGGGCTGCTTCTCCCTCTGGGTAAGTCAGTGTAGGCACAATCCGTGCTCATCTGAACACACAGGTGAAAAGAATACCGGAAGGCGGCCTTCTGGAACTCAGACTGCCAAGGGAGCTCTCTGATTTTTCCTCAGTTTTTTTGTAAAGTTCATTATGTTTTGATCAGTTTAGTCTATAAAAAGATGAATGTCAACGTTCCCCCAACTGTTCAAAGCAGATGTTGGGGAGGACGTTGTTTAAGTCAGGAACACCATCACAAACCCACCCTCCTAAGTTTACAGTGCCCTTTTGTTAGTAAACCAGCTGATGAGCACAAATGAAGGAGGTATTTTATTATTGTTGTTGTTATATAAAGGAGGTGTTTAACCACTATATTTCTCTTATTTAAAATTCTTAGATAGGGAATGTTTGTCTTATGTCATTCTTCTTCCACATGTGTGCATCCACCCCCCACTCCCCTAAGAGTGAATGTATGTGTGCATGTGGAGGCCAGAGGTCAAATCCAGTATTCTTTATCACTCTTTGCCCAAATACTTTTTAGAGACAGAGTCTCTCCCTGAACCTGGAGCTCTAGTTTGACTAGCCTGGCTGGCCACTGAGCCCCAGCATTGGGGTTAAATCAGTGTGCTGACACTCCTGGCTCCAACAACCTGCGGTCCTAATTCTTGTTCAACAAGTGTTTTAACCACAGCCATCTCCCTGTTGCACTTCCAGTTTTCCTTCTCATTAACTATTCAGCTGTACAAATAACTTTCAAGTGTTTCTTATTATACTATAGTATTCATTGTTTATTAAAAGTTCACAAAAGCAGCATTACCAATGAAACTTAAAGAAATAACGTAAGGAAACCATGACAGAGTTTCTGTGCATATGTGTGGGTTTTCTTTCCTTAATGTATTTCTATTAGCCTAAATAACTCAAAAACTATTCCAAATGAATGTCTCCCATACATACATAAGAGTAGCTTTTTCCTATGCCAAAATTAATAGCAATAGCAATATAGATATGAACTTTTAAATACAGATATAAACTTTCCAAACCATGTATGGCCCAAGCCTTTATGTGATAATAAAATGGTCTGCAATATGTAAGATCTGCACAAATGTTATATGAAATATAATCATAGGACACAGCACATTTGTTTAAACACTCATCACATTAGTGGTATTAATTTTTATAAGTCTACCTTTTGTTGTGAGAATTTCTGCGAGCATTGTACGTAAGCTGAGAGACTGGATATCCTTTGAAGGGAGAAGGCAAAACACCAGAACCTGAGAACATGTTTGAAGGAATCTTACTTCATCGTGTGAGTCCTTCAAGCATGCATGCAACACAAAAGGTCTTGGCTGTTCTTCATGTCTGAAAGAATAGAAAGACAGGACATCAAGTGAGGGAGGGGGTTGTCATCCCACAGTCAAAACTCTGACCCAGAATTGCTCTTGTCTGAAAGAACTGCAGAAACCAAATTGGAAAAGAGCCTGAGGAAAAGGAGGCCTAGCAACAGGCCCAAATTGGGATCCAGCTCAGGAGGAGGCCCGGGAACCTGACACGGTTGCTGATGCTCTGGTGTGCTCACAAACAGGAGCCTAGCATGACTGCCCTCTGAGAGACCCAACAAGCAGCTGAAAGAGTCAGATGCAGATACTTACACCTAACCAATGGACTGAAGCCAAGGACCTCTGTGTTTGAATAAGAGGAAAGCTGGAAGAAGCTGAAGAGGAGGGCGACCCTGTAGGAGGACCAGCAGTCTCAACTAACCTGGACCCCGAGATCTCTCAGATACTGAGCCACCAACCAGGCACCATACACCTGCTGATATGTGTCGCCCAACATGTATACAGCAGAGGACTGCCTGGTCTGGCCTCAGTGAGAGAAGATGCACCTAACCTTCAAGAGACTGGAAGCCTCAGGGAGTTGGGAGGTCTGGGAGGTGAGGGTGGGGTGAGGATCTCCTTTTGGAGATGGAGAGGGAGGTATGGGAAGAGGAACAGTCAGAGGGTGGACTGGGATGGGGATAAAGACTGGAGTGTAAAAAAAGATTAAAGAATTTTAAAAGAAAGTATAGGTAGGTAGGTACAAAGATACATAGATAGATGGATGGAAAGAAAAGTTCAGAAACAATTCAATTATATATCATTAGGTAAAAAATATTATAAATTCTAAATACATTGATTTTAATAACTGATGCCTCCTCAGAAGTTCCAATAATCAATACTTTCCGTAAACATGGATTGATCTGGAGAGTCTGTGCTGGAGTGAAGGTGAATGTATTATATTGACCATGTTAGTTTTTGTAACCATGGCACAATTAGAGTCACCCAGGAAGAGGGTACCTGAGTGAGGGTTTGCCTCTATCAGACTGGCCTGTGGTCATGGTTTTAGGAGCACTTCCTCCCTTCCTTCCTTCCTTCCTTCTATCCTCCCTCCCTCCCTCCCTCCCTCCCTCCCTCCCTCCCTCCCTTTCTCCCTTCTCTATCTTTAAAGTTACTTTTTATTTTAGGTTTAGGGATATTTTGTTTGCATATACGTCTGTGCACCACATGCATGCCTGGTACTCTAGAAGGCAAGAAGAAGGTGTTAGATATCCTAGAACTGAAATTGTAGATGGTTGTCAGTCTCCATGAGCTGGGAATCAAACCTGGGTCCTCTGGAAGAGCAACAAAGGCTCTTAACTGCTAAGTCATCTCTCCAGTCAATGAGAGCAATTTCTTAATTAATAGTTGATGAGGGAAGGCCCAACTCCCTGTGTGCAGTGCTCCCCTAAGCAGGTGGTCCTGGGGTGTATAAGACAGCAAGTTCAGCAAGCCGTGGAGAGCCAGCCAATTAAAACGTGTTCCTTCATGGCCTCTGCTTCAGTTCCTGCTTTGCAGTCTTTCTTGAGCTCTTGGCCTGACTTCCCTCAATAATGAACTGTGTTCAGGAAGTGTAAATCAAATAAACCCACTCCTCCAAGTTGCTTTTGGTCAGTGTTTACCACAACAACAGAAAACAAAGATGGATATGTAGCCTCATTGTATTTTCAAAGACAACCATGATAACTACTATAAGTAGTATCAAAGGTCATAAGAACTTCCAAATACTAGCAACAATTCAAAACGGTATGAGTATTTCTTTAACTAAACAACCTTCAAGTATCCAGATGAACCTTATTTATTGTTTGTTTGATTGTGTTTGCTTATTTATTTGCCAGCCTGGAACTCATTATGTAGACCAGGTTGGCCTCAAACTCAGAGATCCATCTACCTCTTCCTCCTGACTGCTGAGATTAAAGGTTGGCTGTGAAAGTCATCAGGCTTTGACATCTGTCACCTGCTGCTCACTGGGACTAATCCAGCTGGTGTGGCTGGTTAGGTAGATGCTCCCGTCTCCCTTACCACTCCATGCACATCCTGCACGAAGCTGTGCTCTTGACTGAAGAGAACGACCTTCCCAAAGAGAGGAGAAACAGTCTGTCTTAAATATGATTCATAGAGTTATTTTTTAAAACTAATAAAGCATAAACCAGTATCATAAGCCACTTTTTTGATGAAGAAATTGTAGGATAGTAAGTCTGGATTATTTCTATGGATAAAGGGTCTGTTGCTTAGTGCTCCCAAAGGTGATGACAAATTGCATCTGTGAAGCTGCCAGGTTCTTTCCAGCCGTGGCCATGGATCTCCATTAACACTAAGAGCATCCCAGAACCACTATTTTGGAGGGTCTGATTGAAGGGTAGTAGAAAGATCCATCTAAATTTTTCTATTCCGTAGCATCTTAGAATGGTAATTTTCTACTATTATTGCAGATAAGTGGCAAAGATTCCATAGCAACAAGAGGCTAATACTGAGCGAATACTCTGAGTACAGAAAACACATTAAGGACTACACAGGAAATGAAACATGAAATATATATTGGTATCTTTATGATTAATGCCTCTCAAGAGTGCACTGTGACTTCTTACACTAGAGACTGGACTAACTGGATATGTACACCAAAAAAAGAACAATTTCCTTCTTTGCTGCTGTAATAACTAGAAGAATTCTAATGTGCAAAGCCAATGACATGAAGACATTTATGAGTAAGACTTATATATGCACACTCTGTTGATGTTTATTTTATTGATTTATTTTTGACAGGTCTTCTTGTGTAGCCAGGCTAGCCTTGAATTTGTTATACAGCATTAGGATAACACTCAAGCCCTGATCCTCCTGTCTTCGTCTCCCAGTTCTGAGATTACGGATATGCACCAGTATGTCCCATTTATAGGCTGCTTTTGAATCAAATGCAGGCTTCATGCATCCTAGATAAACATTCTACATTCTGGTCTTCATATTGACTTTTTAAAAGGTTCCTGAAAGAAAGCATGATGGTGCACTATATAAAACCAGTTCTCAAAGGGAGAGGCAAAAGGATTGGCAGTTTTGATCCAGTTTAGGCTGTAAGATACTGTCTTTAAAAACACAAAACCAGCCAACCAACAAAAGATGATACCTGGCCTACAATCATGAGTTCAAGGCCCACAAAGGCCATAGAATGAACTCTGCAAGAGTCTGACATACTCAGAGGCAGATGCTCACAGCTAACCATCAAACTGATCATGGGGTTCCCAATGGAGAAGATAGAGTGAAGGCTGAAGGAGTTGAGAGGATTTGAGACACCATGAGGAAAGTAACAATACCAACCAACCAGAGCCCCCAGGGTCTAAACCACCAGCCTGGGAGTGCTTAGGGAGGGACCCATGGCTCCAGCTATATATGCAAGGGAGCTATATATAAGTGGGAGAAGAGATCCTTGGTCCCATGAAGGCTGGGCGTCGTGGGGGTGGGGATATTTGGGGGTGGGGAGGTGAGGTACAGGGGAGGGTGGGTGGAGGTACACCAACGTGGAGGCAGGAGGAGGGGGGAAGGGATAGTGAGTTCCTGGGAGGGAGGGGGGGAAATGGGGTAAGGAGAGAACATCTGAAATGTAAATAAAATTTCCAATAAAAAAAAAAAAGAATGAACTCAATGTCAGCCTTCATAAGTTATTAAGATCCTCTTTCAAATAAAATTATTTTAAAGAAGGGAGTGGCCTGGGGCTGTAGTGCAACAGTAAAGCATTAACTCTGCTCCAGGGCCAGGGTGTGGTGTGACCCTGGGAGTCTCCCCTTCAGGTATCTGCATTCATTTGAAACTACAGCCGGAGCTGCATTTCCATACAGTAAACCCTAAGATGTAACGTTGGTCATCTTAAGTCCTGGTATAGGTAATTTAATACCTTAAAATACACATTTGGTTAGTACTTACTGGGAAACGACAGCCAAAAGAAAATCCACTTTTACAGGAGAAGCTTCTTTAGAAAATACTGAGCCTGTGCATCAGCTGGGACCGTTGCAGTCATAAAAGTGTCACAGATTTCCCTCCTTTCTAACAGGTGAGTTAGGGGAAAACTAAGAAAGCCAAACCCCAGAGAGGAATGGCCCAATACTCACAGGTACATCTCATCTGACCCTCCCACCTGCACCAAGAGCTACATATCAGCACTGCCATCGTACAGACGAGAAAATGACGATGTGGGTAAGTGCAGATGAACAAAGTCACGGAAGTGATAAATGAGGGAAACAGTTCTTGTTCCCTCTGTCTCCCTTTCGAGTCTATGCTATGCTACACTACAGTCAGAGGTTGAAAAGAACAGGGGAAAACACGTCAGAAGTAAAGAAAGAAAGTATGTGCAGAAGGACGTTTCCTCAAATAAGAAGCCTGTGCGCCACACAACACACAGATTGTAAGGAGACTGTAAAATCTTAAAAACGCTACTGAATTAAAAGTATAAAGGCAATCTTTTTTAGATTTTCTGAACCATGCTGAGACAAGACAGATGAGAAAAGGAAGAGGAAGCAGAACGGGCTTTACATGTATCTGGACTGGCTTACAGCAGCAGCAGACTGACAGGCTGGAAAGAAGCCCTGGCTGACTGGAAACCTGCCTCCAACAACTGCTTAGCAGTCAGGCAAAGGATTGTTTTCTCTTATTACTGCAATTATTCTCCTGACAGTCACCAACTCAAGGGTGCGCTTTCCAGGCCACCCACACCATTTTGCAGCTCATAGAGATCTGTCCACCAGCCAGATTTACAGGACAAGAACAGTGTTACATAGAGCTGCCCGACATGCATGACACTACAGGGAGTGTCAAATCTATACTCACTGTAGAAGGCCAACTGTGTGCTTCTTATAATGCTACATCAGTAACAGTTGTTCTCCAGAACAAACCACTCAAATGAACAGTTCTAGTAAATAACTGGCATTCTTTCAAGTATCTGTAACTATAGAGAAAATGGGTAGACATTTTTCTTCATTTTTTTCCTGTACATTGTTATCATCAACTAAAGTAACAAAGAATCAAAACCTAGGGGCTGTGGCTCAGCTGGCTCAGTGGTTGCCAAGCCTGCACAAGGCCATGGGGTCACTACCCAATACAACTAAAGTGAGGTGTGGCACACACCTGTAACTCAGGAGGTGGAGGCAAGAGATCAGAAGTTCTGCTACTGAGAGAATTAGAGGTCAGCCTCGGATACAGAAAAGACAAACAGTGAAATAAACTGAAAGCCCTGCAAGCCTGAAGAGTCAGCACTCCTAACACGGACTCTGTCCTCTTGGCCATTCTCACGCTCTACTTACAACGATGCTGACACCATCTCCTAAAGCAGCTCTCAGACAGCAGCTAAATGCCTCGGTGAAAAATCCACTCTTATATTGAAATTAGATATTCATAAAAACACTAGAGTTCTCTAACCATGTGTCCTTTTCTCCTAAATCTATTATTCTTCTAACAGAAATAAACATTTAAATACTGTCCTCCAATGAGTGTAACTTAAGCACTTTGAAACAAGCCTCCATGAACTCACATGAGTCTTTGATGACTATCAGCCGGGCCGAACCATGCACTACTTCCACTGGTGGGCTCCACAGCAATCTACATAATAATAAACGATAGCACCAAGGCCTAAAGGAGGGCGTAAGCTACCAAGACCTCAGAGAGGGCCCTAGAGATCCTGTTTCATTTTCTAACCACACACACTGTCTGCCAGAAGATAGTTTCCACGACACTCAACAGGGTGCTGTGAGAGACTCCCACTTGTTCCAAAAATCCTTTAGGGGATCTGTGAGGCCAATACCATATTCATTATTATTTTACTACCACAAAATGACAAAATGTCATTTTTCTCTTTCACTCACAAGTGATTTTCCAAAATCACTAACGGGATTTTCTTTTTTTTTTTTTTTTTGGGGGGGGGGGTGTCAAGACAGGGTTTTTCTGTCTAGCCCTGGCTGTCCTGGAACTCACTTTGTAGACCAGGCTGGCCTGGAACTCAGAAATCCGCCTGCCTCTGCCTCCCAAGTGCTGGGATTAAAGGGCGTGCGCGGATTTTCTAAAGAGAACACAATGTGAACTTGTACTTGAAAAGCTTCTTGGCTTAAATATCTGATGTTATAAATATTGATGAATATAATGGATCCAGTAAGTGAGGCTGGCAAATATTTAACAATAAGTTCTCCACAGGACAAAATTCTAAGCTGAAGTATTTCCCCATTCCATAGTGTAAATGTTCAATTTCAATGCAGCAATATGATTTCACTGAGCTTAGTCAGAAGAACTGTGAGGGGCTATACAACCAGCTGTCACCTGCCAGTGGAGGGTGGCTATGGCACATCACTAGATGTGAACCACATGAACAACAGCAGTTTGACATTTGGTAGCTTTTAAGATTATACGGCAATCCTCAGATAAAGAATTCTGAGAATCACCGGTCTATGGTAATGTTTTTCAGACAGGCTGTGCCTAAGTAATAAGATGATAAAATTGAGTTAGTCTCAAATGACATTTAAATAAAAGTGTTACAGGAAAAGACATCAGTTCTCACAGCTAATATGAGTACCATTTTATGAAAGTGAGGCATATCAGAAATGGACTTCTCACTATGCGTCACAGCTGGAACAGCTTGCAAAATGCTGGAGCAGTCAGCGGGAAATAGAGGGAAGGCCGTGGGAATGTAATGGCTCTGGATTTTGGCCTCATTGGCCTGAGGCTGGCAGACCTGAGGAGAAGACAGCTCAGCAGGAGAAACCGTGTGAGGATGGAAAGCTCCCACTCTTAGCAGCCAGCCCACTGCCATGGCAGCGTTGCCAGCTAGAACAGGGGCCATCATGTGATAAACTCAGTGCAGTTTTGCGAGGAGAACGTGAGGTACCCACTGCTAATGAGGAAGCCAGGGCTGACGTTCCTGAAACCGAGCAGAAGCAGTCTCAACTTGATGTCTTCCCAGTGCCACTCCAAACAACTGCACAACACAACAGGTAGTGCTACTCATTTCTTAAAGACCACACTCTCTGTGTAAGTCACATGGGCCATAATTCATCATCCTTGCACTCACTCGAGAGCATAGTACAAACTTAGGGTTCTACTAACAAGCCTAGGAAAGCAATTTGTTCTTAGCATAGAAATAGCCCTGCTGACGTCCTCCAAAGCCAGGTTAGTACCAAATAAGAACACACATACCTTTCTGGCACAACAACACAGGGGCTTAAAAACCTACGTATGAGGTATTTTCAAAATGAAACCAGTTCTCTAATTAAGAGCCCACAAGTGCTAACATTACGTTCCTCTAACAGATTTCAGATACTAATTAAAACTACACTGAGATTCCGTCTTGATCTAGTCAGAATGGCAGTCAACTAGAAAAAACAGGTAACAAGAAATGGGAGCAGCAAGATCAGACCCAAAAGGGAACATAGTGCTGGCAAGAATATAAACAAGTCAGTATGGGGGCTCCTCAGAAAACAAACATCAGAGCCCAGGATATGGCTCAGTAAGTAAAGGCACTTGCCACACAAGCCTGAAGACCTAAGTGTGCACGCACATACACACACACACACAGATACATACATACATATACACACACACACAGAGATACACACAAACACAGATACACACACACAGAGATATACACACACAGAGACACACACATGCTAAATAAATAAATAAATAAATAAAACCTTTTAAACAAACCAACCTAAAATTAGGTCCACCGTTGGACCCAGCTATATGCCACGCTTAGCTATACCCAAATGACCACAAGCCAACATATAACACAAATACCTGCACACCACTGCTCTTTGCAGCACTCCTGAAACACCTAAGTTGTACTGCAGCTAATTCACAACAGCTAAGAAATGGAATCAACCACATTGCCCATCAGCTAATGAATGGATAAGGAGAGTGTGGTATATAACACAACTGAATATTACTCAGCTGTAAAAAGAATGAAATCTGGGCTAAAATCCAATGATCAGTGAGTGAATACCGTGTTAGTTCTTTTGTGATTGGGTTACTTCACTCAGGATGATATTTTCTAGTTCCATCTATTTACCTAAGAATTTATCAAATTCATTGTTTTTAATAGCTGAGTAATATTCCATTGTACAAATGTACCACATTTTTTGTATCTATTCCTCTGTTGAAGGCATCTGGGTTCTTTCCAGTTTCTGGCTATTATAAATAAAGCTGCTATGAACATAGTGGAGCATATGTCCTTGTTATGTGTTAGAGCATCTTCTGGGTACATGCCCAGGAATGGTATAGCTGGGTCCTCAGGTAGTGATATGTCCAATTTTCTGAGGAACCACCAGACTGTTTTCCATAGTGGTTGCACCATCTTGCAATCCCACCAACAATGGAGGAGTGTTCCTCTTTCTCCACATCCTTGCCACCATCTGCTATCACCTGAGTTTTTGATTTTAGCCATTCTGACAGACCACATAAAGCTAATGAAGAATGACGACCAAGTAAGGGGGCTTCAGTCCTTCTTAGAAGGAGTAACAAAATACTCAAGGGAGCAAATATGGAGACAAAGTGCAGGACAGAAACTAAAGGAGGGGCCATCTACAGATCATTCCACCTGGATATCCATCCCATGTGCAGTCACCAAAGGTAGACGTTGATGTGGATGTCAAGATGTACATGCTGACAGGAGCCTGATATAGCTGCCTCCTTAGAAGTCTGCAAGAGTCTGACATACTCAGAGGCAGATGCTCACAGCTAACCATCAAACTGATCATGGGGTTCCCAATGGAGAAGATAGAGTGAAGGCTGAAGGAGTTGAAAGGATTTGAGACACCATGAGGAAAGCAACAATACCAACCAACCAGAGCCCCCAGGGTCTAAACCACCAGCCTGGGAGCGCTTAGGGAGGGACCCATGGCTCCAGTTATATATGCAAGGGAGCTATATATAAGTGGGAGAAGAGATCCTTGGTCCCATGAAGGCTGGATGTTGTGTGTGGGGGGATATTCGAGGGTGGGGAGGTGAGGTACGAGGGAGGGTGGGTGGGGGTACACCAACGTGGAGGCAGGAGGAGGGGGTAAGAGATAGTGAGTTCCTGGGGAGGGGGGGAATGGGGTAAGAGAGAACATCTGAAATGTAAATAAAAGTTCCAAAAAAAAAAAAAAAAGAATGAAATCTGAAGGTAAATGGACCGAATTGGAAAGCACTATATTGAATGAGGTCGCTCTGCCCCAGCAAGGCAATGTTCTATGTTCCCTGTCATATGTGGAGCATACTTTGAATCATTTGTTTTGTTATGTTTAATCTGGAGCACATGTAGAAGCCAGGAAGACTAGAAATAGGCCACTGAGGGTGAACATCTTAAGGGAAGAGGAAATGGTAAAATGAGGGTAGAGAAGGGGGCACTGTGGGCAGAAGGGTTCATACATGGAAGCAGATGGGAATGGGGAAATGAGGTACTAGCAGGTGGCTTTACAAACAGGAAAGGTCTGTAGAAAAGCTTCACAGAAACCTCTGACTCCCAACACAAGGAGATATTATCCAGAGGAGAGGCTAGAGCACTGGTGATATGAAAAGTATGGAGGCTCTCCTCAAGAGTCAGAGCTAGAAGACACAGGCAAACTGGGGAGAAGACAGGGCAGGGAGACTAGACTAAGGCTGCATGAAGAAGCCTTAGAGAAATCCACTAGTTCTAAGTGTATTGAACATGTTCTGTTTAAAGGGGAGTATGAATAGAAATACGCTGCACAAGTAGACAGTGCTGCTCCCAGAAGGTATAGTCATGAAATCAAGTCTCAATGCCAGGCTTAGGGAACCTCCCTTTGGGCTATTGGCAAGGGTCCAGAGGCACTCAGAACATGGTGGGCTACTGCCACTGCTTTTGTTGCCCAGCATATGCAGATGATAGGACACTGCCACTGAAGCCACCATTCACTCTGGAAGCAGGCCATGGAGAAATGAACCTCCACCTGACTAGGAAACTCTCCCTGCTGACTAGCCTTCCAAGTGCTGGGAGGTGCTGTGCAGGTTGCTGGGAGAGAAAGACACCAATGGTTACATCTAGCTGTGGGCCCTGCATGCTACAATGCCTGGACCTTCTAGGCAAGATGTGCCCTGGTGTGACAGTTATGGGTACATCAAACTGCTCTCAGACTGGCTATGTGGTCTGCTCCACAGGAAGACTTTGTGCCTGGTATTGTAACTTGGTCAGATGCCCAGGGCAAGGGAAGTTATAGGTCTTGGTGGGAACCTACTGCTGTTTCACTAAATGGCCATGCTGTTAAACCACCTTCTAAATATTTGTTTACACTCACAGATCTGTGCTGCTCTCAACGTTGGTCAGAGAATCTTCTGTTTGCAGTGACGGCTGATGCAGACTCATTTCTGGTCAAAATGCTGTGTATAAGGAAGTGAGTGCTCAGCTCTGCCTGGGTCATCTGTATCCATCTCCCTCTATCCAAGGCTCAGGACACCTTATGGTGGAGGAAAGAGCCAGTGGATGTGGGGACAAGCTACAAAATGCTTCCAGACATGACAGAACCATGACACTCACAACTCATGGTGGCCAAGGTCACCTGCACAAGGGCAGGTCAGTGAAATCCAGCACTGTGTGGGCTTCAAGATAAGGCCCCACCTCTATTGGAGGAGCAGCAGCTGACAGCTGCCTAGGGATAGAGGAAAAGTCACTCTCCTTTGGGGACATGGCTGCTGGCAGGCTGCTTGAGCCCCAGTGGATGGCCACATACCCAAAGGCTTATGGGCAACACTAATGAGACTCAAAACAAAAAAGAAAAGGAGGACATGCAGTTGAGAGGAACTGGGGAACAGTAGGGAGCAGGCAGGAGGTCATGGGAGATGGTATGATTAATATACAGTTTATAAATGTATGGAAACTCTCAAAGAGGTGAAACCATTATTTTAAAAAGTTAAAACAGCTATGCTATAGAACCAATCTAGAGGCTGAACAACAGGGTAATGGATAGAGAAAATGTGGTATATACGAGCAATGCAAAAGTCCATCCATAAAGAATGAAGCTATGTTGATTATAGGAAGATAAGTGTAGCCAGAGAGAATCAGACTAAAGTGAATTAGGTCTCAGGAAGACAAAGAGCCCATCTCCCATTTGTGGTTTCTAGATCTTCACATAAGCACATAAAATCATGTGTGACTACACGCATGAAAGGAGAATTGAAACTTTAGAGGAGCAAAGAGGACTTGACAGAGCAAGGTAAGGAGGTATAGGGAAGGATGTTCAAAATGCAGTGCATTCTATGTGAAGAGGTTCCATGTAAAGCGAATACATCCACAAGGGAAACTTTAAAAACAAAAAAAAATTTCAGACTATTGTGATTCAACTGAGCTCTTAACAGAAACCAAAAAGAAATGAGCTATATTCTTTCTCAAATTTCTAAGCTCACTGATTCTATATCATACTATAAAACAGTGTATTTATTTCAACTTTAGGTACCATAATACTGTAAATTCAGTATAGCACTTGCTAGCCCATCATCAGTATATTGCATAAATTACTCATAAAACCACAGAGATCTGTAAGGTGATTTTCTATTACAAAGTAATTAAAAAATCTACTCTCTGAGTACATTGTGACTATTTCCTTCAAAACATCTACATTCCAAGTCAAGCAGGCAGACCATTCTAAAGTCTCACCTCACTTTATCTCCTCAAAGGAGGAATGTTCTAATGAGGAAGGGGAATGGTTTGCTGATTATGGTGGTGTGAGTATGCTTGACACATGGAAAGTAGTACTATTAAGACATGGAGCCTTATTGGAGGAGGTGTGGCCTTGTTAGAGGAAATATGTCACTGTGGAGGAGGGCTTTGAGGTATGTATTTTATACATACACACACACACACACAGAAATCTGGCCAGTGTGACACTGTCTTCTCCTGGCTGCTTTCTGATCAAGCTGTAGAACTCTCAGCTATAGCACCATTTCTGCCTGCTTCCCACCATGATGATAAAGGACTGAACCTCTGAAACTGTAAGGTAGCCCCATGTAAATGTTTGCCTTTATAAGCGTTGCCTTGGTCATGGTGCCTCTTCACAGCAGTAAAACCCTAACTAAGACATCATGTTACACACTTACCTGGCAGTAGCAGCTTTCAGGTCACAGAAGTGAGTGAGCAAAGCCTTTACAATATCATTACAGACAACTTTAACCACATCCACATGACTCAGCCTGTGGCGAATCTGCTTGACAATTTCCCAGAAGTCATCTAAGAGCAGATAGTAGAGCTGTCCATCATCTCTGCTGAGGTTCCCGTACCAGGAGAGAATATAGTCTCTGTAACTGTAGTCGAACACTATGAGGAATAAGCAAAGCTGGGTCAAAATTGCAAACATCAAGGCAGTTCATTGTTTAAAATATAGTGAGGGTAGGACACAGAACAAGGGAAAGGAAAGCTTTTAAGTTAAAAGAGCCTCATCTAGCTGGAATGCCTGAGGTTTTATACAGTCTAATTTGAAATATTTGATTGTGATGTCCATCTATTTAAATACATATAATACAGTCAATCTTCTCAATCATCGATTTGGCCAAGGTCATGCTTTTCCAATAAGATACCAAAGCTCACATGACTAAAGAAATGACACTTCTGTCAAGTTTATTCCACCCTAAGGTTCTCTACCCCCTTACCTATAATCTTTACAGTTCTTTACCCTTTGGTACTTAAACCATGGTTCAGGACCATGATTCTCTACATTCAATTACATAACAGATTCAGTATTCTGTCTCCTAATAAGACCTCAACAATACAGAACAACAATACAAGAATGGTCCCACAACTCAGCATCATACAGTCAGCATAGGTAGCCAGTTACCTTCACTGGGTGATTTTGATACTATCTCTAGCTGTAGGGTAGACCCATCCAGAAGAAACTAGAAAATCTGTATATGTGCTTTTACATTTTTCTGCAGCACATATTAATAGAATAAAAACAGGTAAAATTGATAATATATTTCATTTCATATAATGTACTCTTATATTAAGTAGTCATTTAAAGTTAAATATTTTCATTACTTTTTCAAACCATGCTTTGAAATCTGGTACATATTTTATAGTTATAGCAATCACAAGTGAACTATTCAAGTTTCAAGTTTTTGGTGCTCCCATTGTAGGTCTAGTAATTGTCCATGACAGACATCACCACTCAATACAGAAAGCCTGTAAAGTTAATGAGAGTACTCAAGAAAGAACTTCTGAACAATAAACCATCATCTGGCATAGATGGCGTCACCTCCAAGTGCTGTGGGGGGACATATTTAGCCACATAACATTGCTCAGCTCAAGAACACAAAGCTTATTGATATTTTTAAAATCACTTATTTCTCAAAGCTTTTCTTTTTCAAATACTTCTTTATGCCTGGTAGAGTAGTGCACACTTTTAATCCTAACTGTGAGGACACACAGTAAGCTGATCTCTGTTGGAAGACAGCCTGATCTACATCAAAAGTTCCAGGCCAGTGAGGGCTATGTAGGGAAACCCTCAGCCAGCCACACAGACACACCAGAAACTATAGAACATCAAAAATTTTGTTGACATTTATATACGCCAAACTTAAGTAACATGTCACGGTGATTCCAATGGTTTCACCTGTACCTTCTACTGAGAACGATCACCTTCCAAAGAGAAGGAAAGAGGAAAATGCTACTGCCATTCATCAAACAGTATCGCACAGCTCTAGTATGCAAGGTGGAATCGACCGCCACACCAGTGACAGTCCAACATGGAAGAAAAGCCAAACAGATGAGCTCTTAGACTCTCAGTCACTTTTATGTTACCATCTAGACACGATCAGATGGCTGTTAAGCTGCCTAGCTTTTACAGTCACTGCACCTCATCTTGAACTGGGTGATTCCATTAAAAAGGCAGAGACATTTTCTGGTCCAGATGTAAGGTTAAGGTGAAAACTGGAACAAGATACCTCTATAATCTCATTCATTGTGACAAATAGAACATGGGTCCTTCACAGCAACTGAGCATGCCAGGAAACTGAGGTTAGAGGAGTAAATAACTTCAGGCAGCAAGGCCACCCCTCCTGTCCGACTCTGCACATTGTGGTCCCCCATATGCATAAGCAGAAGACAAGCAATAAGAATAATAGACAGGAGAGACCAGAAACAGTGTCCTTGTCCACTGTTCGCCTGACTTCTTTAAATCACACTCATGTGGAGAAATAAGCCACAGACAGCACTTTGTAAACTTGCTCTAGAAAGCACAACAGGAAGGCGGCATGGACAGACATCCTAGGAAAAAGGTTCTGCTCAAGTCAATATAAAGAAGAACTCGATAAAAGCAGCACAGATGGCTAACAGGCAGTCGTGCCAGATGGTACTCTTCCCATTAGCAACCCTTGAACAAGAGTGTAGAGCTAGTGGACAAGGATGACCAAACCTAGATGATCTCCAAAGAACCTTGTCTGCAAAGCCAAGTAACAACAGCAGAAGGAGAGTCCCTTGCTAAAAGCACTGCTTGGTTGGTCTTTTGCTCTTTTTATTAAACTAAGTTTTCATACCACAGAAATCTAAACTAAAAATTCTGAAGCCTAAGTATATGCAAAGTAGAAGCACTTTCCTTTTTGGTAAAATTCAATTTCTGGGTCAGGGAGATGGCTCAATGGCTACAAGTGCTTGCCTTCCAAGCCTGACGGCCTAAGTTTGCTCCCTGAGACTCAAATGCCGTGACCCACATGTGTGATCCCAACACTGCTGCACCAAGAGAGGAGGAGGAGACAGAACAATTGGTCAGAAGTTCACCAGGCCAGCTAAGCCTGCATACAAAGTAAGAAACAAGAGACTGCTTCAATAACGTGAAAGAGACAAGAAACTCCCCAAAGCTGTCCTCTGGCCTCCATAGCTGTGTTATGATAGATGTCTCCCTATCATAAACACACACAGATAGTTAAAGTTAATTTCAATTTATAGTAGAGTTAAGTGAAATTATAAAAGATGTAGTAACTTTACAGTAAGATCCTCTCAGTGGGCTATCCTAGTCTCTGCTCTACTGCTGTGAGGAGACACCATGACCAAGGCAATTTTACAAGAAACATTTAACTGGGGGCTTGCTTTCAGTGTCAGAGGTTTAGCCCATTACCATCATGGAAGGGAACATGCAGTATGACTGGCACGGAACAGTAGCTGAAAGCTACATCCTGATTCACCGGCTGAGAGAGAGTCTGGGCTGGGCATGGGCTTCTGAAACCTCAAAGCCCCACTCTCAATGACACACTTCCTCCAGCAAGGTCACACCTAATTCTTCTAAATAGAGCCTCTCCCTGGGGACTAAGCATTCAAATATATGAGTCTATGGAAGCCATTCTTATTTAAGCCACTACATCTGCTAAAAGGTTTAATATGAAAGATGTGTCATCTATGTAATGTACCACTACATTTCTCAACTACATCGCATATGCTATTTAACACAACTCTGAAGTACTATGGTAGTACAACTTGGTTATGAACTTATAAAATCAATATTGACAAAAATTTGTATTCCAGCCTTTTTTTTAAATCAAGTAGATCTTATAATATTCTTCCAATATATATGCCATGCTTCTAACTATACATTACATAGCTATACAGACCCACACAAACACGAAAATGAACAAAAAGTTGTGTACATGTGTGTGTGTGTGATGTGTGTGTGTAGGACAGAGGCCAAGTGTCTTCCTTCTTTGTTCTCCACTTGGTTTTAAAGACAGGTAAGGTTCCTTACTGAGCCTGGAGCTAACTGATTTAGCTAGGCTGACTGGCCAGGGATCCACCTGTCTCTACTTCCTCAACATTGGAATTGGAGATGTATGCCACTGAGTCTGGCTAGGTCATTATGTCTGCATGATACGCATTTTACCAATTGCATGATCTCTCAGCCCACTTAACAAAATCTTTTAAGAGATAAATCAAAGGTGAATCAACTCCAAAACATAAATCCCCTCCTATAAAGCAGGCCTCAAACCCATTCAGAGAGCAGTTGGTTGCCTCAATAGCAATCGTGCCTCTACTGCTTCAGTGGTACATCTTGCCAGCAGGTGGTCAGCCAGTTAACTCCTAGCATATAAAGTATAGTTTTGTTGTTTCACTAACACCTACTTTTTTATTCTTGTAATTCAGTATGTAAAGGCTTTAGGCAATTCCTCATTGGCACTGAGCTACAACACAAACAGTCCTTAGCAATGAACATGTTTATATTCGTACCACACTATATTTGGATTCACTGACTTCTTTGATTACACTGTATTAAATGATATATTCCAAAGGCAATAAAGTAAATTTATAAAGATAAAATGGTACAATATTTTCTAGTTATATCTAGTTAAAATTGGCTTCAGGAGATAACGCTTACACATTTTCTAAGTGGTTCTCATCAACTGCAGGTAAATAACTGCAGCCATGACAGACACATGGCCACTTCGGCTTTGCTCAGCACTGACCGCCACTCTATCAGCACTAAGTCTGTTATCATTCTCTGTGGTTTACTGAATGTACTGGTGCTATGGGTTAGAAATGTAAAGTATACTCCAAAGATATACACTGCACTCACTATAGATGTTTGCAAATGCTGGAATAATCTCTTAGCTTTCTCAATCACACAGTTCTAGATTCACCATAAATTTACATGGCCACATTTTTAGAATTCTAGTTTTGGCTTGTTTGTTACTGTTGTTATCAGCTGTTGCCAAACACGTAAACTGTACTCCAAAATCTACTGTTATAGCAGCCAGACGCTCTCATTTTGGTAGAGGATGTGATGTTCAATCTCCCAAAAACCATCTTACGTAAAACAAAGGACTCCTGATTCTTAAGAAGCTGCTTAACAATGCTGTCTAACAGATAACTGAAGCTGAGCTACAGAAGAGAAAAATACAAAGTCAACCTCAGTGTAGCACAGAGAATACTACCAGAAGGGAAAGGGCTGGATTTAGTTAGTACAATAAGCTGAACTATCACATAGAATCTCTTGATACATATAAATGATACACTAGTGAAAACAACAAGTTTAAAAAGAAAGCAAGCCATCAAATGTGCTTAGGAAATACCAAATAATAATTAATCGAAGCTTCAACACAGAGGCCTTGTTTCTGTCAAGTAGGCCTCAGTTGTTCCTAAGCCTGCCCATACAAAGGCTGCTGAAACCAACTGGCCTATCCAAGAGAAAAGGGTCATGCTCAAAGAACTGCAAAGGCATTTTTAGTCTTCCAAAATTCAAAGGCATCACAGTTACTGGCATTTACAAAGGCCCCAGTAGAAGCAGCTTGAATGTCCACACAAGGTGTGGCACCTAAGACAGTGACACAGTGATCAGCTTTCAGACAGTTAAAACACAGTCTGTAAATTAAACCTTTTAACATTTTAAAGCTTTACTTTATTGTATATATACGAGTGTTTGACTGCATGTTTGTCTGTGCACCATGTACATGTGTGGTGCCCATGGAGACCAGAAGAGAGTAGAAGCCTCTGACACTAGTTACACAGATGGCTTCATGTGAGCCACTCTGTTTGTGCTGGAAACAAAATCCAGGTCTTCTGCAAGAGCAGCAAGTGCTCTTAACCACTGAACCACATCTCCAGCAGTGACAGGGATAATGAGTACCTTTTATCAGACTAATCTTCCTCTATGAAACAACTACGAATTCTGGAGGGGAGGGGACCTGAAGGCAGTGAAGTAAAATAACAGTTGGAGCAGGAGCTAGAGAGCTGGCTCAGTGTTCAGCAGTAATGCCGCCCTTGCAAAGAGCCCAGGTTCAGCTCCCAGTAACCACATCAGGTAGCTCACAACAGCTATAAACCCTGTCCCAGCAGTCCAAACATCATCTTCTGCTCTCCATAGGCACCAGACTCACATGTGATGCACATGTGCACATGCACACATGCAGACCTTCATACACAAGCACATAAAATTAAAATAAACATTTTTAATTGGCACAGGGCCATTAAGATGGGTTGTGGGATCCCAAAGAGCTTCTATTCCCTGGCTGAGCCTTTCTGTATGCTGCTGTCTACTAAGTAACATTCTGCGGTTCCTCTAAGATCAAAAACATCCTGTTGAAGGATGATGCCCCAGGAAGGGAATTTACACTTGACATCCTATTGCCCCCCAGTTGAGTTCTTGTTTTTTCCTGAGTTTGTATTTTTCCTTCCCTAGCTTGTTGTATATATTGAACCTGCCCAGTAAAGGCATTGGCATTCTCTCACAAGGATGACCCAAGTCTGAGTATTTCTTTAATCCCCAGGCCTACGCCCGAGCTCGGTACCAAGGCAGCGCCAGAGCTGTCAATGGGTCAGTGATTAAAGGCATTTGCTGTGCAAGTCAGACAACCTGAATTAAATTTCCAGAGGCCATGGTGGAAGAAAATAATTAACTCCCAAAGTTATCCTCTGACCTCCACATGCATGGCATGGCATATGTACATCTGCACTTACACATAACACATGCACACACAGAAGTAGAAATACAATTCTCTTTAAAGTTTTTTGTTTTGTTTTGTTTTGTAAAGACAGGATGTTACTATGTAGCCTTGCTTATGTAGCTCTGCCTGCCTCTGGCTCCCAAATGATGGCACTAAAGTCATGCCTTGCCTTGCCCAGCAAAACCATGAGGTTTTGAATAATGAAAGTCAAATTTTAAATCCAGCAAATTTTAGAAAAGTTATTTATATTCATCATTAAAAGAAATGTTACTAACATTAAATAATAGTTTATAAAATTCAAAAATTCAAGATTTCAAAGTACATCCCTACTTCTGTAATACTCGTCCTCAAACATTTTTGTGAACTATGCCAAGTAAAAAGTACTTATCTGTGTAGTGTTTATTCAGTCACCACTTAGCTTTTTCCATGTATAATTGAAATTAATGTTACTCTGATTTTAATACTCATCTAAAGCTTTAATTTGATCTTCAAACTACATAGCATCCTTCGCATTAATATTAATTAGCACTAATATTTAGATACTGTAGTGTTCTTTGCAATTGTTCAGCAGCCCTTTCCATGCACCTCACTTGCATGTTCTCCACTCTTGTGAGGCTGTCGCAGGACCTCCTTAACCTGATCTGTTCGTGAGTGCATCGAGTCCACTAACCCCTACATATCCACCAGGCACTGTCTAGAATGAAACATTTCCTGAACCCATTTTGGAGAATAGAGAACAGATCTGCACTTCATATTGTAGATAAATCTCTCCTATGCTGCTTAGCTTCACGGGATCTGGAAATTCCTACTCTATAAATGTTTAAACCACTTCCAAAACATAGATGCACCAATCTTCAAAAAGAAACTCATCAAAGAGTCCTGCTGTAGGAAGGATAGATAAACTAGAGATTACTAATTCCCTCTGAGAACAGAAATTGCTCTACACAGTAATTCCACAAGCCCGTTCCGTCCTCACCATCTTTCAGAGTGCGGTCCATATTGTGAGAAATGACCACTCTTCTGCCCTGAGCTGTCTCCTGTGGATTTCCATATACAGGGCTCTGAAACAAAAGGAAAGAGTAGAGATTACTGAATGAATCAGCTCCATATAAAGATAAACCAAAATAAAGATTAGGAGAGTGTAATCTTACTCTGGAAAAGTAGACAAACGTTCAAGGTTAATTAAGAAATGTTTAGGAAAAAAAGAATTAAATATTATAATATTGGGAATAGTAGGAAACTATAAAGCTAGATCATCTATTTATAAGAATTAAAAGCATAACAAAAAATAAGTGAATGAGGGAAAGATTACACTATTTGTCTCTGTTAAGATTTCTATAAACACCATGACCACAATCAGCTTGAGGAGGAGAGTTATTTCAGCTCAAAACTTCCATCACTGAGGAAGTCAAGGCAGGAGCTCAAGGCAGCAGCCTGAAGACAAAAAATAATGCAGAGGCCACAGAGGAACACAGGTCACTGGCTTGTTCCTCATCCTGTTGTCTTACATCACTCAGTACTCCCTGTCCAGGGTGGCACCATCCTCATTAACACTAAGAAAATGTTCTATAGACTTGCTCAACAGACAATCTGATGGGAACATTTTCTAAATGGAGGAGGTTCCCTCTTCCCAGATGACACTAGCCTGTATCAAGCTAACATAAAATGGAGCCAGCACACTATTCAACAAATAATAATGGGATAGTTTGTATTCATACATGTGGAGACATGATAGTCATACTTTATTTATAACTTGAAACTGATTGGGAAGCTAAGCATTTCCTTAAACTAAATAATAATAATAATTAGAAAATTTGGGATCAGATGTTTATAATCATGAAACAGCAAGGGCCTCTCTACAATAAGGCACAAAGTCCAAAAGTTATACAGGAAGACAAAAACAAAACAAAGCATGACTTTCAAATAGAAATTACTGCTTGCCAAAACCAATATGAACAAAATATAAGTAATACTCTAAGAGAATGTCTCAACACATGTAACAAAAGAGTATCTATTTATATATGTATATTTATACCCCATCCCCAGACATCATACTACACTGTCCTTGCATTACGAAATTTTACATTAAAGCAATATTATACCTCAGATGGCCTCCATATGGAATCTGATTAGTCCACTTCTGTTTTGGTATTTTAGTACATATATCACAATATTCATTCATAAAAGCTTTGGTAGGCCAGGCCACTATTATTTTAAAATATATTTTGTTTTTTTTATTTCATTAAAATAAATGAAACCTATCTTCATGTTAAGATTTAAAACTACCTCAAACTGACCAGGGTCAGTTTTAATTACATACAGACTTCTATAGAGGAAAAAAATTAGAGATCTCAATATATAACTGCACATTTAAAAAATGTTTTCCAAAGTCAGGCCAAAACCTGAAAGCTTTTCTTTAATACTTGTAAGCAGATCTTCAGAATCAAGAACAGACAGCCTAGCAATAAACACATCCTTGAATACGTAACGGCTTTTCAGTCCACAGCCATGATACACTCAAACTGTCTATGTGCCAAGCCACAGATGCCCTTTGAAGAGAAAGCACCCAGAGAACCTTGCAGAGAAACTTGGGCATGCCAACACACTAGTCACTAGACAACTAGGAGCTGTCTGAACCCTACCCTACACAGATTGGGAAGAGGGCAATACTCTCTGGATGGCTTTGAAGGCAATCCTGACATCATTCCTCTTATGCCCACCACCATCACTACTCCAGTAAACAAATGTCTCTCCTCTTTATTATGCACATAGATTTTAAAGTGTTTCCCAATGTACTCCAGTTTAGTTTTTGTTAAAAAAGAAAAACAGCCAGGCATAGAGATACATGACTATAATTCCAGTATATGGATGCAAAAGGATGGTTATTAGATGGCTATCCTTGGTTATGATGCTAGTTTGACGTTACCCTGAGCTACTTAAGTCACAGACAAACCAAGCACAAACAGACAGACAGAGGGTTTGGGAAAAGAAGTAGAGAAAGAGAAAGAAAGGAAGAAAAGGTTGCACAAAGTTCAGGGGTGATGGGTATATTTCCTGTGAAGCTACTGTAATGGTAGCCTATCTTACAATAGCAAATACCATCCTGCACTCGTCCTCCTTAGCCACACAAGTGTCACAGGGCTGTCTCCCCATAGATTCCAAACATCTGACCGTCTTCTATAATCCCATATTTTCTAACCTTTCTCAAAACCCTGTCTCCTTCAAAACAATCATATCTGCCTTGGCCTCAAAAATAATGTATCCAAAACCAAAGAAATGAAGAAGCTATGTATATCTTTCCAGGGAGGAAACGTGAAAGGCCATCTCATCAGATGAAGACTGGCAAAGATTGGGAACATAAAGCAAGCACACAGTTCCCATTGGGCACACTGGGCGCCATGTCAGAGCTGGTGCAGCAAAGGAGGGCAGGGGAACATGGTTCCACAGCTGGACTGGCTTGGTTCTGCTGTCACTTTCTAATGCACCCCCCCCACACACACACAACCCAGGCACTTTCTATTAGGCTCCTTTCAAGGGTCTTATTGTTCCTTAGTTTTAAATATAATTGGTATTGGGGCTCCAAAAACAGAAAAACACAGTATTGGCCAGGAAAGTAATAAATAGCAAAAGGGGTTGTGACTCATTGAGCTAGAGGTAGTGATTTTTTTTGTCTCAACAATAAATGGAAATCGATAATTTTTAGGTATCTCCTCCAACTCAATGTTACCCCAAACACTATTAGCTTACACTGCACCAAACTATGAGGCAGGTTCAAGCCTACATCGAAGTTCTTGGAAGAATGCCCCACATGTAACAACACAGTCCAGCTATGATCAATAACACAACACAGAATGTCACCAATTTTCTTTTCTTTTCTTTTTTTTTTTTTGGTTTTTCGAGACAGGGTTTCTCTGTGTAGCCCGGGCTGTCCTGGAACTCTGTAGACCAGGCTGGCCTCAAAATCAGAAATCCACCTGCCTCTGCCTCCCAAGTGCTGGGATTAAAGGCGTGCACCACCACCACACCCGGCTACAATTTTCAAGAAAACTGTTTGGAGCCAGGCATGGTAGCACATACCTTTAATCCCAGACTTCTGGAAGCAGGGAACAAATGAATCTCTGTAAGCTCAAGGCCAGCCTGGTCTTCATGGCAAGTTCAGGCCAAAGAGGCCTGCCTCATGAAAAGGGAGAATGGAAGAGGAGGAGGAAGAAGAGGAGAAAGAAGGAGGAGAATAAAGAAAGAAAGCTGGCTAGCTAGGATTTCTTGTTGAAATGGGAGCCACAGAAAAGTAGAAAGCTGGGCAAGCAGGGTGAGGCACAGGCACATCACTCCTAAGATATTTTTGCCTTTGTGGCTACACTTTAGAGGGAGGAAAACACACTTCCTGGAGCTGTGCTACAGTTTCTGTTCCTGCTGCTGGCGCCAACAAGTCAAGTCTGCCTTAACAAAGGCCAGTTTAGCTAAAGCTGGACTCTGCTCTGTTATGCTTCCTTGTGAGCTTGCTTTCCTTGGCATAAAAGAAAACTGTCAAAACATAAGCTAAGTGATAATTTTTGTCTTGATAGAAAAGTAGTGGTATCTATAAGATCTCCTCCCCCTTTTATGGAGTCTTAAGATTTAGTGTTCATTTGTTTTCTGAGACAGGATTCACCATCTAGCCCTATCTGGCCTTGAACTCACAGAGTTTCACTTGCCACTAAAATGTATTTTTTTTAATTGATAACCTAAGAGCATGAACAAGCACATACTGAGGTACTGTGTGATGTTTCCACACGTGCACATACACTGGATGCAGTCTAGATCAGGTTAGCTATCTCACTGGTCACTTACCACCTCACTGTGATGAAAACGTTTTTTAAAAAAAGACTTGGTATATAGCCCAGATGGGCCTGGAACTCAAGAGTGTCCTCCTCAGCCTCCAGATACAGGGACTACAGATTTGTACCAATGGTCCGCCTGACAGAATCTTTGAAAATCCTCCTTTGTGGATGAGGGGGCTGAGGAGATGGCGCAGGGATTAAGAGGACCTGCTGCTTTTGCAGAGGACCACTGTTCAACACCCAGCACTCATGTCAAGAGACTTGAAGCAAACTGTAGCACTAGCCCTGGGGATTCTGAAGCCTTCCCTGATAGCTATACATATACACCCACTTACACACAACAGAAAAGAATAATTGATATAAAAACAATCCTTTTTATTTTTCTAAACAGTACAATGGCACAAGCTCATAGTCCTAGCTACTTGCTTGTATGAGGCCAGAATGTGAAGCCAATCCATGCAACGCAGACTGATCTAAAAGAAAAGAAACAAAAGAAAATCCCTTCTCCTGGCACATTGCTATCTCATGCACAGTCACTGTACTATGGTACAACAACAGCATACTATATTCCCTCTCTTAAAGAAGACTAATTTCCATCTTAAGTGTAAGGAAATTTATTTTCGAAATAAAACCTACAAGTCTCTCATACTGATCCTTCTCTAGACTTCAAACAGGCTATATTTCTCAAATGTTATTCTCAGCGACATAAGTTCTAGGGACACATCTGTCAGTATGTTATGGATGTAAAAACTGAACTGAGTAATATCCCTTTATCCAAAGGTGTTATCATCTATTTCCTTGGAGTCAGTGTGTCCAACATTTCGTGACTATAGGTGACAATAGTACCTAAGTAACCACTAGGGTCAGTATGAGCATTAACAGGAAGAATACACATGAACTACAGCAGCAGCTAGATGTCATGAAAACCATCATAAACCATCATGGCACTTTTTCTCTGTACATATTTTGTGTATGTTGTTTGTGTGTGCACATGTGTACATTGAGGTCAGAGGTCAGCATAAAGAGTCTTCCTCAATTGCTCTGACCTTACTTTTCAGGACAAGGTCTCTGGCTGTACCTGGAGCTTGCATATTCAGGTAGACTAGCTGGCTAGCAGGCCTCAGAAATCCTATCTCTGCCCTCCTCAGCACTGGGGTTCCAGGCATATACCATCACACCTGACATTTTACATGGGTTCTAGGGATCCGAACTCAGGTCCCTCAGTGCTTGCATGTCACTGAACCATCCAACCACCCTCATTTGCATACCTTTAAAAGAAATTACAATTCATATTTGGCTTTTAGACTCAATATTGAATTAAAAGCATTGTTTTTATAATAAAAAACTTAGAATATAATTGTTTGCATGACTTATACCATAATTTATCTGCTTAGTCTACACTTAATTTGCTTCTATCACTTTTCCTATTTTAAATAAAAAATATTTCCATTTTTGTACTGTTAAGTACAACCATAAATGTTCTAAAAGACACTAAGTGTTTATGAGATATATAGTGGATTTGATTCTAACTTTATTTAAAGGATTTAATGTCTAAAAGATTTTCCTATGGGCTGGAGAGATTGTTCAGTGGGAACAAGAATTTTCAACACAAATGTGGGGACCTGAGTTAGAATATCTGAAATAAAAGCCAGAGACACACAGGATGAACATCTGTAAACCAGTACTCCTATGGAAGGATGAGAGGGACACACAGGAGAAGCCCCAGACACAGAGATGAACATCTGTAACGCAGCACTCCTGTGGGAGGATGAGATGGACACACAGGAGAAGCCCCAGACACAGAGATGAACATCTGTAACCCAGCACTCCTGTGGGAGGATGAGATGGACACACAGAGAAGCCCCAGACACACAGAGATGAACATCTGTAACCCAGCACTCCTGTGGGAGGATGAGAGGGACACACAGGAGAAGCCCCAACACAGAGATGAACATCTGTAACCCAGCACTCCTGTGGGAGGATGAGATGGACACACAGGAGAAGCCCCAGACACACAGAGATGAACATCTGTAACCCAGCACTCCTGTGGAGGGTGAGATGGACACACAGAGAAGCCCCAGACACAGAGATGAACATCTGTAACCCAGCACTCCTGTGGGAGGATGAGAGGGACACACAGGAGAAGCCCCAGACACAGAGATGAACATCTGTAACCCAGCACTCCTGTGGGAGGATGAGATGGACACACAGAGAAGCCCCAGACACACAGAGATGAACATCTGTAACCCAGCACTCCTGTGGGAGGATGAGATGGACACACAGGAGAAGCCCAGACACAGAGATGAACATCTGTAACCCAGCACTCCTGTGGGAGGATGAGAGGGACACACAGGAGAAGCCCCAGACACAGAGATGAACATCTGTAACCCAGCACTCCTGTGGGAGGATGAGATGGACACACAGGAGAAGCCCCAGACACAGAGATGAACATCTGTAACGCAGCACTCCTGTGGGAGGATGAGAGGGACACACAGGAGAAGCCCCAGAGCTTGCAGACCAGCCAGCCAGCTTGCATACACATGGGAAACACAGACTTGGTCTCAAACAGGTGGAGATGAGGACAGACACCAAGGTTGTTCCATGACCTCCACAAATGCACTGTGGCAGACATGAAGCCACACTCACATTCCCTCTCTCTCCCTCTCCCCTCTCCCCTCTCCAATACCACACACACACACACCACACACACACACACACACACATGCACACAAAATAATAAAAATTAAAGAATTGCTTCAAGAAGATTCCACCAGCTAGGAGGAAACAGAAGAGCAACCATGAGAACTTGGAGGAAGAGCACTGATGTTTTCCAGCTGAGCACAAACTGTGTAAGCAACTGGGGCTATCCTGTCCAGCGCATCTACAACCTAAAGCACGCCCGGCAAAGAGGGGGCACTCTTGGCAGTGCTTCCAGACTTGGATGTCCCTTTCATGTGTTCTGATTTACCTGTCACAGCAGATGGCTCTAGAAATGTTCCTTGGTAACTAATCTAAGGAAAAAAGTATTATCAGAAAGGCAAACTCTCTTTAAACTATTCGATATGGATAGATTTTTAAGATAAGCTGATTATTTAGGAATGTTTGTCAATATATTTGAAAGAATCAGATTTACATGGGAGGAGTGTGTTTTATTTCTTACATACCAATCTGAAGGGTCTTAAAAAAACACATTTGATTAAGACAAATTTAAGCCCATTAACTATAAATGCAAATAGTAATAGAAAACAAATAGAAATTAAAGGGTATAGACTGGATAATGGAGCTAGAGAAAAAAGTCAAAAGCAAATTGACTGGGAAAAAGGAGCTAAGATCTCTGACATGGCTTTCCGAATTCCTGAAAAGGCACGTGTGCTAGAAATGCTTCCGATTTTGTTCCTTGCTTCTGTCATACAGTTTGAGTTTGTTTGGGCAGCCTTAGGTTTCCATGATGTGAATCACATTTCCATCCATGTGTTCAATCATCGGATAACCACTGTGGACTCACTTTGTCTGCCTGGCCCTTAGTTGGATATTGACGTACAACAGCAAATAAACTGCATTTGCTGTGCTCATGGAATTTAATCTATACTTGGTAAACATTCATAATCAAGTAGCTAACAAGCCATTGTATCTCAGGAGTGTGCTTAAGAACTCCACTAGTCTTCCTATTTCAGAAACCTCTTCACTCTTCAGCCCCTCCTCCCTTTAGTGGTGGAAGGAAGTTACTCAAGCATCCACTGAATCTCTAAGAGCATTTCATAAGAATTTTGAGATTCATACATATTGACATATATTACATAATCTCATTTTGTAAGAGACAACTCTGAACTTAAATGACAGCCAGCCTCATCCCCTGCTCCAGAGCTTATGTAAGCCAGCAACTAGATGAGTCACACAGAACTGCTTTTTCCCAGCACGTTATATTCCATTTCTGATATAAAATACCACAACACCATTTTATTAATTGGTTGGCTGGTTTTTAAATAGAACCCTGTGATAAAAATCTTTGTGCCTAGTTAGAAAACGCTCATTGGTGATCTGATTCAATGAAACCTGTTTCTCAGCTGCCTTGAGGCAGCAAACTGGACTCTCCATCCAGCAGCCCGGACAACAGTATACATAAAACACTAAGAAGAGTGCTATGCATAAACATCAAAGCACAACCCAACTACATCTACTCACAGAGGGTGTAAGTCCTTTCTAACTGGTAACACCAACCTAAAGCTAAATAGAAACAACCGATTCTTCCCTTTCTATCTAAAATGAATGTGTTGAATTTCAGACTAAATCCTCCTCTTAGACAGACCTTTCCACAGGAACAATTCTGCCTCTGACTAGAGAAAAGGCTAAAAAAAAAACCTTCACTAGGCCAGGAGTGGTATGTACCTTTTATCCCAACATTTGGGAGGCAGAGGCAGCCAGATCTCTTTGAGTTCAGGCCAACCAAGTGAGTTCTTTTCTCCCTAAACATAACATCAGGAAGCCCCTATCTACAACTTGAAAGCATTTAATTTTCCAGATATATCTAGGACAAAGTCTTTGGATATAGTTTTTTAGACCCTTCTGTGTATTTTTGGCCTGGAACTTGCTAGCTCAGTTGGTCTCAAATTCAAACCAATCCCTCTGCCTCAGCCTCCCCAGCAATGGCTTCCTGATGTGAACTAGCACTAGCTCTTTTAAGTTTCTTAATTCAAACAAGTTTAGACTGTATCTTTGGAATAAGTATTTTTAACAGTGATTTCTAAATAATCTCTAAAATCCCGGGCCCCACTTTGAGAAACACTCCTAAGTGATCCAGACAAGAATCAGAAATTTATTTTAATATAAACAATGATTCATATAAATTGAGAGATGAATCTCAAAAGATTCAGCTATGGAACTTAGTTGTAGCTCAATTGGTCAAATGCTTTACAACATGAACAAAAACTCCTAAAAAGAAGATGCCTCTGGCTGTGAACAAAAACTGAATCTGTCTTACTGGCAGAGGCTGACTGTTGACTAGAATGTCCGTACTGTGGGAAGATTGAAATGTTCAGCTCCAGAAGCTAAGAACACTTATCTTGTGCTAAGTTCTGGCTCTGAAACAGCCATTCCTTGTCCACCTCTGTGTTAAAATCAGCATCTTGTGAAAATAGATTTAAAAACCCTTTTACAATCTACTGACTCAGGAGAATACTAGCTTACACCAATCCAAATGCTAAGAATTCATCAGATGGCATCTCAGGCCTATAGAAAGGCTCCTCCCACCTCCTTGTACTCACCTGTCTGAAGTACCCACCAACACATTGGAACATGGAATTTGGGGTAACCTAAGTCTATTTTTCTGGGCCACAGTCACTCAAAAGGGCTCCAGAATAAACTATTTCTTATTCTCTTTAAGATGGAGCTGTGGCTTTGCATCTACGCCCAGTATGCAAAGTCTTAGGTTCCATCCCCAGCTGCACAGCCACCAGGCGCAGTGCCACAAGCCAGGAACTCAGGCGTGGAAGGTGAAAGTAGGAAGATTAGAAGTCACTTTATTCTAACTAAATAAAAATATAACCTGGACTGTATGAAACTCTGCCTCAAAATCAGAAAAATTACTCATCCCCAGGTTCCTTTGGACACTGAAGTGATAACTATGCATATACTTCATTGTGCTCACAAAGATGTCATGAGCTCCTTTTTCTTCTGCAGAATTCCCACTTACCACCACCATGAACAAACCATTAATCACTTTAAAAGGCAAGGGATAGCTGTGCAGTGGTGGCACACACCTTCAACTCCACACTCGGGAGGCAGAGGCAGGCAGAACTCTGTGAGTTCAAAGCCAGAATGATCTCCTGAGTGAGTTGCAGGACAGCAAAGGCCACACAGGGAAACAAACAAACAAACACCAAAAAATGCAAGGGAAATCAGCCTAATTAATAGAGGTGGTTTTAAATAAATAGATTGCCTACATCAAAAACTGTTTTATACAATGTTAGAAACCGATGCTGAATCAGTATTTTTGGAAGTTTTAATAAGGCTAAAACACAAGCCACAAACTGAGAATCCCCATACGCTTAGCCCAACCACTTCAGAAATTGGTATGGAAATTCCTTAAAATACTAAAAATAGACCTACCACTAAGCACTCCTGGGTATTTATCCAAAAGCAATGAGGTCAGAATATAAATCAGAGATCTGCATACAGTGTTGACTGTAACACTATTCACAATACCCAGGTCACGGCACCAACCTAGGTATCCATCAGCAGACATGGATAATGAAAATGTGCTATATACACAACTGAGTGAAATCACGTCATTCTCAGGAAAATAGATGGATTATCATGTTAAATTATCCAGATACCAAAAGTATTGTATAATTGACCTCACATGTGAAAATCACAAAGATTTTTTTTTTAATGACCAAGAGAAGGGGCCAGAGGGGAAGAAGGGGAAGGTAACAGATTAAAGTATTAAACTGGTACATAAAGAAAGTCAGTGAAGCCACCAATTTGTAGAATTCAAATGCTCTCATAATTATAAAGTTATACTACTCTAACAAAGAAAAAGTCCCCACCCCAAAGCTAAGTTTGATTACACCTACCGAGTGAAAGCACTCCTGAGCACACATAAATCTCCCAACTGACAATTACACAGCCAGATACGGCTTCAGGCAAAGGGGTCCAGAAGCAGCAACTCCCCTGCCCCAACCCTAGCTCTTCATCACCTCATCTCACAACATGCAATGCAATCTTCCCTGATGACACCATATTTTTTCACATTCATTTTGTGTGTGGAGGTCAGAGGACAACATGCAGGAATTGGTTCTCTCTGTCTACGGAAGGTTCCTTAGGATGGAACCCAGTGGCAATCCACCGCTTACTTACTAAGCCATCTCCACAGCCACCCCTTCAAAGACAAGAGAAAGATGGACTGTACGAACACTGGGTCAGATCACAGCCACACAGTGCCTTGACCTTCTCTATTCTGTCATCCCTCATCTCACAGGCTCGGCTGTCAGTCATCATCCCCATAGGCACTCATAAGTCTCTGGCACAGGGAACAACAGACAATCCCTTTGCTTCTTCCCTCGAAGCCTCAGATCCTTCCTGGTCTTAGAGCCTCCCTTGGCTTAAGTGATATCTAAATGACTATCAGAGACCCAGAGCCACCTGCCATTCATCTCGTTCTATCAGGTTTGGGATGTCCTTAACCATTTAAACCTGCATCCTGATTCATAAAACGGAATAATAGTAACTGCCTCGTGACTGAGAGGAGTAAATGAGTATGATGCTTAGCAGACAGCAAGGCCTCAATAAAGGTTCTTGCTGTTATTTCATCCATTTATTTCCAAATAGTTTAACCCTTAAACTAACCTTTTAAAAAAGGAAGTAACTTCTATAACATGTCATCTTCCTCACCTTCAATAATTATTTTCACCTCCCACTTACCAAGATATTTAAGGCTTGAGATAGTGATCCCACTTTATCCCTTCCCACCAGTCTCAAGCCTGATTCCATCCGCAAATGCTCTGACCTTGTGTCCCTCCACCTCCCTCCCTCCCCGTGCTGCTCTATCCGCCAGCCACTACGTCCAAGATCATCAGCCCCTTCCTCTGAACTCTGAAGTTTTTAACACAGAAAAATGACAACAGCACCCACATGACTGCAATGCCAGCTTGCACCGTCTATGACTTCAGTTCCAGGGGATCTGGTACTCTCTTCTGACCTCTAAGAGTACCAGACACACACAGGTACATGGACACATGGACATAAGACACTCATACACATAAAGTAAATAAATAAGTCTAAACAATATTTTAAAGGACTGTAAAATCCCATAATGCACAACCCCACTATCTTCCCTTGCTGCCTTTTCTCCATCCCTCTTCAGTCCACCTCTAGACTGTGTGCTGCACAGACTATCCCTAGACTTCCACCCCTCTCTCTTCAACCTGAATGCCATTTCTGCCTCCGAGGCTACCTTCACCTCTTTGCATACTATCCTGGCATAGGCCTACAGTATCCACCAAGTTGTGGAGTACAGAGGTCACCCCCTTTCTGGTTGTCGGCACACCTCGTGATGCTGTTGGCTATTCTCTCTTCTCAGGTCATCTCCAGGTCTTCCTCTCGGAGTCTCTGCCTCTCACCCCTCAGCAGGTTGTTCATCCTTTGCCTGCCCACCTCCCTTCTACTCAACGACTACCAACTCACCAATTCCCTCTCTAATAATTCTACTTGTTTAGCTCTGATCTCTCCCCAATATTGCATATCTGCATACCTAATTACAAGTTGACAATATCCACAGGGATGTCAAAATATATAGGACCAAAACTTTTACATTCTTACCTCTCCCAGTGTCAAACCTACACAAGTGGCATCTGTATGCATTCCAACACACAAGCTGAAACCTTGTCTTCAGTGAAGCTAGGGTTGCTCTCTCTTGCTTGACCTTAGAGAATGCTTACTGGGCAGAAATGAAGAATACAAGACTGACTGGACAGGAGGAAAACAGAACCTGCACGTCCATCAAGCAGAACTAAATGCACTAAGAATGGGAGCAAAGGCCTTCTGTGAGCTTGAGGGCCTCACATGTACAGCACACTAAGATAAGATCAGGAACAGCTATGATCTAAGTGAATGCGCGTCAACAGAGGAATGATGCCAGTCATGAGAACCTCTCACATGAGGTGGAGTGCCCATTGTTTTAATGCCTAGGTTTCCTTCCTCAGGCTGTCCTATGGTGGTGAAAAATCCTGGACGTCTTACCAGCAGTTTCTTGGGAATGGGAACTGATCCAAACTGACCAATAAGATGTGAGGGAAGCATTGCCAGTGGCATTTCTAGGAATTGTTTTGCTGCTTATTTATTTTATTTTCTGGTTCCAATCATTTTCCTGCTTCTCCCAATTCTCATCCTGTGAGATTGCTGTACCTAAAACCGATGTAGTCATTTGACCAACAGTCCAGAATGAACTGACTCATGAGAAGGGGGAACAGAGAGGTGTACAGAGAAATGGTGCTGGGCCTTCCACTACGCTCTGCCTTGATAATGTGCTATTTCTTACAATGAGAAATCACTTTAAGGTTTAAAAACAAGGAAACGGCTATAGGACTCAATCATGCATACCACACATCTTATCATCGGGTTCGATGGTCCATGCCTGTCAATCTGGCACTCTGCCAAGAGTACAAGGGGTAACAATAAAGGACATGGACTGCTCCCAGATGGTATAAAATTACAAGTGTGAGCTGGACGGTGGTGGCAAATGCCTTTAATCCCAGCACTGAGGAGCCAGAATCAGGCAGACTTCTACCTTGGCAGAGGCTGACGTAGTTTCTGCCTTAAGTTTGAGGACATCCTGGATAACCTGGGAATTCCAGGCTACTTAGACTACAGCATGAAATCCTGTCCCAAAACAGCCACCAATCCCGCCTCTGATCCTTCCTTGTTTGTTTTTGTGGTAAACCTGAAAGTGGCTGTCAGAATTAACCCTCAATGAATCACAGTGTGGGAAACCTGACTTTTACCAGAGAACTGTAAGAGTTCTCTGTTATGGTTCAAAGTCAGAAAAATGTGACTTTAAAACCCTTCTCTTAATGTCTGTGTTGTGATTCATTCTAGAAGTGTTTACCCTTCATCTATCAAGTCAGCTACTGAAATACTAAAGATAACAGGGACTTTCTGCCTAGAGTACAAGGAGTAACAATAAAAGACATGGGACTACTCCTAAATGGTATACTATTAAATTTATAATATTAAAACTGTGAATTGGGTGTGGTGGTGTACACCTTTGATCCCAGCACTCAGCAGGCAGAGGCAGCTGGATTTCTGAGTTCAACACAAGCCTGGTCTACAGACTGAGTTACAGGACAGCCAGAGATATAAAATGAGACCCTGTCTGGAAAAAAGAAAATTGAAAACTGTGATAAGCACAAGAAGGATTTGGTGCTATTAGACACGTAAATTCAGAGGAAACAACTTTACCCAGGTAGTGCTGAGGGCTGAAGGAGGAAGAGAACAGGTAACGCAGCAGACAGCAGTGCTTAAGGCAGAAGTCATCAAGCCTGCCAGGCACAGGAGCTTGACACTGAGGCCGAGGTTAGGGCACAGAGTGGAAGTAACTGCAAAGTTCAGACTAGAGCTATGAATAACAGGAAGCCACTGAGAGGCCTTAATTAAACGGGTTACTCAAGGGATCAGCATGGGCTTGTAGTTTTAAAGAGCAGATTAAAGAAGGAGACAACCCAGAGGCAGACAGACCATCTGAGGCTGCTGCCATTGCTGTGGTGGGGTGAGAACTTGAGAGAACTGGGTCCCTGCGAGGTAGTCGATAGATGCAGGTGGGTCTGCCAAGATGTTGGGAGCTCAGGCTGTGGGATGTGACCCGTGGCAGTGCTGGTCACTGATATCAGAGGCAAGGAGTCTCACTCATCTCCGCTGTCTTAGACTTCCTTCAGGAACTACAGCGACTACTAAAGGGAAATGTCCAGTAAGCAGGTGAATAAATAGCCCTGAGAGTCTCCAGTGTGGAGATGGTTAGTGGGAGGGCCCAGTGAGACGGACAGAATTTCAATGACAACTCAAAACAGACTTGAAAGCTGAAAGCCACATCAGCTTTCTGAGTTATCAAAGGTCTTGGAAAGAGAAAGGTTTAGTGAAACAGAAAATCAAGAACAGAGATGAACCACCCTTTGGTGGGAAAATAAAAGAAGCACATGATAGTTTCTAGAATACTGAAAATGTTCATTTCCTGTGTAACAGGCTGTTAAACTTTGACTAAAGCCCCAGGGTATGCATTTGTATGGGTTCTCTGCATAGGAGGACACTTTCTGGAAGATGGCTTTTTTGTCAGGGTTCAAGCTGGAGACAAGGGAACCTTCTAGCTTGATCCTGAAGCCTGGCTCAGGCAAGATGGAGAGAAGTCAAGAACAGAAAGGAAGCTGTTGTCCCAAGAAGTGCAAATTCCCCAACTTCCATACACCAAGTTAACTGTCTTTGTTTAAGTGTGCTGAGTGAAAGAAACAGCTTTGTATCTCCTATCAAGCCTTAATGTAGCTCAGGAAAAGAAGAACCAAGCAAGATCTGCAGCTCTAGAGAGGGAGACAGTGGAGTACCAAGAAATGCCCTTTCCCCCCAGGTTCCAAACCAAGCAGGAACTGAAGACACTGAAATGTAACGCACAGAAATGTAGCTGGCCAAGGAGGGAGTAGTGATGAAGAGGAGGGGGATGAGGGTCAAAGGGGAGGGCGTAAGTGTCAAAGGAGAGGGGGTAAATGTCCAATCAAAAGATGAGCAGTCAAAGCCTATAGATATTCATTACTACTCCATACAGAGGACAGTGAGAACTACAGTTAATCTAGCTACATAAGAAACGAAGGTTGCAAATTAATTTTCCAAAAGGTATATTAATCACTAAGATAGAAGACTTATTAAATCTAACACAAACAAGTCACATCTCATTCTGACAACGTACAATTCACTTTCCTACCTACCCTCAAAGGCATTTCACTTTAAATTTACATGCATTTTGATTTACATCTAGCTTCCTGCTATTCAGTTATGGGGAATCCCCAGGCCAATAAATGTCCAAGAACAGGCCACTACCTAAAGATGCTAATAAGTGCAGGCTAGCCCTGGGGTAAGATCCAGCACACCTCAAAAGCCTAGCTACCATCTCCAAAAGCAGCATGTGATCCCAGAAGTCTACCAAAATATAGTCACATGCAGGAAGGTTTCTGGAAGCTCTATCATGCTTGGATAAACTATAGGAATGCACCCACAGCTTGAGCAGGGTGTAACTCAGACATACACCTGGCACTCAGGGTGTACAGAAGGCCTCTAGGGAAGACTTACTCTTGCCCTCTGCATCTGACCAATCAACACTACTTTGCTAAGCTAGTTGAGCTTGCAATTTTTTCTTTTAAAAGTCCAATTGCTGTTAAAAAAAAAAAAATCAGATTTCTATGCAGTCATCTGAACACTAACAGCAGACACTATTCATTTTCTAAAGCCTGTACCCTCTGCAGAAAACTTGCTGAGTCACCTTTTCAGTACAACTGAAAACATATGTTTTTCTTTTTTAAAGAAAATCTAGGACACTGCCTACCCCAATGTGATATGGTTTAGAAATGAACCCTACAGCATTTTTAAGCTAGCAACATCAATTACCAAGGTGATATCACTATGTACTACTCAGACAAAAAACTACTTAAAATTCTAGAGTTGGAAATAATCACAGGAATGACCAGAATTAAGAAGGTTCAGCGTAGGACAACCACATCTCAAGACTTCAACCTTCACACTGAAGTGTAAACAGTATGTGTTCTAGTCTGCCTTTCGTTTCTGTGATAAAACACTAACCAAAAACAACTTGGGGGAAGGAAAGGGCTGATTGGGTGTACAGGTTATAGACTGTGGAAGCTGAGGCAGGGCCTGAAGCAGACACCATGAAAGGATGCTGTTTACTGGCTCTTTCCAGGCTCATGGTCAACTGCCTTCCTTGTACAGCCCTGACCCATCAGCCCAGGGAGGACACTGCCTACAGACTGGCCCTCCTGTATCTATTAGCCACCAAGAAAATGCTCCGGACATGCCCACAGGCCAGTCTGGCTAAGGCAGATCTTCAACTGAATTCCTGTTTCCAGGTGTGTCAAGTTGACAACAAAACTAACCAGGACTGAGAGACTTTGGGGGTTGTTTGGAACTCAGTATTGGCTACAGGAACAGCAGAACACTTGAAAATCTTCTCAAATCTATCTACCAGGTAACTATTGATATTTAATAAAGCCAAGTAAAAACCTTGACTATTTTTTCTTTCCAGAACCAGAAGTCATTGTGCAACCAAGACTGGCTTCAACTTCCAGATCACCTGCTTAGGCCTCTGGAGTACTGGAACTTGAGGCCTGAGCCACTCCCTGGTGGCCAGCGGCTTCATTAACCCTCTTCTCGATGCTATTACACGGCCACAGGGTACTTCTCATTTTAAGCCTAATCACATTTATTTGGCATTTCTATAGCCTCCCTCCGATTTTATCACTCCTGTACTCAGAAAATGTCAAAAGCTGCCAGGCTTACAGACCAAACTTCAATTCTACTCTCATGTAAGGACTTCCACAAGCCCAAGTTTATCTTTCCAATCTTGGCTCCTGTGACTCATCTGATATATTCACCAACAACTCAGATCTCAAATAGTCCAATGCTCTGTCTCTGAAGTGGTTTCTCTAGATCCTTTTAACAAGTGATGAAAATGTATATTGCTCCCTTTGGACAGCACTGCTGAATTCAAATACAGGTTTCTTCATTTCCTAAGATACATTTGCTGGTTTTGATTGGCATTTCTTTTTATGTTCCTCGTATTATATCACTCTACTTTGAAGTTATCATCATTCATATGTAACTTCATTTCACATTTCGCAGCCTTAAAGAAGTCTTCCTTCCTAACAAGAGACCAGAGAAAATAATTTTTCTGCATGTGCAATCACTATGCATAGACCATGAAATGATAGGTATCAAGAGCTTCTTGAATGTGTATTTTTATTAGTTTATATGTTTAACTATATCTAGAAGAATGGATAGCAACTACACTGGTGCCTCTTTTATTAAAAAACAAAACCCTTCCCTACGCACACTGTTTACCCTTCCATTGCTTACCCATGTGTGACCTATAAAAAGTACACCTGGAATTATGTAAAGCATGAATTTAAAACGCAGCATCCCTGATGCCTCAAACATTTAAGCAGGATTCTTATTTAAAAGTTTTTAATTGGTATTCTGTAAACCAATTATCAATCCAATGATTTACTAGACATTTTTTAAAAAGCCGTTTATTTCTTACTGGTCACCATGACTCAAAACTCTCTTAGTTGAAAAGTGAACAAATATTCTGAACGGGGAAGTTAAAGATATTATGCCATTATCTGTTATCGAATTATTGAGGATTGTTTATCACATTAGAATAATAAAGGAAAGCCACAAAGAGGCTATGTATAGTCTCTCTAATTCCTGTTTCTTTCCTCTTCCTCCCAAGTAACTAAATTAAGTTTGTTTCACTCAAAGAACATTTGTATTAGTAAAAGAACCCATTTAGGAATCCTAGCAGTCTGACCCGAGCCAACTAGAGCAGAGGATGGCTGTGTGAATGTTCTTACTGTCTCTAAACATCTGCCGTTCTCTCCAGTCAATGCCACTTGGCCTGAGAGGGCTGGACAGGGGCTATTCTTGTTTATCTCTGGATCCTCCCCGATGTCACAGTGCCACCACTTATAGAGAGAGGAATTCAAGCTCTCAATGCTACTATTGCAAGGCTCCCGGTCTTTGCTAGGAAGCTGGTTGAACTTTCAGACCTAATAATGTCATCTGTACTTAGTGACCTTTGTTCTCATCAAAATCCATCTACTGAGAGCATACTACATGCTAGCACTCGGCAACTCAGAGGCAAAAACAAAACAACAACAAAACAAAAATTCCAAAAAAGAAAAAACTAACAAAATCAGAAATTAGAAATGCTTGTTGATTTGATTTGACAAACTTTACAGTCTTCCACAAGTCCTTTCTTTAAACAGCCACGGTCTTCTGTTTCCCATATGCTACTGCACAACACTTCTGTGGACTTCGCTGTACTGGCCCTCCAACCCCATTAATTGCTTATTCATTTTCACATGCCATAAATCAAATAGAAAACATTAAGTAATTCAGTGGATGGAGGTTAATTTGTTTATCATATCTACATAATAGTCCACACTGTGTTCCCTTCAAACATACACAATTATAAAATTTCCAACTTACAATAAGTTTTTTTTTAAGTACCTAGTAAGTTATATCTAACAAAAAAGAAAAATCTAGAGTCTAAGACAGTGAAGGTAAAAAAGAATTGAATGAAATCTTTTCCACCAAAATCTTAGCTGAGTCCCTTTCTTCCACAAGAGGATATAGTCTGAACTCCCTTGCAGCAATAAGCTTTTCCACATTGAATGACTCCATTCCCACCTCATTTCTCTTGTTTATTCCCTGCCTTGGTTCAAGGGCTAGGGTCTAGCACCTGTGGCTAGTGAATGCTCAAATCCAAACAGGCTAAATGGTCTAGCAGAATACCAACCTAACTTTAGACCAGGAACACTACATTAAGACAAACCTCTCAGCAAAACTGGGCTAAGAACTGTCCCTATAGGACCCAGACAGCTATTCTTAAGACTTTAGGGTCAACCTTCTTGATCTGAAAGGCTTCTGTATTTCCTAAAAATACCAATGGACAGTTGAGATAGAATTTCTCTCTGGGATGAACGCTACTTTTAATCAGTAGTTGTTCCTACTGATATAAAATCCTAAATCTGTACATATCTAAGATACCCACTAGGTATTAGATATTGTTAAGGAAAAGCACAAATTTAGTGACCATAAATAAACCTAATTTTCCTAATTACCATCAGCAAACACTTGAAAACCCTTCAACTCTTTTTTAGGTGCAGGGGATAATAACAAAAAGTATCAATTGTGGATCCTAACTACATGGTGTTTACAACTGAGAGCACTACAAAGCATCCAGGAGCATGACAAGCCTCCTCAACCAGGTGTGACAGTCCACCCCTACAGTGCCAATACTCACAAGCTGCAGCAGGAAGAGGAAGAGGTCAAAGCCAAAGGCCAGGGGGTGCCTAGGCTGTGCATGAGAACTCTGTACGAGCTTGAGGGCCTGAGTTTAGATTCCCATCATCTTTGTTGGGTGCATACACTCTGTAAAAACGAAGCTTCAGAGGATAGAGACAGGTGGACCTCTAGGGCTCACTGGCCAGCCAGTTTAGCTCCAATGGGAAGCTCTAGCTGCAGTGAGATCCTGTCTCAATAATGATGAGAATGACAAGATGATGATGATGAGATGACAGTATTGTGGAGAAAGACATCACTGTTGACCTCGGCCTCAACATGTGCGAGTGCACCCACACATACATGCACACACACACACACATGCATGTACCATATACACAAAATAAAAATTGTATTTTTTATTGAAAATAGTTTTTTATACAATATATTCTGATTACTGTTTCCCTCCCCCAGCTTCTCCCAGTCCTCCCCCCCCAACACTTCCTGACCCACTCAAATCCACACCTTTTCTTTCTTTCATTCTCTCTCTCCTTAGAATACAAATGGGGATCTAAAAGAATAAAAAGATATGATAAAATCAAACAAACCAGAGTAACACAAAACAAACAGGAAAAAGAGCCAAAGAAAAAGCACAAGAAACATTTACACAGAGAGAAAATCCATAAAAAAAAAAATCAAATCAGAAACCATAACATATAAACAAAAGATCTGTAAGGTTTTTATTTAAAAAAAAAAAAATTCTCCAGACCCCCCCCCCAAAAAAAAAAAAAAAAAAAAAAAAAAAAAAAAAAAGAAAAAGAGAATTCCAAACATGTCATTGAGTTCATTTTGTGTTGGCCATCTATGCTGGGCATAAGGCCTGCCCTTAAATGTGGCTTACACACCCAGTGAGAAAACTAGTTGGAGAAAGCTAATTTTCGTTTGTGAGTCGGGGCTCATATCCACATCCCCTCTTGGCACTGGAACCCCATCTGGCTTAGACCTGTGCAGGTCCTATGTGTGCCTCCACAGTCTCTGTGAGTCCACATGTGCATCAGTCCTCTTATGTCTGGAAGGCTGCATTTCCTTGGTGACCTCCATCCCCTCTGGCTCTCACAGTCCCTCCACATCTGCCCCTTCAGCAAAGTAACAGTTTCATGAAGTTGACCTACTCCCATTCTCCTGGCCCCAGAGGACTCCAGCAGTTTTTAGTTTTATGACAATATCAGTCAACTTGATGGAGACGTTAACTGCTGACCTTTGGCCTGGACTTAGGCAAGTGTACCACACATACATGTATACACACATACATGCAGACACTACATATACAAATTTTTTAAAGTTCAAGACTAGTCTGGGCTATATAGCAAGCCTCTGCCTCCAAAAAACAAAAACAAGTCTTTATCTACTGTTAGCAATGTGTGCAGGGTTTTTGTTTTTTTTTGTTTTTTTTTTTTTGTTTTGTTTTTTGTTTTTTTTTTGTCCCCACAGAAGGAAACCAAAGAGAGAGAGAAGGCTGGAAGGGATGGGATAGAAAAGGGTTTTTATCCAGCCCATATGTGAAGCTTTCGAAGTGCACTAGAGAAGAACAGACCATTTTTAAATTCTGAATCTGAATTTCTGTAGTATTCGCTGTTACGCTGGCTCCATTTGGTTGACTGCTATCCAGCCTCCTGCTCCACATATGGCAGATGACCTGTGTGGTCCAGCTTCTAGTCTACTCCCACACAACTCCCAGATAGCTTCCACTACACCACATGGCTCTGCTTCCCAGTCTTCCATTCATAAAGAGAATGGTTTTTCAAAAAACTAATTACTGCACATACAGCAAACGGCGGGGCTTGGGTAAACATCACCTATATGAAAGCCTGAATATTCTGTGACAAACACGCCCTTCAATTTTAAATGACCTACAACTTAGAAAGTAAACTCCTGATGATTGTAGGTAAAGCTGTCACAGGGATTCCAGTTGAAACAGGATGGCCAGTGGTATCATTCCCCAGCTTAAAATTCACCACTTTTATAACCTGAAATTGGGGTTACACTTGCCGTCTTATTGTCACGTTTCAAGGGCTGGGCTTTTTCCCCTTAAGTCATCTGCAAAATATTTTTCTGGATGATAATTTAAATTTCCCCCTAATCAGAACAAATCCAGGAGGTCTGATGGTATTGGCTCTGAAGGAAATGGAGTAGCAATCCCCATGGTGAGCAGGTTGGGGGCCCTGATAGGTAAATGATAATATCACAACTGTGAACTTGCCCCCACCATCTGCAATTCGTTCCCTCACCTACATTCATGCCCAACCACTCAGCTCTTGGTTACTTTTTTGCTTTATAAACATCATCAGAAAGTATCTTATTTATTGTCTGGTTCCCCACAGGAATATAATCTGCAGTGAATAAGACTTTTATGTGACTTGCTAATTCAACCCAAATTTCTAGAATATTTAAGACTTGGATTATAAGAGATGCTCAATAAACATGTACTGAACCTAGTACAAGTTCTTATGTATAATATTTAAGAACTGTGGTGTGCTTTACAGGTCTAAAAACAAACTGGTCAACTTTTAGGACCCTTACTTATTAGAAGTAGAAAAAGTAGAAAGAAGAAGACATCTACTTACCAACTCTAAGTTACAAATGAAAAATGTACAGCCAAATCAAAGGTTTTTATCGGAGTAGACATTGCTCATCTTTTGAGACTGTCAATGTGTTTGTTGAGTCTAATGAGTGACGATGCCATTCTGAAGTGACAGGCTCTGGAAAGTCATTTTGAAGAATAGAAAGCTCTTCCAGAAAGTAATAAACGGCTCATACCATAAGCAAATGGAAACTCTGGGGACAGAAGTCACTCTAACAAACGTTTTATGAAGTTGAGCCACTGCCATTCCCCTGTCCCCCAAGATCTCAGGCAATTTCAGTTTTATGAAGATATCAGTCAGCCAAGTTCCAGTAAAATGAAGGTCCTTTTAAAGGGCTGTTATAAACAGACTGGAGGTAAAGTTTGACCTAACGCAAACAGAGGGTCGGTAGGAAGGAGGGCAAAGCACGTTGAAAATATAATTCTTTCCTACATTCCACAACATAGCCTACATATTCCTACATAACCACAACTCTGATGTCCTACTCCTCCAGAGGACAGCTTTTCCTCATAGCAAGACTGTGTTTCCTGGTGAGCACCCCCCCCCCACCTCAACCCCCTCAAATCAGACATCCACCTGAGCTGCATTACAACTTAACTAACATGGTGGAAAGCAGGACCTTACAGGTGTGAAGTACACCGGCCCCATTGAGTGAGCTACCTCGGACTGGGTGACCTGAGCTTTCTCTTCTGGAAACGTCATAAAGTTATCTCCCACTCACTACAGATCCAAGACCCAAACAGGATCATCAGTGCTGAATACGAAGCCTGCCTCCTGTGGGTGCCATGTGCGATTCTTCTCCGGTGCTCACCAACTGCACTTCAACAGCGGAGACCTGCCTGGATCTCTCCCGTGCAGAGGATGGTGGATGAGTAACTACAGTGCCTAAAACCGCGCGAGTGGCCAAGCCCGCGCCGCCCAATCTTCCGCGGGCTTCGGCTGCTGAAGAGCCTCCCAGCGGGAGCCCCCCGGGGTCTGCGCGCGCACGAGGCCTCGGGCACGCGAGGCAGCCGAGACCGGTACTCACCCGCAGCGGACAGCGGACGGTCGCCGCCAGCCGGCTCCAGGAAGAGGCGAAGTCCGGCGGCTGGGCGCGCGGGCTCCAGCAGACGAGCGCGACCAGTGTCCCCAGCAGCAAGGCGGCCGCGGCGCAACTCAGGTACAGGCTGAGGCGCAGCAGCACGGCGCCCGGCCCCGTGCCCGCCGCCGGTCCCCAGCCCGGGACCAGGCAGCACAGCGCCAGCACGGCCAGGGCGGCCACGGCCGCGGGCCCCCGCCAGCCCCAGCCCGGGCCGTCCGCCGTCCGCGGTCGGTTCGCGGAGCCCCGGGCAGCGCGGCAGGCGTCTGCGGCGGACGTGGGGCCGCGGCGGGCGCCGCTGCTGTCGGTGGCATCGCGGTGCATGCTGCTTCCTGGGCCGCTGGCGACAGGCTCATCCCCCGGCCCGCTGCCCCCCGGCGCCGCCCCGGGCCGTGGCCTGTGCGCGGCGCCCCGCCGCTTCGCCGCTCCCGCCGCCGCTCGCGAGGCAAGCGCAGCCCGCGCTCATGCCCTCGCCGGCGGCCCTGCGCGGGAACCGCTCCAACAGACACTGCCGCGCCCCTCTCGGTGCCGCTGCCCCGCGCCGGGCCCGCAGCCGCCCGCCGACCGGGCGTGCCCAGGTAGCCGGACCGCGAGGGGACTGGAGCCCCACGGGCTTGAGACGCGCGGGGGCGGGGGCGGGACCTGCGGCTGAGTGACAGTGGGGCGGGGTCGCCCCGCCCACCCGGGGGCGGGGGCGGCCGGAAAGGGGCGCGACCAATCGCAGTGGACCCCGCTACTTCCCGAGCCCCACCCCCGCCCCCCGGGGACCGCGTCTGTTCGTGGAAAATTTTGCTGCAGGTGTCAGAAGCCTGAGTACAGCTCGACTCAGGTGCTCCCTTATTTTCCCCCCTTCCGCTCCTCGCCTTGCTTACAGCCCCGTACCAGACGCCGGCCTTGTTCTCTAGTTCTCTGGTTAACCTCCTACTGTCCCTGATTCTCACTTTTACTACTTTCTTCCAACGAACCCCACCGCCCAGGGGTAGCTTGTGGTTCTCACATACTTATGGAAAGGCTCCCAGAGTGCCCCCACCCGGTGCCAGAGAGTGTACACAGCTGCCATAATCGATTTGGCTCCAATTTTGTGTTTTTGTTGCCAACAACTACTCGGTACAAAAGCTGTTACCCACGCAAAAGAAACTGGTTCAAATAATTTTGAGAGAACATATTTTCCTCTCCTATCTTGGTCGCAGCCGGTAGTCTACAGACGATGTTTGCTGAGAAGAAAAGATGTCCAAATGCTGCTCAATACTACAGAGCTGCCAAAGCCCATAAAAGGTGTTAACTGTCTTAGAGGGATAACGGAAATGAAGGAGTTCTGAAGACAACTGGGAGGGGAGACAGAGTAGAGAAGGCAAAAAACGAATGAAATAAGAAAATAAGGGAAGCTTGACAGATAAGGAGTTAGGACCTCTCCCCATGACACTGTAATGAAGAATTCCAAATTCTTTAACTTGTACTATTTTGTTTTGTGACAGGGTCTCTCTGTGTAAACCTGGCTATCCTGAAACTCACTATGTGGACCAGGTTAGTCTGGACCCCCGCAGAGATCTGCTTGCCTCTGCTTTCAGAGTGCTGGAATCAAAGGTGTGCAGCCTAAGTTTGCGGTGTTCTCTAATATGTTGATTGATAGTACCCTTCTAGTAGCAGACAAGTAAAATAAGCATTACAATGTAGCGTTATATATTGTGGCTACACTGTTTTTTGGTTTGGGTTTTTTTTTTTTTTTTCTGTAAAGGGATTGTTGCATTTGTAATAAGTATTGTGTCATTTCAGAAAAAAAAAAAAAAAAAAAAAAAAAAAAACAGTCACGATACTCCTGAAGTACTTGCTTGCTTAAAACAGAAATAACACAAAAAGCTATTATTCAAGAAAGGCACAGATGTACATAAACAATCCACCCAGGATTTCAGGTCTTCTAAATTTCCCCAGTGGCATATGATTTCAAGTTCGAGATAAAGTCATAGATTTAAATATCATCCCTAACATTTAGTTCCAGTAGAATATAGTATTTAAGTGAATTATTTTTTATAACTATTTTAAGACAAGTATGTTTCTCATGTTTCTAACATTTTTAAAAAGATTTTTAAATTTTATTTTATGGGAGTGCTTCACTTGCATGTGTTTGTTTGTGTACCATGTGCATGTGGTGCTCACAGCAAGAAAAGAACATGGGACCCCCAGAACTGGAGGTAGGGTAGCTGTGAGCAACCGTGTGGATGCTGGGAACCTGACTCCCCTGAAAAATCACTAAGTGCTTTTAATCACCGAACTATCTCTCCAGCCCCAGGCTTGCTGCTTTTTAATATTAACTGGTATTTACGGAACATTTCATTCTTTTATACGGGCTAAGAAAACAGAGGAAGATAACGAGTTTCTCATACGAAATTGAGTACAGAGAAAAGCTCTAGACATTTCATCTCCATCCAAACAGATACTGTCAAGCCTGATGACAAATGGGGAAACGGGAACCAGAGAAACTTGACTCGCTCAAAAAGCTGGTAGACACTAGAACTAGGATTTGGCGTCTCTCCACATGAGACTCCTTCCCTTTCTACACTCATCCTCTGTACCACAGCATTTCTGAAGAGCTCAATGATTTTAGCATCTCACCTTACAAAGGAGCAAAAGCAGGGTTTTATAAACCCGTGAGTCTTAAGTTCAGTGCACCATGCTGTAGAATGTCCAGCTGTGGTGCTCTGTGAGAACAGAAGGGTGCTTGTTGCCCTGGCATGGACAGAGTGAGAGTGTAATTAGTAAGGGGAAACTTGCCTAACATTTACTGCATGGCAACTCTGTAACTAAAGACCATGGCCCTGCAGTAAGTATGGTAAGAGGAATGCAGGGCTGGAGATGTGCAAACCCACTGTCTGAAAACTGCCTCAGAGCACACTCTCTCTTACTGCTAGGCCAGCTCTGATGCTTCTTATTTACTTCTTAAGTAGAGTTAGGCCTCTACTGTGTACATGGCTAGAGGATCACTGATGTGAAGTAACACAAAGGGACAGACAGGAATGGCTGACCTCAGAAGGCATTGAAGCAAAGGAGGCACAGAATCAGTACCTTGTCTTAATCTGAGTCACTTAAATCTGAGTCGAAATGTCCCTTCCGGTAGTTATTGTGAATCCTAATGGTTCCTTTGAAAAGCTTTATTATATATATATTTTATTTTATGTGTATGTGTATGGACCTGAGTGTAGGTGTGTGCACTGGGCATATGCCCACGAGGCCAGAGTTCAGAAGAGTGCACCAAGTCTCTGGGAACTTAAGCTACCCAGTAGAGGTTCGGGGCACCAAACCTGGGTCTTCCGGAAAAGCCACAAGTGAGCCACCTCCCTAACCCCATGTCCTATTGGTTTTAAGGAATGAAAGAGAAAATTAAAAAATAATGTCTTTGGTGCTGAAGAGATAGATGGCTCAGCAGTTAAAAGCACTGGCTGCTCTTCCAGAGGTCCTGAGTTTAATTCTCAGCAACCACATAGTGGCTCACAGCCATCTGTAATGGGATCTGATGCCCTCTTCTGGTGTGTCTGAAGACAACGACAGTGTACTGTCTTAATAAATTTAAAAATCTTAAAAAAAAAATAAAAGTAATATCTTACCTATATATTTTTGTTAATGCACTCTGACAGGCTCTATTAGAGGCCATAAGGCAATCTTCACCATCTTGTAGAAATCTAAATGGAAATGGCTTCTGGCTGAACTCCCAGTGAAGATAAGGAGGAAATGACCATTTTTAAATGCTGGACAAAGGAGGTGGACAACACTGATCTTTGTCTAAGAATGTATTAGTAATGTTTACAGGGTGATGAACCTCTAAATGCAATTTTAGAACATATGTAAATTATAATCAATGGAGTTTTATATTTGTAAGTAAAAACATTCATATTGAAAACTTACGCAAAGTGAAAGAGTGAGAGATATTTTGGAACAGTCAAACCTAAACAGGATGCCTCCAACAAATCCCTCCTCTAAGAACCCAGGGAACTCCCTCAGAAGAGGAGGCAGAAAGAATGTAAGAGCCGACTGGATGGAGGACTCCAAGAAAGCAAAGCCCTCTAAATCAACATGAACAAAGCTCATATGAATTCACAGAGACTGAGGCAGCATGCACCAGGCCTGCAAGAGTCTGCACTAGGTCCTCTGCACATATTATGGCTTCTAGTTTAGTGTTCTAGTTTAGGGATTCCTGAGGGAGTAAATGAATTGGGCTTGGATTCTTGTGCTTTCTCTTGGGCTCATTTACTTCTGTTGGTTTGTTTTATCCAACTTTGACGTGATAGTTTTTATCTTATTATATTTGATTTTGTTGTATCTTATTATTGTCTCTTAGAAGCCTATTCTTTTCAAGTGGAAGACCAAAAGGAAATGGACCCAGATGGGAGGGAAGTTGGAGAGGAACTGGGAGGAGTAGAGGGAAGGAAAACCATAATCAGGATATATTATGTGAGAAAGAAATCTATTTTAAATAAAAGGGGAAAAAAACAAGAAAACTTATCCAAAGTCATTAATCTTAAAAAAGAAACAGATTTTAAATTACTGAAAGCTAAATCAGCTTGTACCAGGACAAATAATTATCAAAGATCTATCCTAAAACTGAAATCCAGAGAATATGATGTCAATCATCTTTGCATAATGAACTACCTCCACATAAGTCATCTATGAATGTGGGGTACAAGTCAGACATGTGGGGTACAGGCTAGGCTCAGCTGCAGGTTCTGCTCTTCCAGTCTGGGTCTCCAGTGGAGACAGAGCAAGCTGGCACCCAGCATGTGAGGCACTGTCTTCCTACCAAGAGGTTAGTTTAGGCTACTTCACATGACAGTATTGGGGATGGAAATTTGCACTTTGTTTGTTTGTTTGTTTGTTTATAGCTTTTTGCTGTTTTGAATTTTTCCCCTTTAATATCCTCAGGAGAAAACAAGGAACAGTGTGCATGTGTGTGTGGGTGGGGAGTTTTTCATTTAATGTTTATGTTTTTGTATATGTGTGATGGGGTAGGGTCGGGTGGAGTGCCCGAAGTGGCTAAAAGAGACATTGGATGCCATGGAGCTGGAGATATAGGCATTGTAAATTACCAGATGTGGGTTCTGGGAACGGAATTCATGTCTTCTGTAAGAGTGACAAATGCTCTTACCCCTGAGCCACCCCACCACTATCACCCTGCCCTCTACATGATGAGTATTGAATAGTAAGTATAACTCATCTGTTTATTCGTTCAATGACCTACCGCAATTTGGCTGAATAAATACACTAATCAATTTTTGGTGGATTATCAGATCATCCAGATCAGTAGAGCCTAGTGATTTGTTACTAAAAATATATTAGTTCCCATTTCTGGTCCTTGGGGATCTATAATCTATAATCCTTATCATCTGTCTCCTCCTATTGAAGATGGCATCAGAGGACACAGACAAGTGATATTTATGTTTGCCAGTTGTGACATGTATCTTAGCCATATAATTTATTACTAACACACTATTTCCAAATTATAAAACCTAAAAATAATTGTAAACTCAACTGCCTTTTAATATCCAATATAGTGATTGGCAAATTGTTAAGACTATTTGATATCTCATGACCCCAAAATGCATATGGTTAAACTTTTGAATGTTCTACATGCTAGTTCACTACATTTTTTTTTTTGAGGACAGAAAAAAATTGATCACCATGGTCTGAATGTTTTAAGTCTCCTTCCAAATACCTATGCTGATGCCCAATTACTAATGATTGGCTATTGGAAGGTGTGACTACAGGAAGGGCATTTGCACAGCCTGTATGGGTGATGTTGGAGCCTCTTAAAAGGGGCCGAAAGGCTAGAGAGATGGCTCATCAGTTAAGAGTTCTGGCTGCTCTTCCAGAGGACCACGATTAGATTTCCGGTACCACTTGGCATCTGTAATTCAAGTTCCAGGGCATCCAACACATTCTTCTGGCTTTCTTGGTCACTATACTCAGGTAAAACATCCACACATATAAAATAAAGGTTAAATTTTTTTTTTAAGGGGCTATGAGTCAGGTGTGGTGGGGCAAGCCTGAAATTCTAGAATTAGAAGAGAGAAAGATTAGGAGTTCAAGGCCATCCTCGGCTGTACAGTGAGTTTGAAGATATCCTGAGCTCCATGAAACCCTGCCTCAAGAAAGGAGAGAAGACATGAAGTGAAAAGTTAAGGATTCTTTGGAGAAAATCATTTGTGTTGGAAGGTGTTTTTCTGGGGCAAACACATGAAGGAATGTTTTCCTGAAGTGGACACAGGTGGAGAAGGAATGTTTTGATGGAGTAGACACAGGAGAGAGGGTGATCTGCTAAAGAAAGCACATGAAAGGACACCTATGTGATGAAGGATTCTTTGCTAACAACATGCATGTATTGGTCTGCCTAACATTTTGTAGTTGAGCTCCATTTGTCAGGACTCCATAGAGAGAAATGCACCAAAAAACTTCTGCTGGTGTGCTATAGTTTCTTGCCGCTTCCACAGACTCAGGCTGATTGGAAGAGTGATGTCAGATGAGACAGATGAACATGTTGAGGCAAGGCACATGCTGAGGCAAGACCCATGGAGGACAGGTAATGTTTAGAGGGTATAAAGAGGACTTGACAGACAGTGACAGGCTGAGTTAGGCTTGCTTATAGAGCTAGTGGGCAATGCTTGTGGGTCTCAAGTCTTCGTTGATCTTCACTTCACTGCTGAGAGAGGCACCGCCTGTAACTTCTCCTGGCATTCCTGCTGGTCCCTCCCACTGACTCATGCCAAGGCTGAGGCCTGGGTCTCTCTGCTAGGTAGTGCCACCGCTGTTGCTGACCTGTTATTTCAGTGAGATGTTTACAAGTAGATCAAGCTGCTATTAACCTGTGATCTGAACTGCTGATTTCCAGACAACATAGATGGGATTTGCTCCAAAGAACCATTTCTAAACAGGTACACTTCCCCCATATCCTTTCTTCTCCACTACCACTGGTTAGTGGTGAGCTAAAGCAAGGCTAAAACATTTAAGAACCATCATTTAAAATAAGGTTTGAAAATAATTAAAGTTACAAAGATAAGACACCTGCCTTGACTCTTACACTAAGTGAGGGGACACAGAGAAGGCATCTCTGAACCAGCAATTAAGGTGCCTTATCTGCTGGCACCTTGAACTCTGACTTTCCTTTCTCCAGAACTGTGAGAGAGAAGATACTCTATAGGATTTGTTGTAACAGCCTGAAGGACAAATAATAATGAACCAAGACATATAAAAAAAAAAATTCAGTCTTCAAGAGAATCATTATTAAAAGCCAATTGCTTTTATTGTAAAATACACAAAACAGAAATCTTACCATAGTAACCATTTTCACAGTGTAGTAGTAATACATTCATATTGTGTAACTATTCATGTCTAAAACTTTCTCTTCCAGGCAACTGTATAGAAACTCTGCTATCAAACAACTTCTCATCCCCTCTTCCCAAGAACTGCTTTCCACCCACTCTGATTTGTGTCCATGAATTACACTATTCTAAGCCTCTTAGAAATAGAATCATGTATTTGTCTTTTCTGACTAGTTTTCTTCATTTAGCATTGTTTCTTAAACTTTCATGTCATAGCACATATTAGAATTTTGGTCCTTTTTGTGGATGGGTAAAATGCCACTGTGTATGAAGTACCTGTATTAACATTTTATGTTCATAGACTCAGGCTGTTTCTATACTTTGAGTATTATAAATAATGTTATGAATATGGATATACAAATATCCAAGATGCTGCTTTGAATTCTTTTGGGCATATATCCTGAAATGGGATTGCTAGTTTATATAATTCTATTTACTATTTTCAAGGAAATACCATAGAATTTCCTATCCTGCTGTTTTACATATCAACTGTGCAAAAGGCTCCCAGTTTCTTTGAGTCTTGTCCATCTTGTTGATCTTGTCTATTTTTAGTTTTTGCAAAGGTTATTTCTAAAATAGCAACTCTCCTAGTGTGGCTAAAATGGGCCTCATCGTTTGATCTGTATGCTTGGTGTGTGGGTACAGGTGTACCATAGTGGAGCTGTGGTTCTAGGGCAACTTTGTGGGCACAGGTATGTCATAGAAAAGTTGTGCGGGTCTAGGGCACCTTGAAGGAGCCAGTTCTTTCCTTCCACTGTGGAATCTAAAAATCAAATTCAGGTTGCTTTGCAAGTACTTTTTACTAGTTGAGCTGTCTCCCTGGCCCTGGATGTTTTCTTGACTTCTGGGATCTAATTCTAGTCATCTGGCAAGTATATTTACCTACCAGACATGATCGTCTCACAGGCCTTCACTGATTTTGACATGCATTTCCTTAATGGTGGTGTCTTAGTGACTTTTTTATCACTGTGTCGAAGCACCACCACCAAGACAATCAGGACCCAAAAAATATAAAACATATCGTTCAAAATAAGAGTTCTTTCTTGAGTCTGATGGCTGTGGTTGTGATCATAAACATAGGTCAGAAACACCTAGACATCCAGTGAAGCTCACCTCTGAGAGTGTCTGTGAGGGCATTTCCAGAGACATCATGTGGGCTCTGATCTCATCAATGGAGTGATCCTTGATGGATTCATAATATGCTGGCATTATTAGCAGGTGGTGAAAGGGAGGTGAGGCCTAGGAAGGTCACTAGAGGTATCTCTGGAGTTATATCTTGCCCTGGCCTCTCCCTGTAGGCCAGGTTCTCCAGCCTTACAATTACATGAACTGCTGCTCTGTAGTGCCATGAAGGACTGAACCCTCTCAAAATGTGAGTCAAACATATCTTTCCTCATTGTGTTAGATATTCTGTCATGGCTCTGACAAAACAAGACAGTGGTAGTCCCTAGGATACAACGTTAAGTCTGTGCTTGCTTTCTTTGTACTTTTATATAAGTGCTGAGAACTCATGGCTGTAACAAACTACCACAAAGTTAGATGTATAAACAACACCTCATTTAGTTGGATTAGGGAGTTGTGGAGGTCAGAAATCTAAAATCAAAGCAGATTTGAGTTCTTTCAGGATAGAACCCATTTCTTCCCTTTCCAGCTTTCCAGAGCTGCATGCATTCTGTGGCACATTGACTCTTCCACACATCGCTCAACTATTTTGTGTCACAGCTCCTACAACTAACTGACTTGGAAGCTTTTGCCTCTCCCTTTTATAAGGGCCCTAGTGATTGATTACACAATGAGCTCCCGGATAATGGAAATTTAATTGCATCAGCTAAATTCCCGTGCCATATAAAGTAACATGTTTGTGTACTCTGATGATTAAAGGACAGAGATAAGGAGTGTAGTGCCATTCCTGACCCTACAATGCATCAACAAGAAATTAAGGCACTCAATAAGTCTGTACAGAGATCATTTTTAGATTGCTTAAAGTGGACCTCCATCAGAAGGCCATCCTTCCTAGGTTACCTGCCCCTGGTGCACATTAACTATGCTTGAATTTGAAGTTTGGTTTTCTTTTTTTTCCTTTGACACTGGGCTCACGATATAGCCCTAGCTGGCCTGGAAGTTACTAGACCAGGCTGACCTTGAACAGAAAGATCCCTCTCCCTCTACTCCTAAATGCGGAGACTAAAGGCATCCGCCATCAGGACTGGTTTGTGTGAACAGCGCTTTGCTGAAATAAAATCGAACATACACACAGTCGCCCTCCATTTTTATTATTGTCGTCTTGTTACAGAATTACAAGATTTCAGCGTCTTTGTAGGAAACCATCCTCGATGTCTAGACCTACCGCAGCGTCGTGGGTATGCGAGCAGGTGATGCCCTGGTCAGCAGGGAGGCCTTGGTGGTCTCCTTTCCACGAGCCTCCAAGTCCTCGCGAGGCCCTGCGGAGAAGCTGTCGCCCCTACAGCACAGGCCTGGTCACTGTGACGGGCACTTGAACCCAAACCCACAGGTCTGAGGAACTGTCCTGAAGAGGGTACTGACTGGGGTCGTGGACGAAGCCTCAGATTTCCTAAAAAACAGGTGTTCAATTTGGGCCAAGATTTTTGCCTAATTTGGGGCCCTATCAGTGTACATATCGACAGATAAGGACTATCTCAAATGTACAAAGGGACGTTTTAATGGCAGGTTATTTGTGTATTCTTTCTGGTGTATTGTGAAAGCACTGTTACTTCTACTGTTAGCTCTGCATGAGCTAAATATCACTATCCAAGTGACTTCCAGGTAGCTTTGACAAACCTGTCTGGATCCACCAGAGGGTTGTTGTGGTCCCACGAACCGTCATTTGATTTTTATCCTTTCCTGGTGTATTGTAAGATAACGATCCTATAAAGCTACATTTATTTTTCTTGCCTATTCTCTAATGTAAGTTGAATAGTAGCAACCTTGATGTAAATTTTGATAAAAGAATTGTTAATGGAAAAATTGTCAGATAAGTTTTCCTGGAAATTAAGTTTTATGTCTACAGCCACCCTTGGCACGGTAGAAATTTTGAATGTAAACACCAGAAATTTGACATACCTAGGCAGTGGACCAACTCTCATGAGGAGAAAGGAAAGTTATCAAAACACACTGGAAACATGATGGTTTTATTCTGTTTACATAGGAAGCAAAGAGCAAGAACCTGGGCTGAGCCTTAAGTCTCCAGACCTCTTTGTGGGATAAACATTCTTTAATGTTTACCTAATTGTTGTAGGTCTTTTTTTAGACTCTGTGGATGTAAAGGTGAACTAGACGTCTGGAGTGCCCAGTATGGTAAGAGTGACTGGCTATACCCTTCTTGCCCCATCCTTTCCGCTCCTCCATTTTTCTCCAGAGCTCAGGTGGTCCTCTTAATTCAGCATCACTTGAAATGAAGCTGGCTTGTAAGTACACGCCAACTCTAGCCAGCCTAGTGAGGAGACTACTGTAGGCAAAGTTTTAGACAAATCTATTCTCTTCTGGTTCTGCTGTTAGACCCTGGAAACTAATTAGACAAGACATCATCAGTGTGGAAGGCCATAGGACGATTTCAGATGTCCTTCATCCAGGGCCATTCACCATTTCTTTTGAGAAACAGCTTTGTTTGGCCTGGAACTCACCAAGCAGAAGACCCACCATCTCAGCACTAGGTTTACAAACACAGGCCTGCACTCTCCCCCCCTTCCCCCAGGCGGAGCACTGAAGCTATTTAAGGTTTTCTATCTCAACCAACTACTTCTGAATAAAACTAAGCATACACCTCAGTAAGATGTCACATGTCTGTTCGTAAAGATGTACTGAATCTGAGCAAACCATTAATAAGAACTTCTGGTATTATGATAATGCTTTTTTTTCTTTAATAAACTTACTGGGGGACACATTCATTAGTATCTGTGAAGGTTGGGAAAACCTGGAGGAATTAGTTCTCCTCTTCATCCCTTAGGTCTCAGGAGTCAGACTCTGGGTGACAGGCTTGATGGCAAGCACCATTAATGACCCAATGATCTCAGTGGTCCTAAAATGACTGTTTATGGTTAAGATTCTGCAATGTATCTCATAATTTAGTGATTTTTGTCTAGTATGACATTCTTCAATTTCAAGAAAATTACTTTAGAGCTAGTACAATGTTTTCTTAGGTTTATTTACTGCCAGGTCTATCTATTTGGGAAGTAGTTATCCTGGGTGAGGTAATATTGCCCTTAACACTTGAAACTCCAGTGCCACTCCATTTACATTTCCATCCAGTTCTCTTATACTGCCATTTAGAAACAATTTTGAATTTCCATAGATCAGTGACATTTGAACTCATGAATGAAACCCCCAATAAGAAACAGGGCCCACCGTACAGAATATAAAGGACAGAAATAAATTTCATGAAGCATTACTTAAAATGTGTCATGCGCTCTTCAATTTTTACACTACTGTGCTTTAATGATTAGCATGGCTTACTGAATTTATCTTACATTGGGTTATGACATGTGGTTTATTATAATACTTTAGGTCGTGTTTTAAAACGGTTCTTTTAAAACATAAAACATTTTAATTGCAAAGTTATTAACCAAAAATGATAGAGGAGGTAAACAGCCAACTCTATTTTGGGCCTTTATCTATTGTTTTCAAAAGTAAATTATCTTACAAAAAAAAAAACATTTAGGGAGGGGGAGCTACTAATTGGGTTATAAAGTACCTGCCATTCAGTGAGTATTTTGACTTTTTTTAGTGTGAGTGGCTAGAATAATATCAGTAAATTAATGGGGATCCTGCCCTAACTGGCATTTCCTTGGTTTTATCCCCTCCTTTTCTTCATATATTTATACGCCTAGATTTTTAATGTGTGCTCCTCCAGCCCATTGTCTGACTCTTTCTTTATATGTGTGCCTACTGAAGACTATAGTATAGTTGCCTCTTATTTTATTGTTGCTCATTTAGTCTTAATTTTTAATTCAACACTTTCTTTATAGATCTCAATGTATCCTTTTTATCTGATCTTAATGATATTTCACTTATCCATTTCTTCTTAGACATTAGTAGAGGATGTTTGTAACTCATTGCTGTTACAGGGCTTAATATGTGCATTCTGGTGCATGTCCCTGGATCACACTACCAGAAGATGTGAAACCAAGCTTTATTGTCCTGATTTAGTTTATCCTTTTTCATACACGAAGCTTATTTTCACTTATATTGTACATACACTAGTTGTCATAGCAATGGAAAATGTTAAAATGCAGTGGAATCTCTCTAGCAAGTCAACTTTTGTCTCCCCTCAACTTAATTTAAATCTGTATGTTATTCTTAATCCAGTACAGACAACTATAGATGTATCTTTTTCATCCATACATATTAACTATAGCAGATCTACAGACTTCAAGTAAATTACATAATAAAGATTTTGATCTTGGGTTGAGTCTGTTGAGTCTCTTAGTTGTGATGTGAAAGCTGTCTGAGGCAATACCTAAACCCATGAAAGACTGTGTTCCAGTACAACTTTATCTGTATAAATATAACACTCCACATTTGGCCCTGAATAATAGTTTGCTGACCTGTCATCTCAATGTTTTAATGAAATAATAATTTTACTGATATGTAGTTTTTTAAAATCTATCACAAATAATTCTGTGATTTCTCCCGTTTCTACCTTTTATCTTTTTATCCTTATAAATGTCTACAAATGAAGTGATTCAAAGAGTTTATGGCTCTTTTATGTCTCTGAAGACAAATTGTAAATGTGTTTTTAAGAATATTTCAGATGCTGGAGAGCATCCCCAGATTAATACCCTGAATTGATCTTGTAGAAGCTCCACGTTGGGTTCCCAGCACCCACTGTGGTATGTCTCACTGCAGCCTATAACTCCAGCTCCAGGGGACCTGACAGGCCCTGATGCACTGCACAGGAACCTGCACTCAGACACAGACGCACACACACCACACACAATGCTTCTTTGTCTGCTAGTGCTAATATCCCTATGCCTTGTACAAAGATTTTAGCAGACGACTCTGTACCGCAGGTCATAGACATCATATTTGTAGTAAAGAAGACATTAAATCTATAGTTTGAACTTAAATATCAAGTCATTGATTTATTTAAAATACTTGCTGGGACGTCACCTGTCTTCTACTGCAAGAACTTACTGTTCATAAAGTTAGCTTTGAAGCAACAGTAAGAGTTTCTGTACTGATAAGTTTAAGTGTGTTTGTGTTTAAGTGTGTTTGTGAATAGAAAAGTCTCCATTCGATTCCATGCTTCCTTTGTGACAGTTACCCTGGTCTGAATAAGAGCAATGTAAAAATTTACCCTCTTTCTGGAGGACAGTATGCGTGCTTCAGAGTCCCAATGAAAGATATATTTAAAAAGATAGCATATGCATATATATATATATATATATATATATATATAATATAGACACACACACACGTAATATACATTTGCTGTTAATTCTTTTTGATAAAGAATAAAGAGGATTCTTTATCTTTTAAAAATTAAATTTTAGTTTTATAAATTTCTTGAGAGAGTAGACTTTGATATCTAATACAGATACTGTGATAGCGAAAATTACACTAACTGAGGGGATTCCATCTCTTTGTTTGCTAGGGATCAAGATCTCTACCTCGAAATTATTGTCCAAGTCCCCTCTAACACTTTAGATTTTTAATTTAAAAGAAGGCATTTATCTATGTTAACAGCTTGAAACTAACATCTTGAAGTTTAATAGAGGTATGAATTTCATACCATAATGATTTTCAATGATGTGTACTTCACATCATTGAATCTAGGTTTGTGCTAAATTTCTAACTAATCTGTACTTTTATTAATCTTTACCTAGCTTATAAAATATTAAATTTCTTGGACATTATATATGATACTTATGAGCCTGCTTGTCATCATAATTTTAAATTATATTTCATGTTTGAGTATTTTAATACCTACAAATTATACCTATAAATCTAGCAAGGAAACCATCCTAAACACTCTCTTATAAAATTACATGTTTAATCAATCAGATTCCCTTAAGCATTTAAAGATAGGTTCAGGCAACATTTTTACAAGGGCAGGAAGTGTAGCTCAGTGGTAGAGAGCTTATTAATTCTCAACACTGCAAATTATAAATAAGTAAATGAATTCATGTCTAGCTCGGCATGGTAGTACATGCCTTTAATCCCAGCTTCCTGAGGCTAGGGCAGGCCAGTCTCTGAATTTGAGGCCAGCCTGGTCTACATAGCAAGTTCCAGACTAGCCAAGGCTACATAGTGAGATCAGGTCTCAACAAAGCAAAAATCAAAATATATATCTACTATATAAGAAGGTTTCAAGACCTTAAAGACAGAAAAATTTACTTTGGTGATAAAAATGTGTGAATACGTGCTTACTAACTTACATTGTTATTAATAAAAATTTTATTACTCTTAAGTCATATCCATACTTATTTTCATGTCTTCCCTTGGGCTGTAGGGACACTTAACAGTAAATAAAAATTGATTCAGTGTGTCCTGGCTTCTGTAGGATATTACGTTATGTAATCTTACTAGTGCCTGATTTACTGTGCTGAACTTATTTAAACACAGTAAGCACAGTCTTGCCTCGTTGGCTGCATATTATACAAACATTTGTGTACCTGTTCTTCAACATATTATTGTGGACTTAGGCGCTCTTGCAGAAACTTTCATTTATATATTTTTTTTTATTTGTACAGTGTCAGGCCTTTTAAACTTTGAGATGGTTAACCTTGAGTGTCAATCTGACTGGGTTAGTGAGTATCTAGAGTATAATTGTGAGGGCATTTCTAGAGCTGACTAAAAGAGGGAGACTCCTCAGGGGGAAAGAGCCTACCACTGCAGCCATTCTCTTTATTTGCTTCTCTCCAGCATGAGATAGATGGACAGCTCTGCTTCACATCCTTCCCTTCTGGGATGGACTGGGAGCCAAAATAATTTTTCCGTTAACTTCCCTTAATCTGTCTTATGATAGGTATTTTTAGAAGGATGAACTGGCTTTACTACCATTACTACAGGCATATTTGATTATTAATGCTTGTTGGGAAAAGGCTGAGGCTTCGATAAGATGCTTATTTCTCTTTGCTTCCAGCAATAACACCAGCTGCCTCCGGGGACTCTTTGATTGTTTTATATTTATTTATTTATTTTTGTGGACTGGGTATTTTGCTTGAATGCATGTATGTGTGCTATGCATATGCCTTGTGCTTGTGGAAGCCAGAAGAGGATGTTGGAGCTCCCTGGACCTAGAGTTACAAGATGGTTGTGAAGCATCATGTGTTAGGAAACAAACCTGGCTCCTTTGAAAAAGCAATAAGCACTCTTACCCATTGAACCATCTCTTCAGCTCCTTCCTTCTTGTTTTTTTTTTTTTTTTTTTTTGTATTTAATAGAGAACGATATTAGAAACTAAAGCCTGAAATCAAGGTTATCAGTGATAATGTGATACTGCTTTTAGGTATCATATTACCATGGTAATAGGAGTAAGGAAATACTTTTAAAGACTATAACTATAGAAATGATTTTATTTAGTTCTGATCATATGGGCTGGTAAGATATTTTACACGAACTTTTAAAATCATTGTAGACATGCATAAACCTGTAGGTCAAGTAATTTAAGGTCCATAACAAAACACAGTGTCCTTACTCCATACTAGAAATAACTATTTAGAAGTTTAATTCATGTCTTCTAATACTTAATTTCATGTGTCTAAATGATGTTTTTATTTTAGACAGATTTCTGCCAACATTAAAATGTCTCATACTAGACCCCCTTTAATGCATTGAGACATGTATACTCTTCTGCAATAATACTTCCTGAGTTATAGCTTGTGATTAAACATTCAGAAATGTGCTGGGAAGCTAGTTGTATTGTCTGTTATGTGTCTTGGGGTTTCTGCTGCTCAGTGAGAAAGGATGGGGGAGATTGACTAGGAGTCACAGCTCTCTACATGCTTCTTTCTCAGTATGTGCTGTAAAAGAACAGAATAGGTGGCTAACGAGCAGTAAAATGCCGAGGCTCACTGACTGATTCCATTATTTGTCCCAGAATAATTAACTGGTCATTGAACTGGCTTACCTGGTTCTGTGAAGTTTTAACATCAGTGGTGATTATTAATCTTGATTACTAGTTTGATATGGTTGAGAGATACCTTGGAGAGATTAACAAAGCATACATGGACGTGTCTAAGGAGATTGCAGGACAGTTAAGTCAGGGCTATAACCTAACAATAGAGTCATTGGGTTAATGGGAAATTGGAGACTGAGGCTTGATGAGAAGTAGATGACTGGCTGGGAGTGTCCTTGAAGGCCTGTCTTCACCTTTGCTCTGCTTCTGGGCTATCATGAGTTAAAACAGCTTTGCTCAGCCACACCCTTCTGGCCGTGGAGGATCGAATCATAAACTAAAATCAATCTTTCCTTATTTTATTTTGGTATTTTATTGTACTGACAATAAATGACTTTTAGACATTTGTTTTTTCTTCTTTTAAACTCTAATTGTACTATACAGATGGGAGACTTTCCTTTTGCTCAGATATTACTGTCTGCGATGTGCCTGCCCTGGTGAATTGTGAACTGAGACTGTTGTATAACTTGATGCCCCTGGAACTCCATCATGACTTAACAAACTTGGTTTACTTTTTAATGGAGTTTTGTTTGTTTGTTTTTTGTACTACAACATTTCCTATTTGGGGAAAATAAAATGAAAGTATTTGGAAATTGATGGTTGTACTTTCCCCTTTTCAGATATTCTTTTGGCATCATGGATCGGTTTGGAGATATCTCAGAAGGTGAAGTGGACCATTCTTTCTTTGACAGTGATTTTGAAGATGCAAAGAAATGTGAAAGTAATTCCATTTTTGACAAGCAAAATGATGATGACCTTAAGGAAGGAATAAATAAGGACATTAAAAATGTAAACTTGAAATTTGGAATACAAAATGATGACCTTAAAGAGAAAATAGATAATGACGCAGAAAATGTGAACTTGAAACTTGGAATACAAACAAAAGAAAATTACCTTATTCAGAAAGGAAATGAAAGAAAAGCAAAATTTTCTTCAAAGGAACAACATGTAGAAAATGATAATACACAAACAAGAAGTTCCTCATTGTTGACTTCTTCAAGATCAAAAAAATCGTGTGATGCCACAAAGGAACATAAATTACACTTTCCCGTTCCAAATAGAATTCCAAAAATTGTGAAAGGTGAGGATGATTACTACACAGATGGAGAGGAAAGCAGCGACGATGGGAAGAAGTACGTGCGGTCTAAGTCAGCTAAGCCCTCTGGTAACTTAAAAAGAAACTTGAGTAAGAAGTACTCCAAAATCAGTCCCTCCTCCTCTTTGTCTTCGTCATCTTCAAGATCAAGCTCAGACTGCTCAGATGTAGGATCTGACATGCAAAATACATCTGATTCACGCTCATCAGGGAAACATGTTTCCAGTGTAACCCCCTCATCACCAAAACAGAAGTGTAAGTCAGGAAAAAAATCAAGTGCACAGCCTTCCAGTACTAAACAAAAAACTGGTGACTATAATGAATCCGAAGACAATGTGACAGATGTGACTCCTTTGTCAACTCCAGATATCAGCCCTGCCCAGTCGTTTGAGTTAGGCCAATCACATGATCAAAAAGTAAAAGTTAAAAGACAAGAAAATGTGAGCCGGGATGTGTATGAGGATGTGGAGGCTTTAAAGAATGATTCAAGATGTCTGAAATCAGCCAAAAGAAAAGAAAAGCATGGGCAGAATCTTGCTCCCAAATCATCTGTGCTAGATGCAAATCTAGACCGTAGATCCAAACAAAAAGTCCTACATGACACAATGGACCTTAATCATCTGTTGAAAGGTAATTTTGAATATTAAATTTGCTTATTAATTAAACTCAAATATGTGCTATACATATGCATGACTTCTTCTGGTCAGTGTCTTGAGATGATTGATATTTTAATAACTTTCCAGATATATTCCATTATGCCATAAAACACTTGGACTATCATTTGAATTGTCAGATAATTAAATCAACTAGGGCTAGAATTTTCAGATTTAGTTTTCCATTCTTCTCAAATTCAAAGTGCCTTGTACTCTCTGAGGCAATCCTATCTTCACTCATCAGCTACCAGTAAATATCTGCATTGCATTACACTGTTCACCTTCAGACATACAGTGTCCAGACAAACACTTCCTCTACCTCTTAAAGCACAAGAACCTTTGTGAAGAAGCATCTCCAGACGTATTTCCCCAAATTGCTTTAGTTACACTCTTCATTCCTGAAACAGTCATTGGCCATGGGGAGAGACAGCCAAAGCCAATCAGATCCTGCTGTTGTTAGTTAGTGGTGGGAGTTGCAAGGCCCAAGACCTACTATGGAGGACTGTAGAAATAGGTGCAGACTGAGCAATCATGTTTGTTCACTGCAGTTCCTTTAACTTTAGTGTGCATATAGAACATCTTGGAATCTCATTCAGACAACTATTCTGTTGTGGTAACTAGAACCCTGATGGCTAAACATTTCCCCCAGCCCAGTGCTGATGGCAGTGTACTCGCCAGAGGCTCATAGTTCCAGATCGACATACTGTTGTCTTCCTGTGCACTGTTCATGTGCGTGACAACACATACAGTAAGGAAAGAGCACTCAGGGTTTGGAGAGGTGGCTCGGTGATTAAGAGCATCCGCTGTTCCTGCCAGAAGACCTGGGTTTATTTTCTATACATGGCATGGCAGTTCATAGCCATCTGTAACTCCAGTTCCAGAAGGTCCAACACCTTTTGGCCTTGTTAGTCATTGCATACATTACAAGGAAATACCCATACATATAAAAATATATAAGGCTTAAAACATAAAAGATAAATGCACTTAATATAGGAAATGTGTAACATGTTTAAAACCTTCTAATAGAAAATGACCCTGTTAGCAAACCTCTGAAGGAGGAGTTCAGCACATTGTGTCACCCTCCTAGTGTAAATGTTTTCACTGGCTTAGGTATAGATGAAGAGAAAAACTTAGCAATTCCTGTAATGAGTTTTGAGTAAAAAAATTCATAAATTGTTACAAAAGGCTAATGTCCACATAGTAAGGAATGTGCTAAACAGTGTAAAATAGTGTTTTGAAAGATAGTTGTTTATTAAATAAAAAGTTTAATAAAAAGATATAAGCAAATATCCCAATATAGTTAGTAGCATGGTGAAACAGTATTGAATCCGATATGATATTTACTAAGTAAAGTAGATACAGTTCTGGGAATTAAAACACAAAGCTTTAGGCTTTTGGTATTATTGACATATCCATGAGCTAGATAGTAACTATTTATAGGATGTGGTAGTTGATATAAATTGCTTGAGTCCAGTCTAGATTGAGAGTTCTGGTGTTCACTCAAAACTAACAATGGAACTTGGTACTAGAAATGTAATTTTAAGAAAACTTGAAAAGGTAGTACAATTTCAGCCTCGTACTCCACACGGATATTAACTTGGGGAATTTCCATCCCTGAAATGTCCAGAGACTGTGACTGGAATCAGATATTTAACCTTGGACTAAAAATCCTTGACTAGACATTGAGGGACTTAAGAGGAGCAGTAAACACACTTTGATACTAGATTATATCAAGACTGATATATTTGGTAAGCATTTAAGGACTTGAACAGACTGGATTAAAGATACATTTCATACTTTGTCTATATAAAGTTCGGTCACTTTAGAAGGACTCTGAAAGGGCCAAGTAAAGATATTTTAGAAATATATAGCCTCAAATTTTATCTTTACTTTTGAGAAGAAAGATAGAAGCAAAGTAAAATTAAGGAAGCATTAATAAATGAAGAAACTGGTTATAATTTTTGTTATAAAGATACCTGTGTGGATATTATGGAGAGATTACAGGAAATGCTTAACAGATCCTACTACTATCCATGAGAAAGAGGTAGCCTGTGCTGAGCCGATTGGCTTCCAGCATGCCCTGCCTGGCACCACAGGTTAATCTCTTCTTTACTGGCAGGTTGACATTGTTAATCCCTCCAACACGTTACCAAGGGTTACCAAGCATCTGAAAAAAGATAAAGGCAACAGAGGGGCCACATCCTTATGATAAATGTAATATTGAGAATTGATTTTTCTTTAAAGCAAAACTAAATGATTGTAGAGAGATCTATGAAGACAAAGCTATTGTAACCAAGAAAAGTAACCCTGACTTGCTTTCTACATTGTCCATGTGCTACATAGAATCAGTGGGGTCTTCGAGGGACTCCATGACAGTGGCAGCACAGGGCAGAAGCGGCTGTCGTCTGTTAAGTGAGGCATTTAAAAATGACAAAATTTAAAAATGAGCTGTTACACTCTTCCACACACATTTTTAACTTAAGAAATTAGATTCTGTTTATGTTTTATTGTGTGTGTGTGTGTACACATGAGTGATGAGCACAAGTGTGCTAGAGCATGTGTGTGTAGGTCAGAGGAAGATTTGTGGTCATCCTTTCACTACCTCTACCATGTAGGTCCTGTGAATGGAACTCGGTTGTCTTACAGACTCTACTTTTTCTATTTTATAGAAATGTTATGTTGACATATAATTGGTTTATTGTTATTGACAGAGGGATGAGTAAATATCTTCAGTTTAGGTTGTTGAGGGTTTTTTTTTGGGGGGGGTTGTCTGTTTGTTTTGTACTATTAGGTTTTTATATAATAAATACTGTTAGATATAACCCATGGAGACATTAGGGTGTCTCAACCTTTAGGACTATAAAGGATCCAAAACAAAAAGTTTAATAACTTCAAGGAAAATGGAGCTATAATTTATTATTGTGGTAGTGATTGTATTCTGAAATTTGTAGAAATTTTTAGAAACAAAATTTTATCTTCCTCTTTCAGGAAAAGAAGAAAAAAAAGAGGGGCACATCTTATAAAAAGCTGTAGGAAGAAAGACCAAACAATAAAGTCAATGATTTTAACTTAGAAGACATAAGTCATGAAAAGACAAACACTAGAGGCTGAAGAGAAGGCAGACACGGTTTACTAATTCCAGCCCTGGGAGAGACCAGAGGACCCCTGGGGCTCTGTGGCCAGCCAGCCTAGAGTAAATCAATGAATTCCAGGTCTTAGTAAGAGACCCTGTCTCAGACAACGAATGTGGACAGCTCCTATTAAATGAGACTCCAGATTGACCTTTAGTTTACACACACACACACACACACACACACACCCCTACCTGTAGATGCAATACATGCCCACACAAAAACAACTATCATGTGATTCCATTTACATGCGGGTCATAATCAAAATCACAGAAACAGAATTTCAATTCCCATGGTCTAGTGAAAGGACAGCTATTTTCTGGGTGTTTTGTTTGTTTAGTTGACTTTTATGATCGAGTTTTAGTTTTCCAACATACAACGTCATGGAGAATAAATTGTAATATCACTGAATTGTACACCTAAGACTAGGATAGTAAGACATGCCTACAGGCAATATGGTGGGAACATTGCCTCAATTAATGACTGATGTGGGCGGGTCCAGCCCATAGAGGGTGGTGCTACCCAGGCCAGTGAGATGTGTTAAGAAAGCTGGTGGGCTAAGTAGTAAGCAGTGTCTTCCATGGCTTCTGCTTCAGTTCTGGTCTCATTTCCTGCACTAACTTCCCTCAGTGAGGGAGTGTGAGCCAGGAGCTATAAGATGAAATAAAACCTTTCCTACCCCGCCAAAAAAATAGGATAGTAAATTTTGGATTTTGTCTGTTTTGCTACAGTAAAAAAGAAAACACTAGTTATTTTGATAGTTTATATTCCACAAGTGCTGGGGTAATTTTTTCTGTAGCAATAGTGACTGAATATTTTATCCTTTAAAAACACAAACATACATTTTAAAAAAGATATGTCTGCTTTAAAAGAGGAAATAGAAGTATCAACCCTATTAGTACAAAAACAGAATTCAAGTTGTGAAAAATACTAAAGGGAACAAAAAACAGGTGTTTTGTATTAATATATAAGCCAAATACACTAAAACTTTGTAATACTGACTACAGCATATAATAAAAGCAAAACAGAACTAGACAATAAATTGAAGATCAAGCTACCAAGGAGGATTAAAATTACTGTCAGGTACCTGGACTTGGAACAACCAGGATTAAGACTGGTTAGGACTGCTAACCAGAGAGGCTTTTCATAATGTCTCTGGCTTGTCTCTCACATAAGCCTCAGAGAAAATAGACTTATTACATGTACTCAGGGCTCCAAGCATAGTGTTCCAGAAAATAATACAGAAACCTCAGAGCCATTTGTGACTTGTTTCTAGAGTCATATAGCATCCTTTTGTGCTTGTTTGTTTTCTGTCAGATGGGATCTTGCTATGAGACTTATTAACTGACCTAAAACTTGCTATAGTGATTCAGGCTAGCTTTGAATTTGCAGTAACCCTCTGGCTTCTGCTGTCCCGTTGCTGGGATTGTAGCTATGTACCACCAGGCTCAGTGTTGGTAGAAATGATTACACACCTCCCAGACGTAAAGTAGGTCATAGACCCCCGCATGGTTTTTTTTTTTTTTTTCTTTTTAAGATAGGGTCTCATATAACCCAGGCTGTAGCTGAGGATGGCCTTGACTGTCTGGTCTTCTTGCCTCTATCTCCTGAGTGTTAGGATTACAAGCATACACTATCATGCAAGTATTGACATGCTACCCATGAAACCTAGGGTTTGAGGCATACCACACAAGTACCCTACCTTTTAATGGAATAAATGTCAAATAATTTGTAGAAATAGCTTTAAAAGTCTCTTCACTACTAGTTCTTTCTCCCATATACAAAATACATTCCCCTTTTTCAAAGATGGCCTCAACTTCAAGAGCCAGGGACCTAAATCAGGTCCAGATTCAGCCAAGATCCTTCAGGTGTGGTTCAGTGAGTAAACTTTTGAGTACTTGAACATCTTCTATTGGGGAGATAAGGGAGGAGTGATTGTTTTACTCTGAACCCTGTAAGTCCTCTCTCTAATTTTCTCTATATTTTATTAGAAAACTGATCACTTTTAGATCATATTTCTCTCTCCTATTTTACTATGGATAATGTAAGCCATAGTATTTTCAAAATCCTGCTTAAATATCTTAGCATAAATCTACCAGTAGGAAGACTTGTCACCATTTTCCTTGTCACCATAGCAGTGCTGCTAAACAGCCAGTTCATTGTCTTAGACTTCAACATCCTTTTTTCCCCTTTTATGTATATGAGTGCTCTGGTTGCATATGTGTATATATGTGCAACGTGTGTACAAATCTCAGAGGAAGCTAGAAGAGAATGTTGGATCACCTGGAACTAGCACTACAGATAGTTGTGAGCCTACATATGGGTACTGGTAGCCAAACCCTAGTCGTCTGAAAAAGCAGTAGATACTCTGAACCGTCACCTCTCCAGCTCCTAGTAACAGGTTTTTTCCAGGATCTTCCAGCTCATCAGGTTTCAAACCTAGAGCCACTGACTTTAGGTTTGTTACAGTAGCATTCCATTTCCTTGTATTAAATTTTGTAGTAGTTACTATTGCTCTGATAATAAATTATCATAAAATTCAAGTTGTATAAAGCAGTGACCTCAGATGACTTAGATGATAGGATCAGAGATCCTATATATGATTCCTATTAATGACTTGTGGTCTGTCATATGGCAACCTCCAGTTACTATCAGGCATGTATAGCTCTGGGCTCCAGGCACAAGGGTATGTGATGCAGGATTGTGTTATTTATTGAAGAAAAAAAAAGCTGTTTCTTGTTGTGTGGCTCAGCCTTTAGCACACATGTTTAATCTCTCTGACTGGATACAGATATGCCCTTAGTACACACTTTTAATCCCAAAGAATGAAGGTAAAGTTAGTTTGTAGAAGGAAGCACCCATGTTTGAAAGTGATGTCTAACTGAATGGCAGACAAAGAGACAAATCAGAAAGATTTGACAGACTAGGTATGCCCAACTCTCTCTGGAAGAGAGAGGCAAGAGAAGCAGTGCAGAGGAGAGAAGGAAGGCAGTTTTACCAGGACAGTTATAGAGAGACAGGTTGAAGAGAGAGAAGAAGCTAAACACAGGTGAAGACAGAACAAGCCTTCACAGAATGAGGAGCCACAAGATTAGAACATATTTCCAGAGTTAGTATGAGAGTTAGTATGAGGCCAAGCAGAGCATTTCACTCAGGAGAAGCCAGTTTGAATCTGTCAGCTTGGAGAGGAGTTTGAAAAGCCAGAACAGCTGAGTTGACCAACCAGTCAGAGCTCAGAAAGAACTAGGAAGGGGTAAACTTATTCAGCAGAAAGTCTCAGAGGCTGAAAACTTCTAGGCCTAGATTAAATTGTGCGGAGGCTAGAAGCTTCCAGGACTAGATTAGTGCAGGTGGAATCAGTAAGCTTCAGAGACACCAGTTACACCAGAGAGAATAAAAATACTTTTGTGTGTGTGTGTGTGTGTGTGTGTGTGTGTGTGTGTGTGTGTGTTTTTACAGAGCCCCTAGCCTTGAGCTCACATACTGGACCTAGACCTCTCACATCAGGGAGCTCACTTCCTCCAGGGCTGCTCTACCTCTATGGACTTTATGGGCACCTGCATGCATGCAGCAAACACAGACACATACACATAAATAAGAATACCATGAGTCTTGGGGGCTGGAGCGATGACGCAACAGCTAAAAGCACTGGCTGTTCTTTTTAGGGCTCCTGACTTTGATTCCTAGCACCTGTATAGCCGCTCACAGCCATCTTTAACTCCAGTTCCAGGGAACCCAACACCCTCTTCCGGCCTCCCAAGGTACCAGGCACGAATATAGTACACAGGCATACATGCAGGCATAACACCCACACATAAAATAAAATTTTAAAAATAAAATGAATCTTTTAAAAAAATTATATCTAAAATAAATTAAAACTTAAGTTGCATACCATTTTTACTGTAGTTTGTTGGTCAAGCTGTAAGAAGCCCACAGAAATTCAAAGAAAGGGAACACAAAAGGTTGTTATAAAATTTCTCATCTAACAAGTTGTTAATTAAGAAGGCAAATAATAAATCTTGTAAATTAAGATCTTGTAACTTGTTTTTAATCGTTTTTAAAATCAGCTTTAAAAGTAACTGTAGCTGGTTTTTCTATAGTGATTATGACTATATAGGACAAATTTTTATTTGTTTTGAGACCAGTTCATGTCTTCCAGACTAGTCTGGAAGTCACAATATGGCAGAGAATGGCCTTGAACTTCTGATTCTTCTGCCTCCACCTCCCAGTGCTAGATTAGATTACGGTGCACACGTGCACCGCCATTCCTGTCAGCTGTGAGATGTTAGGAAGCAAAGCAGAGCTGTGCTGTTAGTCACTCACCCCCTTCCCACTGGAAGAGTTACTAAAAAGGACTAACACTGTAGGAGTGCAGGCAACATTCAGAACATTTCCATTGGTAGCTTCACATCCAAGTCTTAAACGGTCTTCTCTATTCAGTAGCAGTGAAAGTAAAGCTGGTACTCCATGAAGTGCCTTAATGGTGCCAGAGTGGCTCTCTATGGTCATAGGTTGAAATAGATTGAAGAGTTTATGTGGCATTGCTTCACAAAGGAAAATTCAGGAGAAAACAGCACTTGTAAATATGTAAGTTTAGAGAGATCTAAATATAAAGTTTGTTAACTCATTTTTAGATTTTATGTGAAAGAATTTGATTATATATTTGATGCCAGTTAGCATACAGTCACTTTAAGTATCAGTAATACCTGCTATCAAGAAATAATAAGCACTCTATCTGCTTCATATTGTTGTTTTCAATGAAGGAAAGCTTAAAGGCTGCTTTTGGCAGCTGTTTGATTGTTTAATGAGTTAAATATTCTTTTTTTACTGTTGCTTATTTTACTTTTTAAAAAAGTGTCATTTGGAACTCTAGCTTAATCTCATTTAGAATGAGATTCTAAAGAATTTCATATATAGCTAAACTAGCCTAGAAACCTTTTTAAATTATAAAATAAATGTTGATTAGAAGGAAGGTAATTTAATATATGTAGTATATGTGTAGTTCAAGTTTTGCTATTTACTTGGTGTTTTTTCAACTACCATTAATTATCAAACATTTAACTTCATAATTTTTCTTCAGAGGAAGCTACTGTCTATCTTTTTTGTTTGTTTGTTCCTATAATTTTCAGTAGTCTTTGTGGTCTCTGGTATAAACATGAAACATAAGTAAAATTACTGCTTTTCTTTATTTGCCTAAGTGATTGGATTAAACTCATTGTGAAATAGAGGTTAAAAATACCACTTCCTTTCCAGCACTGTGTGGGATAGAACAGGATGCTAAACCAGACATGTGAAAAGGAGTAGCTTGTAGTCGAGTACTTCTAAAAAGATGCTGTTGTAAGGGCTGTGGGGACGACAGTAGGCATTGTTGGGCAATGTGCAGGCACTAGCTGCACAAGGCTGACAACTGGAGTTCAGTCCCTGAAATCTGAAGATAGAAGGAGAAAGCCAGCTCCACAGAGTTGTCTCTGTTCTCCAGATGCACACAGGGATGCACCTTGACAAATACGGATCATGTACATAAAAAACAGTAGGGGTTTTTTATCTTAAAAAATATTATAATACCAAAACAAAACTACACTTGGTAACCTGATAAATATATTACTACTTTAGTATATACTGAAGTAGAAACATTAGTCAAGCTCGGTGGTTTCAAAGCTTTTCACAAGTATAATAGTGAAATAGGGGTAATAGTCATGCTTAGTGAAAATTTTTCTAACAGTTTTTAAGCATGATGTTGAAATTCTTCTCAGGCAGAGGACATAGCTCAGTAATACCGTGCTTGCCAAGAATGGACAAGACCCTGGTTCAATTCCCATCACTGCCCCAACAAAAATCATGTGGTAATCATAGTGTGCAAATTATATAGTGTGTTCATTTGGGCTTACACTTAATACAAAATAGAATGTTTAGCATTCACAGAAGCATTTTATAACAATATTAAAACCCTGGTTTTCATAGTACATAATACATTCAGATTAAGTTGTTAATTCTAGACTGGTCTGAATCTATTTTTGCCATTTCTTCCGTCAATCATTGCCAAGGACTGTTGAAGTAAATATTTAAAAAATCGGGCACTGATGAAGCCGACTATCTAAGTTGCGGTGGCTCTGCCTAGCTCAGCCGCCATGTTTCTCAGCCAGAGGCCACATGCGTGCCGCAGCTAGAAACATCAGCCTGAGACACCAGCCACCAGCCCTGCCACCCACGAGACACCAGCGTGGGAGATGGTTCTGCCAGTCTTCCACGCTGTCTCCACAAGGCTGGGCATTGCCCAGACCATCCCACCATCCACGAGGGCCCAGTAAGAGAATGAGACTCTAATGTTTAAAGATTAATCAAAGGCTTTATATGTTTGGTAATGCTCAATAACAATATGCCCATACAATCAGAAGTGTAACCCAATACCCAACTTAAATATACCAACTACCTTTGACTGCTACAGACACGTGAACATCTGCCTCCCCCGCCTCCTCTTTCCTAGCTCCTCCTCTTCCTTCTCCCCCCTCCTCCTTACTCCTCCTCTTCTCCTTACTCCTCCCACCTTAGCTCCTCCTACAAAGTACATGTGTTGTTTTTGTATTATATCAGTGCACTCAAACTCAGAGGTTCCTAAAGTCTCTCACTATTAAAACTGCTGTAGAAGGGGTTGGGGATTTAGCTCAGTGGTAGAGCACTTGCCTAGCAAGCGCAAGGCCCTGGGTTCGGTCCTCAGCTCTGGAAGAAAAAAAAAAAAAAAAGAAAAGAAAACTGCTGTAGAAAACAAAGCAAACATGGCAGGAGTGGTTTTATTGTAAATTACCTGCCTGAGATCTGGTATCACACACTTGATTATTCTGCTGTGAATACTCACTTGCATAGCTTTTATGCTCAAAGGACCCAGCAAACATAAAACTGAACTGCATCCAAGTTTTTCCAACACAAGTAGTCATTAGCTCATTCCCTGCGTTCTGTGAACTTAGTTTCTTAAAAATGAAAGCATGGACCATCATAGCTGCTTCGTTTACTTACCACTGTCGCTTTTGTTCCCTTCTGCAGCTTTCCTGCAATTAGATAAAAAGGGACCACAGAAACATCACTTTGAGCAGCCTTCAATAATACCTAGGAAAAACTACTCTTTCACAAGAGAAGAGGTGAGACAGATTGATCGGAAAACCAGAGGCTTTTGAAAGAACTGTCAAGACAGGCTGAAAAACCAGGAAGCAAAAGTACAATTCCCGGAAGATCCATCGGCCATCCCCCCAAGTTGTATCATAGTGCTCTCAACAGACAGAGGAACAGCAAAGGATCGAAAGAGAAAATATGGTAAGTAACACATCCTTTAGTCATGAAAGCAAGTGCATTTGTACTGATTTGTAAGTACAACTTACAGAAAATCCTAGTAGGACCACCTTTTCAATACAGATACATAATGCAGGTACACATATATGTGGCATAAACTGCCTAGACGTTAACCATGTGTGTTTCTTAGCTGGTAGAATGTATATTAAGATGTCATTAAAAGAACACACTGAAGCTTCACTGTTCTCTGATTAGATCAGTTAAATCACTGTACACTTACAGGAAATGGTAACCAGGAAGCAGATGTGTGTATCCTCTGTGTTCAGTCACTGGCTAACTCTGCTTCATCCCACCATACTGGAAAGTCTGTATGATCTATTTTTAAAAGATAATTTGGCACTCAGATTGAAATGAGCTGCAAATGAGCTTGAAATAGTTGTAAATTAAATAGTAACTTTGATATATTAAAGACTTGAGAATAACAAGACTTGAGAATCTTCACGTTTAAACTATTATAGTTTATCTTTTTCTTTTCAGTAAAATTCAGCTTATAGTAATTGTTGTATATTGAGCTCTTAATACTAGGCCTTATTCTAAATATCCTCCACGTACTAGCTTACTGCGTCTTGATAAATCTTTGAGATAGGCATTTTTAAGACTATCATAGACATGAAGAAACTAAAACCTAATAGGGTTAAATAATTACCCAAAGTAAGTAACTGAACCAAACCTAGCCAGATCTAGGTGATCTCTTAAATAAATAGAAATCATAAACTAAAATTAGACTTCTGTAAGTTTATAAGTTCAAACTAAAATGAATGTTAAAGCTGTTGAAATGAAGGCAGTTCCAAAATGGGTCCTCAGGCTTCATCACCAGTGTGGGTCTGTGTAGAGTAGCCGGGTAACAGATTTCATGTTTATTACCATCGCTGTCCTCAAGATATCCCACACACAGCCAAGAGTAGACACCAGTATAATAACTGAAATGAGTTGTGTGTGATGAGCTAGCTGCACAGTAGCCTTCTGCATATCATGTTAATCAATTTGATTCATATTGTAAAAATGTGGAATTACTAATGTCACAAACAGCTTATTTTTTGTTTTCATGTGTCCATTTAGATATGAAGCCTCTTTTAATTGGTAATAATATATCTCTTCTGCAAATGTTAGGTCATTTAATCCTCATGTGGTATGACATGCTATGTATGGCATGAGAGGAAGTGACATACTGAGTAGGACACAGTACGGCTCGAGGTCAGACAGCAAGTAGCAGAGCACAGATCCAGGGTTTTAGGTTATCCTATTTGTAATTTAAGTATAATTTACATGCCATACCCACTTCAAGATTACAGTTCAGTGAGTTTTACTATTTTTTTTTACTATAACATTTCTCCATCCCTATTTCCCTCTGGTCCTTTCTTTATGAATTTGTTGATTTTAGATATTTAATGTGAATGAATGCTTGCAATATTGTAGCTAGCTTTTTTCACTTAATGTGTTTTCAAAATTTATCCATATGGTAGCATGTATCAAAACTTAAAAAACAATTTGTTACTGTGTCCTAATAAATTTCAAGATCTATCATCTGTCTCAGTGGACAGATAATAGCATTCTTCTCTTTAAATACTATATCCAAATAAGTCAAGGGAGTATAGAATAGATACTCAAGTGTTGTTGCTTGTTCAGTCTCCAGCAACAGTAAGGAAAGGAGGAAGGATAGAGAGAAGTACAGTTTTGTCCAGCAGAGGGTGTGCTTGCCTCATATTGACTCTGTTACATCAAGACTGTTTCCAAACTAATGACCAAGGTTTTAAGTCCTGAAGTTTGAAATCTCCTTGTTGAACGATGGATGGGTGGTTAGGTGGGTGGGTGGGGGATTTCTTTGTTACCATTTGAACATGATATGTATCCTTTTTTCCTCAGAGAGACAAAAATAGATTTAGCAAGAGAGTGTTCAGTAAGGATACTGGTGTGTTTTAATAGTTTTAGCATCTAGTGAGATTATTTCACTTTTTTAATTGTATGTCAGGTTTTTCCCCCTCAGGTAAAAAGGGCAGGGGCATGTGTAGGGATGAAATAAGGTTTCCCCAAGTGGTCATGAAAACAGAGACTACAACTTAAGTAAAATTTCATTTTGCTTTTTAAGGGGTCTTTCTCTCTCTCTCTCTCTCTCTATCTCTCTCTCTCTCCTCTCTCTCTCTCTCTTTCTCTCTCTCTCTCTCTCTCTCCTCCTCTCCTCTCCCCCCCCCCCTCTCTCTGTGTGTGTGTGTATGTGTGTATGTGTGTGTAAGAGTTTTAAATCCAGAGAAGTAGATCATTTTTCTGCTTCTGAACAATGTTTCAAAAACTTAAAAGTTTCAGATCTTGAAAACATGCAGTGAAAACTCTGAATTTGCTGGATGACCAGAACCTTACACTAAGATCTTGAAATAACTTACGGTTCACTTCATGTTATTTTCCTCTTTCTGAGATTATCCTTCCATGTCAGACAGGGAGCTGGGGAAAATGGGAGAGGCCCTTGTCTCTAGTTTCTGGACTTTTGGATACTTCTTACTTTTTAATGACCTTTAACCTGTAGTCATTGCTGTCCATTAGGTCCAGAACTTTCTTAGCTTGCATACCTGAAACCTGTTAGACAGTGGAGTGGACTATAATTTTCATATATAACACAGATATATACACAAATGCACAAATGGTAACTGTTAGATATATTGACTAGAACAATTGTGTTCATTTTATAATGTATATGTATAACAAAAGAATATTCTTTGCCTTAGAGATAATTAAAAAGTACAACACCAAAATTTTGGATAAATTATTTTAAAATTCATTTTTGGAATCTGATTTAAATGGCAATTCTATGGTTTTATTAATCATAATTTGAAATTTAAAGAACCATGCTATCATTTTGATCTAGTAAACAATAGTGTCTTTCATTTTGTATAAAACAGTAGAAAAAGCTAAAATACTGCTAGTTGTCATATAATTTATAACCTAATCTGAAGATGATATACTGCTGTATGTCAAACAATTAAAAAATTATACAAAGCAATGTTACTGGTAACAAAATCCTTACTTCATTAGGTTTTAAGCAATGTTATAGGTACTATATTTTATTTTACTTTTATTCTGGCCCTAACATGTCTACCAAATAATTGGCTAAGCAACAGTGCCTATACTATAATATAAACCTAGTCTGTGTAATTGTTAGCATGTATTCATGTATTCAGTATGTAATGATTAAATTAGCATAAGTAGTACTTCCATCTCCGTAAAGACATTTCTTTGTATTCTAGACCTTCAAGCTTCTCTCTTCTAGTTCTTTAAATAATACTCAATAATTTTTGTTTTAATATTTTTAGTTGGGAGCCTAGCTGTTACCCATTGAGTCAGATCTCTAGTAGCCCATATTCAGTAATTTTTATAAATGATAGTCTTTCTACTATGATATAGAACACTAAAGCATATCCCTGCTACCTAAGTTAATTTTAGTCCCTGGTGACTGTCTCCCACTGCTGCCAGCTCCAGCACCCTTCCAAGTCTTTGCATGCTTACATCTTTTGTCACTCTGTTACACCTGTTATGTAATGTGTTACAAACTAGCATTCTAAAGTTCCGAGTATTTGGACAGTTGCATTGAATCCTTTATCTCTCTTTCCCTAAGTCTCTGCATACTTGGCATGCCCATCAGGGTACAGATTGAGTTGTGATTTTGTGGGCTTTTCCTTATTAGAAAATCATTTTAAATTTTAATATTCATCATATTATTTTAGTGTTTTACCTCTGACAAATAAGCATTACAATTTTCTTAAAATTTAAAATTTAAAATTTAAATTTCTTTAAAATTTAAAGAGGAAAGTTATGTACCCAACTAGATAAATTCATAAAATCCGGAATTTTATTATTCCATTCGTTATTACCATTCGTTGGGGTACATGAATTCCCCAGCTGTCTTGGCTTTAGGTTCTTTGTGCTTGCTAAACTTAGAGGTTAACAACACTTGCTACTGCCTTAGGACCCAGACTGAACTCTGTGTGTGTGTGTGTGTGTTTGTGTGTGTGTGTGTGACCAATATTGTCCCCCTACCAGGAAAAAATGCACATACACACATACACATATAATTTTATCAGTTTAACTGAAAATGTCAAAGTTTTTGTTGCATATAGTTTAATAAGTAGTTATCCAGATAATCAGAGAAATCAACAAATAATATCTTTACCCAGTAAAATGTATTGAAAATATGATACCTACGATTTTTGTGCAATTACAGGTAGGGGAGACCATCATTTTAGAAAAATTTGGCACCTACATTGTACAGCTCCTCTGTCTACAAAGAAAGATGGTATGTTTCTTTAGAAAAAGTACAGATAGACATTACAGTCAGGTAGAGCTCTGAGCTCAACAAGAACTCTTTCTAGCTGTTAAGACTTCACTAGGCAATGGCTGCTGCTCCAGCTTTTAAAAGGAAAGCAGAGGACCTGTCTGTCTCCCTGGCTGGCAGCTACAGAGCTCTCCTAGGTCTGGCTACTTCATGTGTTTTGCAGCTTGTTTGTCTCCAAGCTTGGGTTTCTATGATAAAGAAAACTTGTCTTTTGAATTCTTAAGGCTAATTTTTTAATGTGAATTTTACTGCATATCTTTAGATAAAAATAAGTTTGCACCAGAAAAAAAAATGTATCTTTTACGATAGTAATCAGTCTGATCTGTGAGTGAATCCCATGAAGTGTTTGGTCATCCTCTGGGTTCCTTTCTCAAAGATCTCCGAAAATCAGAAGCTTTTGAACTTTGAGTTAAGAAAGAATGAATGGAGCTGAAAGTCTGGTTTGCTAGAGCACGTCAGGTGATCTTGTACCATCTCCTGGCCTTGCTGGACACTAGTCAATACATGGCGTACATGTGTGCTCCAGGCATGCACATATACATATATTACAAATCTTTTAAAAATCAAATTAGGAGTATTTATAATTAGACTTAATTGTATTAAAGAAAACGCCTTCTTCTTGGTGACTGTGCTGCCTTGCCCTTTTGATTCCTGTATCCTCTAAAAGGCTTTGCATTCCCTAGTAACTTGTTTTCTAGCTTCCTAGCAGCTAAAACAATTGTTTTCCATAGAAAATTTTACCTGGAATCTTATGCATGTAAAACATTGGTAGTAGAATTGAGAGTGGGGCTTGAGACCACCTGTCCTCTGTGTTCTATGTGAGGGGTGACTGCAGCTAGCTACTGCTCTCTAGAGCATGTAAGGAGAATTTGTCCTAACTTTAAGTTGGTGATGGTTCCACTGGTTTAACATCGGATTGTTAGCATTATATACCTCCTCTGTATGTCATGTGTATGTGGAAACAGAGTTTATTGTATTTCAACTTAGTCTTTTTCAAAGACTAACCTGTCACATCTGTTGGGAGCTGCATGAAAGTTACCTTTTGGCTGCTGTGACAATATCTGAGATAACAATTTAGGAGCGGAAAGGTTTGTTTTGTCTCCAGGATTCAGTTCATGACTAGCTCCATTGCTTTTGGACCTATGGCAAGGCAGAAACCTATTGGTAGAAGGGTATCATAGAGGGAAGTTGCTTATCTCATGACAGGAGGCAGAGAGAGATGGAAGAGGCTAGGGACAAGACAGATCCTTATAAGGCATGGCACTAGCAACCTGTTTATTCATAAAGAACCAGTCTCCCAGTTCCCATTGCTTTCTAGTAGTCCTCTCAGTTGTAACCCGTCAGTGGCTTAGAGACCAGCCACTTTTCAAGAGTGCCACAGTTTCTGTATCCATTCCTCTGAAGAAGGCATCTGAGTTCTTTCCAGCTTCTGGTGGCTATTATAAATAAAGCTGCTATGAACATAGTGGAGCATATGTCCTTGTTATGTGTTAGAGCATCTTCTGGGTATATGCCCAGGAGTGGTATAGCTGGGTCCTCAGGTAGTGATATGTCCAATTTTCTGAGGAACCACCAGACTGATTTCCAGAGTGGTTGCACCATCTTGCAATCTCACCAACAATGGAGGAGTGTTCCTCTTTCTCCACATCCTCGCCAGCATCTGCTATCACCTGAGGTTTTGATCTTAGCCATTCTGACTGGTGTGAGGTAGAATTTCAGGGTTGTTTTGATTTGCATTTCCCTGATGACTAAGGATGCTGAACATTTCTTTAGGTGCTTCTCGGCAATTCGAGTTTCCTCAGTTGAGAATCCTTTGTTTAGCTCTGTACCCCATTTTTAATAGGGTTATTTGGTTGTCTGGAGTTTAATTTCTTGAGTTCTTTGTATATATTGGATATTAGTCCTCTATCAGATGCAGGATTGGTAAAGATCTTTTCCCAATTTGTTGGTTGCCATTTTGTCTATTGACAGGGTCCTTAGCCTTACAGAAGCTTTGCAATTTTATGAGGTCTCATTTGTCAATTCTTGATCTTAGAGCATAAGCCATTGGTGTTCTGTTCAGGAACTTTTCCCCTGTGCCCAAGTATTCAAGGGTCTTGCCCACCTTCTCTTCTATTAGTTTCAGTGTATCTGGTTTTATGTGAAGGTCCTTTATCTACTTGGACTTGAGCTTTGTACAAGGAGATAAGAATGGATCTATTTGCATTCTTCTACATGTTGTCTTCCAGTTGAACCGGCACCATTTGTTGAAAATGCTGTCCTTTTTCCACTGGATAGTTTTAGCTCCTTTGTCAAAGATCAAGTGACTATAGGTGTGTGAGTTCATTTACACATTGGAATATTACTCAACTATTAAAAACAGTGAATTCGAGAAATTCTTAGGCAAATGGATAGAACTAGAAAATATCATCCTGAGTGAGGTAACCCAATCACAAAAGAACACACATGGTATACACTCACTGATAATTGGATATTAGAACAAAAGCTCGCAATACGCAAGATACAACTCACAGACCACATGAAGCTCATGAAGGAAGACCAAAAAAAAAATTTTTTTAAAGAAATGAAAAATAAATAAATAAATAAATAGGAACCAGGCAGCATGAGGTCAGATCTTATGAGCTCCTTGCTATTAAGAGAGAGAGAGAGAGAGAAAGAGAGAGAGAGAAAGAGAGAGCACCACAGAGGGTTGGGACCAAGCCTCTAAGGGAAACACTTACATCCAAACTGTAGAAGTCATTTAAATATAGTGGTGTGATTAATGTATGTATTAGGGAAAACCATTTGAGTTTTTCTCAAAGTGTATTGAGTTTTAATTATGTTTTGAGATTACAATATAATCACATCAGTTCCTCCTTTTCATTTCACTCTTTAAACCCATCCATATAACCCTCCTCTTTCAAATTAATGGCCTCTTGTTTCATTATTGTTACATATATATGTACATACAATATATTTCTAAGTATAACCTGCTCAGCCTGTAAAATGTCATGTGTATGTTTTCAGGACTGACCATTTGTATTGGCTAACTGTGTTCTTCCCAGGAGAAGACTGCTTTGCTCATGCTCAGCTGCCCTTAGTTGCCTGCACTTTTGTGTAGAGTCAGGCCTCAAGGGCTTTTCCCTGTCCACGTTGGTATGTTTATTGTTGTTGTATGTGCATAACTCTGACACTGATAGGAGACAAAGTCTCACAGCTGAACCTCTACTCTTCTGGCTTTAGTCTTTCCAACCTGTCTTCATCAGTGCTCCCTGAGCCTTGAGTCGTTGTGTAGATGTATCATTAGGACTGGACTCCACAGCTCTGCTTTCTGAATGCTTATGGTTTTGTGTAATGGTCTCCTCTGTTGCAAAGTGAAGTTTCCTTGTTGAGGAGAGAAGATTACATTTGACTGTGGATATATGGGAAAATATTTAGAATATAGTCAGAGTGGGTGTAGGTTCTTCTTCAACCCAGGTAAGAAAAATTTCTTACGCTGTTTTCCATTAGTGAATTTCAAGTTGTAGAATCTTTTGAGTTTTTAGAAATCATTGGTATTTATCTAGTATTAACTTTGATATTTTGTATGAAGGCTTTATTGAAACGGCTTGAAGCTGTGAAGCCAACAGTTGGCATGAAACGCTCTGAACAGCTGATGGACTACCATCGGAATATGAGTTACCTCAATCCTTCACCATCCGTCCGACGAGTGAGATCTACTCTTGGCCATTATAGCCCACTGAGTAAGAATATCAAAAGCTATTTTTTACTTGGTTGTCTCCTTTTCTTTTCTAAAAATAAAGTGTAATATATATATTCATATGGTAGAGATTTAAAATGCTAACATTTAGAATGCATTTCATTTCTCACTGGCACATTTTTGCATTTTACTCAATTTTGTACTTCATGCACATGTATGTACATGTATGTAATGGTAGCATAGAGAAAAACCCAAAGGATAAAATGAGGGAAAATACTGCAGGAGTGCCTTTTAGTTTCAGTATGTGTATTTAAAGAATACATTGCTAGGCTGCTTGAATGTGACTGAAACATTCTCTCTAGCCCATTGTAAACATTTGCTAATACCTTGTAACCCTTACAAAATTAACAAACTAAAGATGTCATTCTTTTTAATATGTAATATGTAATCAGGTAAAGACTTAGTCACTTCTCAACCCTAGAGATGTAGGAATTTAATGGCAGGGTATACAACATACAGAAAGTCAGACACAGAAGCTGATGGAGTCTAAACTATATTTTACTTAAAACTGTAAGCCATTACTAAAGAAAATTGGAAGCTCTAGTAGGGCTGTAATTTGTCAGTGCTCATGTGACTTAGTTATTGACTGGTCATCTCACTCATTTTAAAACATGGTATTTATAGCAACTTAAGATACAGTCTTGTCCTGGTAGCTGATATTTAGTACCATGTCTTGAACATAGCCAAATATTTGTCAAGTAAATGTAAATAGTTATGCCAAGTGTCTCGCTTGACTCGTGTGAGTAGCCGTAAGCTCCACAGGGAATTCTAAAACACAGGTCTATTGAGAACCATTGCATTAGAATATTAGATGCATGTGGGAAGAGAAAGGAAAACCAGTCTGGACTTAAAATTAGGAAATGAACTTTATCAGATGAAGGCTTGTGTACTTAATTCAAATATTTGACCACTTTTTTATCTTTGTGTATTATGTTCAGGAGGAGCTTCCAGGACATCCAGTGCAACCAGTGGTCTCAGCTGTAAGACTGATCGATCAGTGTTGGACACATCCAGTGGCTTTTTGCTAAGACCGAAACCCCCGAATGTTCGTACTGCTTGGTTGTAAAACCTTTTTTTATGATATACATTGTTCATCTGTTTGTCCTATTTTAACATGTATTTTTCTGTACTACTATAACTATTTGCAAACATCTATAATACTTTTTTCAACAATTTATACAACAATGAATATAATTTATTGTTATTCAGTGCAAATTGTTATCAAAAGACACTTTGATGTAAAATCAGTGTTTCATGTGGGGCATATTTATAGGAGCTCTATGTCTATTAATAGAGGAAGGTGTTGCACATGAATTTTCTTCAATATAGAAATTCAGTTGTTGTGCTGACAAAAGCAGCAGTGATGACAATCCATGTTGAAACCAAGACGCTCGCTATATAGTTCTTAATCTATATGATTTTCAGTTATTGCCAGCGTTAAACATTAAGCATCTCAGGCTTCTATCTGCTTTAGATTGTCTGTAACTCAAGTCATCACTTGCTTCTGTGAGTGTTACACTCCTTTTGAAAAAAACCTTGAAATTTGTTTTCATGGAGAAGCTGAATTGGATTGGATGAGGAGGGTGAGCAGCTTGTACTGGTGCAATTCTTGATTCACCAAAGATGCTTCTCCTTAAGAGTCTGATTATCCATTCCAAACCATTTCACACTGTGAATAATAGGGCTTCACTTTAGAAGCTTCTGTTTCTTTTTTTTTTTTTTTATGCCATCTGGTAAAATACTCTTAAGGATTCTGAGGCAAGAGGTAGGCTTTAACAGCCTCATGTCTTATAACTTGTGACTGGTTTGTATCCAGATCATTTGCATCATAAACAAAAGCAAGTGTTTGCTGGATCAGTGAGCAACACGCCGGCTTAAAGAACCAGAGGCAGACCAGGGTATGTTAGAGCAGTGTTTGAAACGATACTGTTAGTGCGTGTGCTGTCGTTGTGTATTTATTGTATTAATAGAAGGATTAGTAAGGAAGAAATGCTTTAGAGAAACCAAATATAAACAGGAAAGAAACTAGTCACACATTGGTTAAAGCTACTGTCTTAATGTTAGTGAATTTCCTTGGTTTGGTTTGGCTGAATCCTAGACGCACCGTTCAGTCTCACATTTGAAGGTCTGTTAATCCTCATGGAATTGCTAGTGACACATTGGTGTGAAATAGTTGACTATGAAAACTAGAATATTCTCCTGTCAACCTAGAGGCTATTATTTTATAGAACAAAGTGTGTGATATTTCATAGTCATAAACTTTTCATTGCTGGTCTTGTCAGGATGCCTTTAGTAGATATACATACATTTCATATTCAATGACACGTTTTTCTTAAAATATGAATTCTCCTTACCACAGTGTCAGTGCTCCAGCAGTGTAGCCTGTGCCACACCCGCTTCACCCTCAGTAGCAGGAGGCCGACTGCACTTAGAAAACAAACCAGGGCATGCGTTGTTGCTCTTACTCTAATAGACCATGTCTCAGAGCCGTAAGCTAGGGAATAGTGAGACCAAAAAATGCTAGCACATGCAGCACACACTCAGACCATACACAGGCACACAAAATGGATCGGAATACAACATGATTGAGGGTTTTTCTGCTGCTTTTGGAGGGCTGCAACATTTTTTAGCAATTTGTTTCTTTGTTCTAGCAAACAGGATTTTATACCTGCTCTATATATCCCTTAGCTGTACAAACAAAGAATTTATTTTGTCTTAGTTTTTAACACTGCACTTTTATGTTTTTGTAACAACTTAAATTTAAAATTCAGCATTTTGGCACTTGCCCAATAGTGAATTAATCAGTTTAAAGCAGATTTTTGTCGAGAAAGAAATGTGTATATGTAAAACCTTTTATGTTCACAGTGGCATTAGCCTATGAGTACATTTTATTTGGTCTCCACGTTTCAGAGCTAAAGCTAGACTTTGATTTGAAATGCTGATTTATGCCTTAGTTTTTACTATTTGAAGAAGTTTATCTAAGTATTACTGATAACAAGGAATCAACTGCAAGTAAAAGGCACCATCTTTTAAAAACAATTTAGCATGTTTTAGCAAAGGTGCATATATGTGATGACTGTGTAGAGATGGGTAGGGATTTCAAACAGAACTCACGGATGGATGTAAGTCAAGGTGCTGTAAGGAAGGATTTAGGAGGCATTTGCCGTGGAGCAGTCGTGAGTACATCAATCTCTTCAGCCTTACCCACACATTCTGTAGGGTTAGCACTGTTGCATGGTTGGCTGGTGGTCCTTACCACACATACTTGGAAGATCTGCATCTGTAGCTAGTGTGCTGGTCTGCTGGCTAGTAGACAGATCTGAGAACTGTTTCATCTCTGTCAAATGTTATCTCCTTTTCTAGTAAGTTTTTGTGAAAGATTTCAAACTATTAAAATTACTTTTTAAGGAGTAGCTCCTACCTCATGCTCCCCTCCTCCTTCAGTCTCCATCCAAACCACTCTCACAGCTATTCCAGTTAACTCTGTGGTTTGCTTGTAAAGTAACATCATGCAGTTGTGCTCAACCCAAGTATCAAAAACGGGATGTGCAGCTTTGAAGGTGATTGTGATAGGTCTGCTTCTCATCTGCAGATACAATGCAGCAACTCCAAAGTATTAAGATTACAGTAAAGCTGAAGATGCAACTTTGCCCTGGTTAGCAACGCAAAACCTGTATCGTCATAAATGCCAAAGTCTTAGTGTAAATGTCTGTACACCTTCACAGCGAGTGAGCAACTGGTAATGGCTCACTTGCTTATTTTCATGAATAAAGACTAGCAAGAAACTTTTAAACCATCTATTTAAAAAATGTTCTAGTTTGTCGTATTTTAGGCATGAAGAACTAGCTTGTCCTACTGAAGAAATAAAAGATTTAAAGAGAACCAAGTTTTGATTCTGTTTTATTCATAGTTTTTGAATTTGAATAAAAATTTTTATGTACTCTACAAAACTGTTAGAATGAAATTAGCAGTTAGTTGTATTTTTGAAAATGTGATCTTTGGGAAAATGTGTTTAAAATGACAGTCCTGGTCAGCTTTCCTTGAACCACATGCTTGCTCATCTTGTAAGGTTGTCATGGTGCTGCAGTACAGTGGACATCGCTTTAGAGCTTGAGTGAGTATGGCTAATGCTGGGTTGTTTTCTCTTTAGAGAGGCTTTGATGGTGCCATTGGACTGAAGGTGGCAGTTGACCTTCCCAGCCCATAAGCCCAGTAGGCAGGAAGGACAAGAAGTTGAAAGTCATCCTCAACTACACCCTAAGTCCCAGGCTAGCCCATGCTGTATGGTGATGAGTCATATCTGAAACAAACAGGCTGAAACCAGTTGAAGAACCCGTGGCTCCCACAGGTGTATAAACAGTTCCTCTGCACACATGAAGGATGCACAGCACAAACGGGCTTGTATTATGTCAGGTAATTTTGATTTTCAAATCCAGAGTTGGTTTTCAAGTTGTCCCCTAGAAGTGAAAGGTAAGTACCTATGGCTGAAACCACAATGCACTTCAGACCAGTTGTTGAACATGTTCAACCATTGATTGAACACCAGGCCCAGAGGCTCCTGAGCTGGAGCTAACCTGGATTGCCCCCTCCCTGAGGACTGGCTTTCGTGGTACCAGAAGTTATCATTCAAGCTTCCAAAGGAAGTGCCCAGCCAACAGTGGTCCACAACAGTGACCAGCATAGCATAAGGGTGCAGTAGTGGCATGTCTACCTTAGCAGTAACCACCAACTCTAATGACATGTAACAATCGGGAAACAATGCCTAGTACTGGAAACCTAGCTAACTACTCAGTACTAGTGAAGTCTGTTGGAGAACCTACAAATCACCACCTATTAAACCAACATAACTCCTAATTACTACTTAAATATTTGTCCAACAAAAAAAAAAGAGAAAAATTGATATTGTATGAAATAGAAATTGTTCAGAAAGCACAGTGATTCACATTTTTTTTTTAACTATTTCTTTTGCTTGTTCTTGTGCCCTGTGGTATATGTATGGTAGTTAGAGGACAATTTGTGGAGTCAGTTCTCTCCTCTACCTTGATGTGAGTTCTGGGGACAAAACTCAAGGTTGTCCCACATGCATGGCAATTGCTTTCTACCATCAAGTCATCTTGCTGGCTCCGGCAGCTGTCTTGCATAACTACTTCCTGGACACACAGTATCCCATGACCCCTAGCCTTATGTCAAGCTGAGTCATTTAAGCCTCCAGCCCCTGCCATTACTTGCTAACGAAGGCCTGAGCATTATGAGAGCCCCAGAAGCACCTCCCAAGAAGTAATGTGATGGGGCAGACTTCGTACTTGATTGTATTCAGGGCTGAGCACAGTATCGGTAATCAAATGATAAAATCAGAATAACTATGGCTACAGTTCAGTAGCCCTGTCCACATTTGTGCCCCTCTCGCTTTTACAGTCTGTCTTTGAATATGAGCTAGCCTTCTCACTTGAGATGGGGAAATGTGCCTGACCCGGGGTTCCACATATCTGCTTGTTCTCGGGGTCCAAATACTGCGCACATCTGGATCGAAAAGGCTGAAGGAGCCCAGAACGGGTTGGTCAGCAGGACATGGGTCCAGCTGTGAGTGCTAAGGGGAGGAAGCCTTCTCCAAGGATTCAGTGGTACAGCTCTTTTAGAAGGTACTCCGAGAAAAAAACCCTCTTGAATGATATTCGGTGAGACAGCTTGTGCATGTATATTTTATCTGGAAGGGTGTGGGGAGCAGGGAGCAAGGACTACATATCTATAAATCTTGGAGGGTGGCAAGGGTTTTTTTCAGGTGAACATACCTTGGCTGGGGCTTAAGGTACTGGGAATGCCTCATTTGCATGGAGAGGCATCCCAGGGGCTTACTGTGCTGGTTTTTATCAGGAGAAAGGAAGTTGAACCTGTGATTTCTCCTAGGACTAGGTGACATTCCTCAGGTAGAGGATGTGGGAGTCAGGCTCCCCAGATAAGGTCAGACAGAGAAGAGGAAAGCATGCTGAAGAAGGGAGTCCATTTTGTGCTAAGCTGTCCAGCCATGATAGACCTTAATAGGGTTTCCCAACATGTATCTGATGCTCTAGCTGCCCTCCTGTGTTTTCTTAGTCTCCTGAGACTGGTTTGCTCTCTACACACTGTTCCTTCTGTCTGTGATGCTCTTCCAGTTGTTTTGCCTGGTGCATTGGCTTTCCTGAAGCCCCAGAGTGAGGAAGCACCCCTGGGTTGTCTGTCTGTATTGCCTGACATGTAAGTCACTTGGTTTTTGTTCTCACTAACCCCCTACTTGGGGACTTACTGTATTCTGTAAGTTGTCATACCAGATTTCGATTGTCTTCTCTTGGAATAACCTTAAAACTTGGTTGGCTTGAGAAGCATCCTGATTAGAAAGTGCATTTTTTTATGTCTATGCTGGTGTTTCTGGAGACAGATTATAAGGGCTCTGAATGGATATCAGTTTCTTGATAGACTCTTAAGATGGCAGCATTGGGAGCTGGTGAAAGGTAGCAGTTGGGCCTGGTTTGGTATCCCCGAGACATGGCCTACCAGCGTTGTCTTCCCAGTCGCTTCCAATACTGTTTCCTGCATCCAATTATTTGGCTTCACCATATCATCGCCACCCTGGGTGACTGATACCTAGGAAAGCCCAAGTCAACTCTTTCCAACTTGTTTATGTCAGGAACCGTCTCTGTGATGGGGAACCAATGTCCTACACCCTCTTCTACAGGAGCTAGGTGTGGTTTGTCTTTGTGCCAAGTGTCCACATAGTGCTTTGTCCAGTAGTGGTGCTAGGCAAGGGTGTGGGATAAGTATACCCTACCCCCTTTCTTCCCACAGCTTTCCTAAGATTTGTATTGTTCTGGATAGACTTAACTGTCCACTTGACACAGCCTAAAGCCATTTGAGAAAAGGATCCAAAGGAGGAATTATTTAGGCCACACTGGCCTGTGGGCATGGCTGTGGAAGATTATCTTGTCAGTTGATGTAGGAAGGTTCAGCCTACTGTAGGTGGCACCATCCCCAGGGCAGGTGCTGCCTGGGCTATGTAAGAAAGCCAAGCGTGGGCCAACCACAGCTGTGAATTCCCTAGACGGAGGTGATGGTGTATGTAGCAGCAAACAAGGCTGCTTTCAATTTCTTGCCTTGTGTTCCTACCTCGACTTTCCTCAGTGTTAAGACTTATAAACCCTTTCTGCCCATAGTCGCTTTGGTTCGAAGTGTCCTGTCAGTGAGAGAAAGGAAACTAGAATACCTGGTGTCCTAGTCACTGTTCCATTGCTGTGAGGAGACACCATGAACAAAGCAAACTATAAAAGCAATTTAATTTGGTGTTTCCTTACAGTTTCAGAGAGTTGGTCTATGATAATCATGACAGAAAGCATGGCAGCAGGCAGGCATGGCACTGGAGTGCTAAGAGCTTACATCTTATCCACAAGTTTGAAGCAGAGTGGTACTGGGCCTGGCATTGGTTTTTGAAACCTCTAAGACACCCTAAGTGACATACCTCCTCCAACAAGGCCACATCTCCTTTTCCTTCCCAAAACAGTTCCACCAACTGTAAGGGTCCAAAAATCGCTGAAAGAAGAACCCAGACTCAGATAGTATGATGGTTTTTATATGCTTGGCCCAGGGAGTGGCACTATTAGAAGGTGTGGCCTTGTTGGAATAGGTGTATCACTGTGGGCGTGGGCTTCAATCCTCATCCTAGCTGTCTAGCAATCAGTATTCTACTAGCAGCCTTCAGATGAAGATGTAGAACTCTCAGCTCCTCCTGCACCATGCCTGCCTGGATGCTGCCATGTTCCCACCTTGATAATGGACTAGAACCTCTGAACCTGTAAGTTAACCCCAATTAAATGTTGTCCCTTATAAGAGTTGCCTTGGTCATGATGTCTGTTCACAGCAATAAAACCCTAAGACAGTATGTAAGGACAAAGAACATTTATTCTGTAGAAACAACCAGCATATGGGGGGTGTCCAACCATTCTCTAAAATGGCGACCCCAGACAAAGGCACACTGGCCTTTTTATAGGGAATCATAGGAACTCTCTGGAAGGATTATGTAACCTAAAATTTTACTGGTAGGTGTTAGGGACTCACAGGTGGTCAGTGGTTTACATTCTTATGTCATGAACGTTTAACCATATGATGAAATTGATCTGTCTAGTGTAGATGGCTCATTTTGAGATATTTCTCCATTTTTGTGGTTATCCCCAGGATGTTCTTTAGGAGGGGGTTTTTTGATCTTGTTCTGGATTTTATGGTCTGTTTTTACAGCTGGTGTCTTATGACTTAGTTTCTGGGACTTATGGTCTATTTCTGAAGCTGGTGTCTTATGGCCTTTTTTTGAAATCAGGCCTGGTCCTTTAAAACAGAGACAAATGGGGTCCTTAAATGGAGATAGATAAGGTTTATATTGTCCTTTCATTCCCTCCTTGAGAAAGGCCCATCTCAAATCCTTAAGATGTCTCTATGGTCTGATATTGTTGTTTAAGAATCATCAACTGGACCATAGAGATTCATTTTCATATGAGTTTAACTTGAGCATTTATTATTGGGCAGTGGACGATGACACCTTGAGGGTAGCCATAGTGTCTCTAATAGGCCCAAATCTGTCTTTATTTTTATCTTTTTCAAAGAGCAGTCCCCTTTCTGTATATACAGGCATATCAGCTGTCTGTGTGGATGTTAGCAGTTTTGTCTTTTGTCAGTTTTCCGGCCTGAGTCAAAGCAAATAATTTAGCTTTCTGAACAAAAGTTCCAGGAGGTAGGGCTGAGGCCCACACTATAGAGTCAGGAGTCACCGGGTCACCCTTACACCTGGTTCTGCCTTCAGTGATGCCGCTTTCACCCATGAAGTAGATGTTTCCGCATCTAGCCAGGGGATGTCGGTCAGGTCCGCCTCAGGCTCTGGACCTGACTCAGCACTATCGAGGAGTTATTCATAATGTCCAGGTCTAGGTTTCAGGTGGAGGTGGGGTGGTATTTAATGTGGAGTGGGTTTAGGAGCAGGGATTGATAGTGTACCAACCCGGCATGAGATATCCAGTGGTCTGGGGATTTTTGAGAACTCCCTTGATGGCATGAGGGGTGGTTATAATGGGTTCTTGTCCCATGGTGATTGTATCTGTGTCCTTGACCAGGAAAGCAGTGGCTGCTACATACTCAGGCAAGTTGGCCATTCTCGTGTGACAAGGTCTAATTGTTTAGGTAGGCTACAGGTCTTCTAATGCTGCTAATAGTACCTTGGGAGTCCCCAAGTCTGTGTATCCTCTGGAGTCTCCCTGTTGTTAAACAGGCTCTAGTCAGGAGCTTAACCATGTGTTTTATCTTTAAATCTTTTTAGCCTTTGGAGTTTTCAGTGAACATCAGGGTCTCTAGGTCTAAGGTGTTATAGGTATGGTAGGCTTCTAGTAACCTCTCGAGAAATGTCCTTGGACTCGCCTCCTTACCTTTGTATAACTTGTCTTATTTTAGACAAATTTGTGCCCCTTCCCCCAGCAGCCATTCAGAGACCTCTCATAAGAACCTGGTGACAGACTTTGAGCTTCTCTTCATTCATAGGATTGTTGGGATATCAGTCAGGACAGACCAATGGGAGGGCAGTGTCAATGTTGGCTTGTGCAGTGGCAGGCTGGCCATTTGCACCCAGAACCAGTTTCCGGGCTGCCACCTGTAAGAGCTGTTGTCAATCATCTCAAGTGGTCTAGTGAATAACCATTATAAAGTCTAATATGTCTATGAGGAAGAGGATTTCTTGGAACACTTGGGATTTTGCATCTTCTAGTTGTATAGATCATTAGTGGAAAGGGGGATGTGTGGGGAACCATCACCTGCAAGGGCAATGTAATTGTGGTGGAATCTGTCTGCCCTGTTGTGTGGGCTCGTGTGGAGGGAGGACTAGCTATGTCCCCTCTCACGTCCCCTGGTCCTGGCTCAGCATCTGCCTTTTTCAAGGGATGGCCGTGTACCAGGATAGGGTGATAAAGGGACAGGAAGGAGTTTTCCTCCAGAGCCAAGGGGCTAGGACTGTTGGCTTACAATTTTTTGGTGGCTCCATCTCCTTGACCTGTAAGATCAATGGGGTAGGTGGTAGGAAAGGCCTTGGGGGCGTTCTCGATCAGATGTTGTCAGACAGTATATATGGAACCTGGACAGGGTGCCCAGGATTTCCACACGTGAAACCTTTTAACCAAGTCGATAGTTGGAAGGTGGAAAGTGTTATTCCTGTAAAAAAAACAGTCAGTCTCCTAACTGTACAGTTAAGCCCAAATTCCCCACCAGGCCTTTGAAGTCCTTGAAGTGCAGTGCAATTGGGCAAGGTCTGGTGGGGTGGGGCTCATGGTCTGCTCCACGATAGTTCTCAAGAAAATAAAAAAGAACAAAACACAAAGACAGAAACATGAAAACAAGCCTACAGGGGTCCAGGAAAGAAATCAAAAGGAAGCCAATGGTGCCCATAACCCAAAATGGGCTCTGCCAATCAGGAGCACCCTGCCAGTCTCTACCAAAGCCTGTGTTAGACTGGTGTTTTCTGACTCCAGCTGAAAGGAGGCCAGAGACGGTGGCCTATCCCTGGAGCAGCCTCTGCCTGCTGGGAAGAACCAGTTAGCTTCCACCAAGACCTGGGTCAGAATGAAGCTCTCTGTCAACTGAGCGGACTGGGGATCATCCTCCAACCCCCCCCAACCCCATCAGCCAGGAGGACCTGCTCGTCCTGCACTACCTCCGTTTGCCTCTAGGTTGTGCAGACAAAGAAATCACCCCACACTGAACAAGACAGAAGACTACTCAGAACAAGACACAGCACACAGAGGCATGCCCCAACTCACTGACTGGCAGAGAGTCAACCGTTCTCCAAAAACCCTCTACTATTATTGAGTCAAGGGGGAACCCCAGAATTTCCAGGCCCATGCACCAAGTGTAATGTCTGAAATTGCTAAGGAAGACCCCAGACTCGGTATGTAAAAGCAAAAAAGCATTTATTCTGCAGAACAACCAGCATATGGGAGTCAACCATTCTCTAAAATGGCGACCCAAAACAAAAGCACACAGGCCTTTTTATAGAGGACTGGGAGAACTCTATAGGATTAGGTAATCTAAAATTTTACTGTGGGTGTTAGGGAGTCACAGGTGGTCAGTAGTCGACATTCTTATGTGCATCAGTTCTGCGGATACTCAGAGTCTCAGGTTCACTGCTATGATAAAATAGGTTTGTCCAAGTGTAAACGGCCCATTTCGAGATAGATTTGTCTCCATTTTTGTGGTTATCTCTAGACTGTTCTTTGGGAGGGGCTTTTATAATCTTGTTCTAGGTTTTAGGGTCTGTTCTTAGAGCTGGTGTCTTATGACTTAGTTTCTGGTGTCTTATGGCCTTTTTTGAAATCAGGCCTGACCCTTAAAATAGTGACAAATGGTTCCTTACATGGAGACAAATGGGGTTTATGTTGCCCTTTCACAACTAGGGACCAACCATCTGAATACACGTGTCTGTGGAGGCCATTTTCATTCAAACCACCACACCTTGCTTACCTCCTTATGCCAGACTGAATTCAGATCGTTAATGATTAAGTTCATGTTAAATGCCTTCTTCGTCAAGGTTATTATTCCTGTGAGGAAAACACCATGACCAAAGCAACTTGGGGAGGAAAGGGTTTATTCAGCTTCCGCTTCATCATGAATGGAAATCAGGACAGGAACTCAATCAAGCAGGGAAGGAACCTAGAGGCAGGAGCTGATGCAGAGAATTAGCACTGCATACTCAATTGCTCCATGTGGCTTGTTTAGCCTGGTTTCTTTTAGAACCCAGGACCACCAGCTCAGAGATGGCCCCACCCATAATGGACTAGGCCCTCCCCATCAATCACTAACTAAGGAAAACAAAACACCCCACAGCAGTGGTTCTCAACATATGGGTCATGTCCCCACCAGGATTACATATCAGATACTTACATTACAATTTATAACAGTGGCAAAATTAGTTATAAAGTAGTAATAACATTTTATGGTTAGAGGTCACCAGGGCATGAGGACCTGTGTTAAAAGGCTGCAGCATTAGGAAGGTGAGAACCACTGGCCTACAAGATGCCGTCTACAGGATCTTAAGGTGGCATTTTCTTAATTGAGGTTTCCTCCTTTCTGATGACTTTAGCTTGGTCAAGTTGACAAAACCAGCCCAGTCCAGATGTCAAAGCCTTTGCCTTATTTTTGACCTGCTGCATTTGGCATCATTTTTTGAAATAATGTCCCTTCGATGACACATTGACTATTTCAGCTTTCTCTTGCTTTTGCTTCTGATTGATGGTAGCATGTCTTTTGTTTCTATTTATGTATGCTTGAGTGTAGGTGAGTATATGCACCACATGTATGCAGGGGGCAGGGGGGCTTTAGTGCTGGGTCCCCTATAGCTGGAATTACAGGTAGTTGTAAATTGCTTCAAACTTGAGTAGGGTGCTCAAGCTGTACTCTTGACCACTGAGCCATCTTTTCCACGCCAGGTTCTCTGTTTTGAATCCATAATGGAAACTCTTGAGGTTGTAGATGGCATCTCTCAGACTTTGTTTTCAATGAATGTACTGTGGGGGTGGGGGTGGGGAAGGGATGACCTGCTTGTGCCACAGTGCACATATATTGAGGTCCAAGGACAACTTGGAAGAGTCAATGTTTTACTGCCTTGTGAGTCCCAGGGGGTTAAACTCTGTCTTTAGGTATGGCAGCAAGCACCTCCCTCTAGAATTACAATTCCATAGTTTTCCTCATACACTGAAAAATCAAAGGTGGATAAAAAGATATGTCTATAGTTATGGCTTTGGAGGAAAGACTCCCAGAGGTGGGGTCTTAGTCTGGCAGGGAATTTTAGGTTTTCACCTTAATGGGATCCCCTTCCCCAGACTTTCAGGTTTGAGAGCTTTGTACCTTGATGGTGCAGTAGTAGGGCCAAAGGGAAATCCTTCCTGTCCACCTTCCCCTTCCTGCCTGGTCCCAATATTCTGTCACTGGCCTCATTCTAGGAATTTCTGTTGAGTGAAATTGCTATAGAAGCAGCAGCTCAGCAGGACTCTTGAAGCAAAGGGCACAGGGTTTAACTCCAGCAGGCAGGAGAATGCCTGTAACTGGGTCATTCGCAGACTGTGTGTGTCCCCACCCACATGCGCGTGCACACACGCACATGCTTGATGCCTGGCCAGCTCCTCACTCAGCTCCTCACCGAATGCCAGGGAGGGCAGGCTACAAACAATCTGGCTCTCGGTTGGCCTCTAATGACCTTCCCTCAGTTCACTGCAGTCAGCTCCCAACTACATTTCATGGCCTGTGGGACTAAACCCTTCGTTTTGGAAATACTGTCTTAGGTATGTAATACAAAAGTAGTTTTCCCATTAGTCTGTGTATGCATCATTTAACATTCTAGATTGGCAAGAATGCATCTGGAAGGGCTCTAGCAGCATTATTTGCTCCTTGTCCTTGGGAGTCTGGATTGACACATCTTCCAATCTTTTCCATCAATTTAGAGGCCTAGCCTGAGATTAGATGTAACTCTGGAAATGGAAAACACACACACACACACACACACACACACACACACCCTCACACCCCTTGGTTGCTCTGGCAAAAACAAGGCAGCCAGTGTTTTATCCACAGGAAGGAGTTAATTGGAAAGGTCTGGATATCACAACCCCAAGCTATCAGGAAATACAGAAAGCAGACTATTGCCTCCTTTCCAGCATCTGCTCTTTTCCCTGTCCTGAAGCACATGTTTTCCACTTAAAATAATAATAAAACTCTGTATTTTATTTGAGTGTTTTGCCTGCATGTGTGTTTGTGCACCAAAGTGTGCCTAGGACCGAAGGAGACCAGAAGAGCGTCTGAGATCCCTGGAACTGGGGTTACAGGCAGCCGTGAGCTTCCATGTGGGTGCTGGCAACTAAACCTGCGCCCTCAGCAAAAGCAGTAAGGGCTTTTAGCCCTCAGCCATGTCCCATCCTTGAAATTCCTGTTTTTCTCTTGCTCACAAATTTCTCCTAGTTCTTAAGCTGACACAGAAAGGACGTACAAGCAGATACTTTGTATATACCTAGATAGTTACTTTCTTTCAAGGTCCTCCCGACATTCCCCTCCCCTCTTAACCTTCTCCCCACAACCCCCAACTACTTCTGTTTATTCCCAGTCTAGATTCATTGTATCAAACTAAATAACAATACTATTTCAACTTCTCCCCCACTTAAGCAGGGCAGGGTCACTTTCAGTGCCTCCTAGGCACTAAATACTAACCAGCTTGATAACTGACAAGGTGAACTCAATGTGGGATGTGAATCTCCCGCCCCGCCCCCCTCCCCCCCCCCCACCCGCCCCATCCCTGGAATCCAACTCCTAACCTTCAAGATGGTAGTATTAGGAGACAGGTCCTTCGGGAAGAAATTAGATCTGAGTGTGACGCCTGTCACTGTGATTAGTGTTCTTCTAGAGGGACTCCAGAGAGCTCTCCTGCTCTCTTCCCACCCATCTGGAAGTCAGATGGCTCTCACCAGAATGGATCCTCACAGACTCTGAGGTTTTAGAACAATGGGGAATGCACTTGTTGGCTTATGAACGAGCCAGTGTGTGGCACTTTGTTATTCCAGCCCAAACTGAGACAAGTGTTCTTCAGTGAACACTGTCCACTTGGAAATTTCTAGGAATCAGAATTCTGTGCAGGAACTAAAAAAAAAAAAACCAAAAACCAGAGCACTTTCTAAGCGTGCAACATTCTTAACCCTGTGAATGAAAGCCCAGCAAAGCTCAGCGTCCCAAAAGACTGTGTGGAAGTCAGTCAGGGGACTGTGGGAGCTCTGTTCATGTTACCATATCGGAGCCGTCAGCAAGTGTGGTCAGACACTACATGACCTTCATAGGTTTGAAAAACAGGTTCAGTATAGGGCATGCACACTGGAGTTGCTGACAAATGTGTCCTGCTTGAAAACATGCACTGATGCTTTTCACTGTTAGTAGTTAATAAGTTCAGGGAGATAAACTGTATTGAGTAGTCTTTATTAATGAGTCACATTGAGTTACTTTTTCAGCATCACTTCAGTTAATTGAACAAGTATGATAAGCTATCTTCTGTTTTCTGTGGGAATCTACATGTAAAATAAATACAAAATACTTCTGTGGTTTAATGAATACTCAATGAAGCATTTTTCTGAGGTATTCCTTATGGTCTGGTTTTATCCAAGATCTGTCTCTTTCTTTATTTCCTTAAGAATAGTCTGTTAAACCACACAATGGATCTGTGAACTTGTGAAGTTGAGCATTACACATATTTTTTGATCTCATCATACAATACCAATACAAAAGCACCACCCATGCCTCTCAGTACATTGGACCAAGCACCTTTGAAGAAAGCGTTGGCTCCTTCATCTTTTGCAATCTTCCTCCAGCAGTCAAGCGTCCCCGTGTACATAATATCAGCTGTGGAGACAGATGTGGGTAAGGGTTCCTCCTGAGTAACAGTTAAAGCTATCTTCTAGCACCCTTAATTCGCAAACTCAAGATCAGTTATGTACAGACTGGAGCGAGCAATCAGCAGTTTACAGACTGTCAGGCCAAAGCTGGAAGGCAGGGTAAGGAAGGAGTGTCTGTCACACTCTCATAACTTTCTATGGATGAGCAAATGAGCCCTGGTCTCAGATTACACTGCCTAAGATTAAGAGGGAAAAAATAAAGGGATGACTGTTGGGTTGTACACAATTCCCTCACATTTGGTGTGTTGTGTGTGTGTGTGTGTGTGTGTGTGTGTGTGTGTGTGTATGTGTGTGTTTAAGAAAGGCAGTTTCGGCCGGGCGGTGGTGGCGCACGCCTTTAATCCCAGCACTTGGGAGGCAGAGGCAGGCGGATTTCTGAGTTCGAGGCCAGCCTGGTCTACAGAGTGAGTTCCCGGACAGCCCGAGCTACACAGAGAAACCCTGTCTCGAAAAAACCAAAAAAAAAAAAAAAGAAAGGCAGTTTCATACTTTTACCTATGAAACTAAAACTACCAAAGCAGGATGGGTCAGGCCATTTCTCATTTAGCTAAAACATCTTGTCTCATTTACACTTCCAAGAACTATAAAAGGAGCAGAGGTTTTAAGTGTGCAGCTAATTACTTCTTTGCCCTTGCTTATGTATCCAAGCTGTCAATGCCTAGGGCCAACTCTAAAAACTTCAATTTGTTACATTCTTACAATTTCTTTAATGAAAAGGAAAAAAAAATTCCCTTGAGGAAAAGCTAAAGGAGAAATTATAGTCTTGGTTTCTGAAGTCCTTACAGAGAAATTTTGCCTTTCAACTTAGAAAAAAACAAGGTTTCTCAGCACTTCTGAGTGTTTGTTCTCTAGGGGTAAAAGCTAAGATTCCCACTAGGGAGTTCATGCTTACCCCCTTTCCGGCCAGACTGCATCATCATCCTACGACGAACAGTGTCAAATGGATAGGACACCAGCCCCGCCACCGCTGTCACACTCTGGGCAATCATCCAGCTCACAATAATGTGCACATTCTTGGGGTCTGGCAGCATCCCTGTGAGCAGAGCCAAGAAGCAAATGGCTGTCAGGTGCTTCTCTCAGCAGCACAGTAAAAAGCAGGTGACGGGAAGACAAGGCTACTGACCCAACTCCATATCCTATCCTTCCATAAGAACCAGCTCTTCCCAAAGATCCCTTACATGCAACCAGACAACCAACCAAAGTTGGCTGCTGCCTTCTTTTAATCCAAGGAAGCTATAGCTCTGTTGAGCTCACTTTGAGTTCACCTGAGTGACTAACAACTGTGTTGGGTTAGAGGGAGGCTTTGCGTCCTCTGAGTAGCTCAAAGCCATAGTATTTACCAATATGGGACACAGAGGCTCCTTTGCTTACTGATTTGTACAAACCACATCACATCACCTCCTCAGAACTCAGGATAGCTCAGAGGTAGGAAAGGCAACTAATAGACACAAAGGTCATTGTGGAACCATAGGTTATACAGAATCCTCTCTCCATACCCCCTTCCTCCCCCCACCTTCCACCCCAAAGCCCTTGTCTCACCCTTGGCAGTGTCATAGACTCCGAAGTAGGCAGCTCTGTAGATGATGATGCCCTGGACAGAGACACTGAAACCCTGGTAGAGACCCTTCAGGCCATCAGACTTGAAGATCTTGGTGAGACAGTCGCCCAGCCCATTGAACTCACGCTGGGCAGATCCCTTGCCCACATCGGCAGCCAGCCTGGTCCTAGCAAAGTCCAGCGGGTAGACGAAGCAGAGGGAGGTGGCCCCAGCTGCCCCGCCAGAGGCCAGGTTACCAGCGAAGTAGCGCCAGAACTGCTTATGACGATCCACACCTCCCAGGAAGATCTGCTTGTACTTGTCCTTGAAGGCGAAGTTCAGAGCTTGGGTGGGGAAGTACCGGATCACGTTGGCCAGGTTACCCCTCCAGAAGGAGAGAAAGCCCTGCTCCTTGGGGATTCTCACGACACAATCAATGATGCCTTTGTACTGTTTCTCTGCACTGATCTGTTTGCTGGCATGCTGGACCTAGTTTGGAGGGGGGGCAGGTCACAGAGGATAGGCAGGGAGAAGAGAAGGGAAAACGGGAAAAAAAGGTTTGTATTTCCTCAAGTTTTTCTTGTTTTTGTTTTGATATGGTCATCCTATTTAGCCCAGGCTAGCCTGGAACTCAAAAATCTTCCTGCATTAGCCTCCCAAATGCTGGGATTACAAATATGTGTACTACATGCCTGGGAATCTCCCCCATCTTTCCCTTTCAAGAGACAAGAGAGAATTCCAATTGTTTTTTTTTTTTTTTTTTAATGTATCAGGAAATCAGTTACCAAGAAAATACCAATAAATGTTAGTTACTTGGCTAAGCTAAAAAGCAATCCAATTTTTAGTCATTATAAGAGCATTTGAGGAAATTCCCTGCAGGCTTATGGGAAATGCAAATAAAGATCCCTCCCCTCAAGGGCTCTTAACATGGAGAGCAGATGACAATTCCCCTGCTTTACTCTAATGTCCCTTGAGACAAGGCTGTCTTAACCGTAGGTGTCTAAAATTTTCAAGCAGGTAATTCAGATAATCGATTGAGTTACTACTGCTGTGGCCAATCTTTTGGAGCATTTTGTGTTGATGTTTAAATGCCTAAGTGGCTCTTCCCCATTGAACAGCGTTTGCCTTTGGGATGGATCAGACGGTGATGACAGGCCCTTCAATGACCGGGGAGAAAATTATATGGGAACAAGATGGCTTAAGGTGGTCTGAATTTATCCTGAATATTACTTCTGAATTTCTGCCTCAGTGTCTCCATGCGTGAATACGGGCCAAAGATGATTCGGATCTCGCAGAGGTTATAGAAAGATGAATGAAATCAATGTCAAGTTATCGCGCAGTGCACGCGACACGGAGCGATCGCCAGTCAATGATTAATCTGATGCTTCTATTGTAAACGGTGGATGCAGATAAGGTGCAAAGGATGTGGCCAAAGGGTGAGGCCCGCCTAAGAGGCCTTGGATGGAATGCCGCTTGCTGTACCGGGCAAAGGATCTGGCTCGAGGTAGACCAGCTTCGGGGTGGGTTTCCATATATAGACACCCCAACGCGGGCGCCACCCGACACCAGGAATCTGCCACTGACGCTGGACCTGTATCTGCGTAGAGGGCACCTTCTCCTTCGCGTAGGCCCCGGGCTTGCGGCCTAGCACAGATTTTCCGCAGCGCCGCGCGCGCGCGCGCCGCAGCATCCCCGCGCCCCGCCCGCATCCCTGCGCCCTGCGGCGCGCGCCTTGCCAGCAGCCCCGCCGCGCCCCGCTCGCCGCCCGCCCCCCCACGCCGTCCTTACCTGCAGCAGCAGTTTGACCCTCTCGATCGGGGCGACCGCGGTCTTGGAGACGGCGGCGGCGATGCCACCTGCCAGGAAGTCCTTAAGGAAGCTTAAAGCCTGATCCCCCATGCTGAAAGCCGGGCGCGCACAGCCTGCAAGAAGCCGCTCTTTTGCTCTTGCCTACGCCCGGCCAGGCACCGCCACCCCGTCTCCGTCCCTGCACGACGCGAAGGGACCGCCCGCCTGACCGCAGCCCTCCTTATATCCCCGGCTCCGCGTCTCGCGAGAGGAGGAGGGACCCCGGCGAGCGCGCAGCGCGCATTGGCTAGGCTGGTCCCTGGACAGCCCCTCTCCATCCCCCTCCTTTGCAGAGGGCATTGGGGGCGAAGACGCTTCCGGGAGCTAGGGGTGGGTTGGGGGCTGTGCCTGCAGCTTGGGACGTTTAAAGGGCAAATTCATGTTATCTGTCCCAGCGAGCCGAGGGAACACCGTGTCTCTGCTGCCTGTGGGCCGTTGTATTTATAGCTCGCGAGGATTAGCCTGGGGACGACCTGGGGACAGAGAGGGGGCCCGATGGTTCAAGGGAAGCTCTCTTTGACCTCGATCCTGCACCATTGTGCTTTTGGCCAAGAAGGTTTCAGGCTTCCACCCTTCCCCGTTGTCAGGGCGTTTCCATCTAGAGCTCACTGCCTGGATTCGGGCCTCTGCAGAGCTCTGCGTTTCTGCAAAGAAATCATACTCCTCCCAGATACACACTAATATCTTTTTTATGCCGCTATTGCCTCATAGTAGTGGGCAAGCTCCTGTCTCCAACTTCTCTCCATTCAATCCTTGAACCATTCAGTCTGTTAGGAAATATGTATGCGCCCGGCACTCTGCGCCATCAGGAAAAAAAAAAAAAAAAAAGCGGAATGCAGGGACGCAGATTCTTGTTTTGGCAGTGAATGTGGATGTGTGGCTTTTCTGTTAACTCAGCCTGTCACACCGACATCCAGCCCGAGGACTCCTAAGGAAAACACCCCCTTTATTAGCCCCTCATCTATCTCTCAGCTCCTGAGATGCTCTTGCAGACAGACCTCTACAGGGCTTGAATGAACGCTCTGCTCTTAATGGAATCTCAACCATATTCTGTACAGAATGGTTCCAGTTGGCTGGTGGCTTCTCAAAGAACAGAGTCCTCAGCCTTTCGGGAAGGTCGAATCCTTGGCTGTGTCTGCCTCTATAGTAGGCAGCTTGAGGTTGTGGAGCCTAGGCACTATCTAATCCCGGGCAAGTGACTGGAATTAATTTTTTAAGTATATAGATGTGAGATTTAGTTTCCCTTACCTCTTTTAAGCCAGTTCTAACAGAACTGCATATCTTCCATACTGCTGCCCTTTCCTCAAGAATGAGTCCTATTAATTTTTTGTTTTGTTTTTTAACTTCAAGCCCCTTACTCTGTTCTTTTCCCACATTTACCAACCTTCGTTTGGCCATCTGACAAGGCAGTTCATCTTTTTTAAATGTTTGCTGATCCGTGCACACTTCGTGTTAGGTGTTGATTGAGCTGCAGCCACGTGTCTCTCAGAGCCTAAAGACTTAGTAGAGCAGAGGTCACTGGCTCGCTGCCAGGAGCACATAGGTGATGTATTTATTTGCAGTTGGGACAGGTTAGAGTTAGGGAGAAACAAGGCCAGGATTGTTACAATGTTGCTAGAGGTCAAAGGAGACAGACGCACAGACAAACACAAAAGGCAACTCTGTGCTCCTTCAACAGACACTAGCTGAGCAATCACTGTGTACCAGGAAGAGTGGCCTCGAAAGGAAACACAAGTAGCACCTTGAGCCACCTCCAAGGACCTTGAAGTTCAGTGTGTCCATCACAGTTTCGCACAGCAATTTCCATGGATGATATAATCCATATATTAGTCATAATTATGTATCTACTCCATTAGGCTCTATTAATATTGAAATAAAGCAATTTCCTTTCAGTTCTATGTTAGAAGTTGCCTACTTACTTACCTATTTGTTTTTGATATGCATATGATTTTTCCATTTATTAAGGGTGAGAGCAAATTTGCAACCTTTTTTTTCTTTTATATGAAAATATGGGGTTTTTCCGTACAGTATATTCTGATTATGGTTCCTCCCCGTTGGTTTTCCCAGTTCCTCTCCCACTCCAATCCAGATCCACACCCTTTCTGACTCTCATTAGAAAACAGTCATGTAAGGAATAGTGTAAGATACAATAATAAGAAAACAAAAACAAATAGGAATATAGCAGAACAAACAGAAGAAAAAGAGCCAACGAAAAAGCACAAGAAACACACATGTCTGCATGCACAGGGATCCCACTAAAAACTCTAAACCAGAAGCCATGATATAACTGAATGAAAAGAAATAAAAAAGGAAGACATGACTGCTCCTAGGTATGGTGAAGGAGAAGGCTTATTGTAGGTAAAAGGGAAAGCATAGCCAGAGGCAGGGTGAACATTTCTCTGAGTTAGCTACGTGAGGAAGAGGGGAAGGGAAAAGAGGACAGCCAGACCAAGAGGCCAGGAGGATAGAAGGAAAAAGGACTAGGTAACCAAAATGGCTGGATTATATAGGGAAGGGCAGCTGGAGGAAGGGTGCCCCAGCCCCTGGGTTTGAGAAGTTTATAGTAGGGGTCAGGGTATACCAATCAGAAGGAACCTTATGTTACAAGATTGTGTGTAAGGACTGAAGAATCCTGGGAGAACTTGGCAGCCAGGTCAGCATTGATATGTTAAATAGGTACCTCAGAAAGCCGTTTGCCCTGGGGTTAAAACAGAACCGTTATATGCAAAGGACCTGAAGGTTTAAAACAAACAAACAAGAAACAAAACAAAAGCCCAGACTCAACATTAACATTAATTTCCAAGATACCATTGAGTTTCAGTTCTGTTGGCCATCTCCTGCTGAGCCTACTCTTAAGAGTGATTTGCTCCCTGGTGAGATTCCCTTAGAGAAAACTAACATTGACGTCCAAAGATACCCTTGTGTTTCTTGTGTAACTACCAAGATACCGTTGAGTTTCAGTTCTGTTGGCCCTCTCCTGCTGAGCCTACTCTTAAGAGTGATTTGCTCCCTGGTGAGACTCCCTTAGAGAAAACTAAATTTTCATTTGCAAATGGTTACAGCTTCCGGATTAGGGATGGTAATGTGTTCTAACATCTCCTTTCAGCTTTTGGGCCCCACCCAGTGCAGACCCACGTAGGCCCTGTGTTTGTTCCCATTCTCAGTGAGTTCGTATGTGCGTTAGCCATGTTGATTTAGAGGAACCTTGTTTCTTGGTGCCCTCCATCCCATCTGGCTCTATCTTTTTCCTCTGCTTTCAAAGAATTCTCTGGGCCCTGAGGGGAGGGATTTGATGGAGACATTCCACTTAGGGCTGAGTGTTCCAAGGTTGCTTGCTGTGTATATTTTCTGGCTTGGGTCTCTACTGTAGGAGGAAGCTTCACTGATGATGGATGACTAAGATAGGCACGGGTCTATGATTATAGCAGAATGTCATTAGGAGTCATATTCTGGCTATGTTCGCTTTTCTCCTAGGCTCTTGGCCCATTAAGTCTCAAGTTTTTGGTCACCCAAGTAGCGTTGGGTATGAGTCCCATCTCACAGAGTGGGCCTTAAATCAAATATTGGCTAATGACTCCTGCAAGTTTTATGCCACTAGCACTAGTGTTTCTTGCAGGCAGGTCACCATTGTAGATCAAAGGTTTTGTAGCAGGGTTGGTGCTTACCTTTCTCCTTTGGTAATGTGCAGAGTACTTTCTAGTAGCATGAGCACTACTAGTCGGCAGGGATGAAATCTCTAGGTAGGCACCAGCTAGACTTCTCCGTGTCCAATAGAGATGTTGCTTATTTGTATCAATGAAAAACAATGTTGCTACTTGAAACCTTCCTTGCAAAACCTTCCTTTACTTTGTTTCCTTCTAATATGATCTCAAAATAGAATGGATACATGGAGCATTTTAAAGGCTTTGTAGCTCTTGAAATAATTCAACAAGTATTCTTGGGCCACTTAGATGGATCCGCAGATAAAGGTGCTTGCTGCTAAACCTGATGATCTGAGTTTGATCCCCAGGCCCAACATGGTAGAAGGAGAGAACTGATTCTTGAAAGTTGTCCTCTTGCCAGGCGGTGGTGGCGCACACCTTTAATCCCAACACTTGGGAGGCAGAGGCAGGCGGATTTCTGAGTTCCAGGCCAGCCTGGTCTACAGAGTGAGCTCTAGGACAGCCCGGGCTACACAGAGAAATCCTGTCTCGAAAAACCAAAAAAAAAAAAAAAAAAAAGAAAGAAAGAAAGTTGTCCTCTGATCCACCACCACCACCTTTCACACATACCCCTAACTAAATACAATACATTATTCTTGGGAAATCGGACCACCAGTAATATAATGTGGTCTTGTTTATCATAGCTCCTACTCCAAACACTACCCTAAAAAGAACATCTTTTAGTTGTTTGTGGCATTTCATATTTGTGATCAAGTTGTGTGTATAATGTTATATGATGCATTTTAACTTGGAAGAATTTCTTTCTTTCTTTTATGTATTTATATACATGTGTGTGCGCATGCACAAACTTTCAGTCTAAATACACTGACACAAAAGCAGAGTATTTATATTAACAATTATGCACTTGAGACAATAAATACATTGAGTAATTTTTAATTTTGTTTCATATTTGATTTTTTGTTCTATCATATTGTTCTATTAGTGCTATTTTATTGAGCTGTAAAATAAATTTATACTATACATATTAGTATAAAAATTTTTTCTATAAACAGATTATTGGCTCCTCATAGGTATACTAGTCTATTTTCTTGTACTCTGGAAGAAAACATTTTCAGTTATTTTTAATGTATCTAACACAATGTTTGTGCCTGCTGGCATACACCTTTAACGTCAGCATTTGGAAGGCAAAGGTCTGTCTGTAAGTTCAAAAGGCCAGCCTGGTCTACATAGCAAATTCCAAGCCAGTCAGAGCTGCATAGTAAGTTTTAAAACAAACCAATGAAAAACATCATGATAAGGATATATGGATCCAATTTTATTTTTCTCTATACCATTCGTGGATATCCCAACATATTTTTCCCAAGATTTATTGAATTTTACACATATGGGTGGATCTCCGTGCACCCACATGCACAGAGTTCCCAAAGAAGCCAAAAAAGGGCATCAGACCTCCCTGGAACTGGAGTTGTAGATGGTTGTGAGCTGCCACACGGGTGTTAGGAACAGAACCTGAGTCCTCTGGAAGAGCAGACAGGCTCCTAACTGCTGAGCCATCTCTGCAGTGTCCGACTTAATTATTAAGTAGGTATCTCCTTCCCCTGTTATTTGTCATTAGAGACTAATTCTAGTTTGCTATATACTGTTATTCAATGGCTTAAAATTAACGAAATCTCCATATTATGATTTATTTCCTTCATTGTTGTTCTTTGTGGAGGAAATACAAACAAAAGATTAAAACAGCTGATATATCTGGACTTTTTACTATTACGCTGTTCTAGTACTAAAACAGCACTAGGAAAAATTTAACAGACATTTAAACTGAATATAAATAAACCCAATTAATTAATTAACTAATTATTAATTCAGGAAGCATGTCATCTTGGTTGCATTCACCAGAATTTTTGTTATTTTCTGAGTAGGAGATAGCACGTTTCTCCTCCCTCCGCCACCCCTAGTAGTAGGAGGAGCATAGCTGGAATCAAGAGGCTTTCCACGGAAGCCCAGCCCTGTCAACCCTGTCCATGTGGATTTTCTCAGGAAAGAAAGGCCTCAGATGCCCTCAGGAGCATGGGCAGCCTGGGATCACAAGACTCAGGTATCAATTACACAGAGCAGGGAGAGAATGGAGCGAGGCAGAACATGTGTCTCCCTCCCAGCCTGCCCCAGTGCTCCGTGGTCTTCTGCCAGCTAAAGAACGGACAAAGCATCCAGATAAGACCGGGCGGTGCTCTCCAATGCTCACGATATCCTGGAGGTCGGGCAGTGAGCTCTGTAGAAAAGACAACGAAGAACTGAGCTGTCCTTTGGGATTTTTCGTCAACAATTGTACAGAATTACATCTCTTTTACCAAATTAGGAACTGAGAACAGAAAAGGTCCACCAGATAAAGAAAAGCAAAGAAAGCGATGCTAGCACAATGTCTGTGAGCCACTGTGCCTCTCCAGCTGCCCAGAACGCTCTACGTGGTCAATTTGGCATAAAGCAGATTAAAATATTTATTTATTTATTTATTTATTTATTTATTTATTTATGCATCCGTGCATGAGCACAGAGGACAACTTTGGTGACGTTCCTTCCTCAGGTGCACCCTACCTTTTTTTTTTTTTTTTTTCTTTGTAACAGGGTCTCTCAGTGTCCAGGATGCTAAGCTGGTCTGCTATAGAACCCAAGGGATCCGCATGTGTCTTATACCCAAGCACTATGATGTGGCCACCAAGCCTACCTGCCTTTTTTTTTTTTTTAACACACGTCTGGGAGCCAAACTCGGGCAACGATTGCAGGGCAAGCACTTTTTCTGACTAGGCTATATAAAAAATATGTTTTGACTGTATAGGACTATGTGTGAGTTGCTGAGTGCAGACCAATGGTAGGTAATAGACACAGTCACACACCACTCTGCTCTAGACACAGCAAGCAAATGAACACCTTCCCATGATTCTTCCTGAGAATAACTTCATGACATCGAGCTGCACTTCAATATTATATAACATCATATAACATAATGAAAGTTTTCTATAATTGTCTATAGGTAAAGTCCCTATGAGAACACACACACACACACACACATACAGGACTTAGAGATTATGAGTATCAACCACAATGTTTCAGTTGAAACTATCATAAGCATCTTTTTATGTTTATTTTTTTTATTTTTTGTATATATGTGTTTGGCAGCAGGAGGTGATGGGTATCGGTGTGTGCCAAACTAGAGCTACAGCCATAAGCTGCCTGATGTGGGTACTGGGAGTTGAACTCAGGTCTTCTGGAAGAGCAGTAACTACTTTTAACAGCTGAGCCATCTCACCACTCCCTGTCTTTTCCCCCACTAATAACTGTAGAAAATGTTCACTCTATACCCCGTCCTCGTGTAGTCATTTCTTTCTTGCTCTTCTTCATCAGAATTAAAACGGCACAAATCAGTCCATTATCAAGGTGGGAACATGGCAGCATCCAGGCAGGCATGGTGCAGGAGGAGCTAAGAGTTCTACATCTTCATCTGGAAGCTGCTAGGAAAATACTGACTTTCAGGCAGCTAGGACAAGGATATTAAAGCCCATGCCCACAGTGACACACCTACTCCAACAAGGCTACACTTCCTAATAGTGCCACTCCCTGGGCCAAACATATACAAACACCCCCCCCCCATATCTCTCTCTCTCTCTCTCTCTCTCTCTCTCTCTATCTATCTATCTATCTATCTCTATCTCTCTCGTGTGTGTGTGTGTGTGTGTGTGTGTGTGTGTGTGTGTGTGTGTGTGTGTGTGTGTTTCAAGACGAGAACAGGAAATCCCCTGGAGCTGGAATTATAGGAGGTTGTGAACCACTCACTGTGGATGCTGGGAACAAAATTCAGGATCTCTGAAAGAGCAGCAAGCTCCCCTAACCACTAAGCCATCTCTGTTCCCCCTAAATATTTATGTTTTTAGCTTTACACTGTGTGTATGTGTGTGTGTGTTTGGGGGTGGGGTTCAGCGTGTGCAAATCTGAGAGCACGTACCCTTGGAAGCCAGAAGAAGGTGTCAGATCTCCTGGAGCTGTAGTTATAAGTGGTTGTGAGCTCCCCAACATTGATGCTCAGAAATAAACTTGAATCCTCTTGGAAGAGCAATACATGTTCTTTTCTTCTTTTCTTTTCTCTTTCTTTCTCTCCTTCTTTCTTTCTTTCGTTTGTTTGTTTTTTAAGACAGGGTTTTCTGTGTAGACCTGGATGTCCTAGAACTCACTTTTTAGATGAGGCTAGCCTTAGACTCAGAGAGCCATCTGCCTCCTGAAGACTGGAATTAAAAGGGTGTACCACCACTGCCTGGCTATGTGCTCTTAAATGCTAAACCATCTCTCCAGCTTCCAAAACTTCTATTTTCAATGTCTTGTGAAATATTTATGAAAAAAGAAGGGAGGAAGGAAGGAAGGAAGGAAGGAAGGAAGGAAGGAAGGAGGGAAGGAAGGAAGAAAGAAAGATTGATTCTGTTAAAAGAATTTGGAGTGTAATTATTAGCTGGGGCAAGGGACAGGCAGGGAAGACCTTGAATCCTAAGAAAGGTCAAGAAGGAAACTGCTCTCAGGCCTTCTGTGGAAACTGAGTCAGGCTGCTGTGGGTTGCTTGAGACAAGGCAGCATGGAAGCCATCCAGGCCTAGATGCCAACCCACCCTAATACTGGTAGAGCTTGCACTTCCACAAGATGGGCATACAGTTTCTCTTTTCCCAGGAGATTCATGTGGATCTCAGGACCCCTCCTTGCTTTATCCAAGACAAGTATATTTAGAATTTGTGCATGGTTGGTCTTACAATAGCATCTTGCCAGCTAACAGCTCCTGGCTTTGCTGTCCCGCAGCCTTGTGAGAGAAGCCGCCTTGATCTGACTTGACTGATTTTCCAAGTACATTTTTAACTGGTTCCTCCACTGTTTAGTGTTTCATGCAAAACATTCTATTCCTGTTATAAACAAATGTTTAACCATGATATCAGAGTTTTGTTTTCTTTTGTTTTTTTAACCAAAGAACCACAACTTGATCTTGTGAAGGTTATTACTACCTTCATATGGTCTCTTTGCTCTGGGAGACTTTGTTCATATACTCAAGACATACTGTATCAATGAAGCAGAAAAAAACACCCAGAAATCAAACAATATATTATTAGCCTGATAATTTTTTAAACTGAGAAAGAAATCATATATAGACAATAAATATGTCATGGGATATCAAAGGGAAAACAAAACTTCCTGCCCACCTGTCCATCCAAAGATTACATAAAGATTTCCAGACCTGGATAGAAGGAGGTGGGGATGTGATGGTGTGATGGGTTCACTGAGAAAGAAAAGCTCTGTGGTCTGCTCCAGGCGAAGGAGGCAGCAAGACACCAGAGAGAATCGTTGGTTTGGTTGCAGCTCATGGAGAGCACCCAGGAACAGGAGGGGCTCACAGGAGCAAATTCTGGGCACCTGCCATGAAGTCTGCTGCTGTACTGGGCCTTGGGTGACCCCATTAAGTTTCACCTGCCCCAATGTATTTGCAGAAGCAACAGAGTAACACTTGGTATCCAAGGACACCAGTTACCCAGAAGTGAGCAAAGTGTCAGAAGTGACCTTGATGGAGCCGTGACTGAAGGCATGGGAACCTGCCAGCCTGGACAACTAGAGTTCCAGACCCCCCCCCCCCTCTCTCTCCCATCTCAGCACTATAGTAATCCCTGGGATGTCGAGAAAAGGCAAGGTAGATACTTGGCAGAATGAGATCTCTAATTGAAATTAAGTTGCCTTTCACAGAATATTCTTTCCTGCTGGTAGCATTTTTCTTGTTTATAAAAGGCAATATACTGAAGACAGGGCAGACTTCTATATTGTTACTCATTCTATCCATCACATTTATTTAAGAAGATAATAAATAAGAGAGAGACAGAGATAGAGACAGACAGACAGACAGAGAATATTAGGAGAAGAGGGGTACTTCCAGGCTTCTTTCTCTATGAGTCTCTAGCCTATACATTTCTATTAAACAGGCAAAGTACATCAGTACAACCGCAAGTTGCTGTCTTTAGGTAACAACAACATGGTACCTTGAACCCAACAGGCGTTTAGCTTATTTGCTGAATAAATACCTAGGAAAATACATTATGTCATCTTCTAACCTAGTGGTTCTCAAGTTTACCTACCTGAAATGGCCATGGCAGAGCACTTCTGTGATCTCAGCACTCCAGAGATAAAGGTAAGAGGATCAGGATTTCAGGGTCATCCTCAGCTACAGAGTGAGCTCCAGCCCAGCCTGGGGTACATAAGACCCTGACTCAATGAACAAACAAACAAAATCTTGGTAACATGGAGCAACTGGAGCCCACCATACTTTTGGTACAGTGCTATGAAGTAGCCGCGTAGCATTTCATCACAAACACCAGGAGTAATTGAATTAGCAGAAATACCCTTTTCTATACCCCGTGTCGACCTTGAAGCATCATAGATACTTAACTCAGTTTCTCTCTAGAGTTCTGTCAAATGTTCCTTACTTTAAAAAGATGTACTTATTTTCATTTTATGTGCCTGTATGTACATATGTGTACCTCATGTATCTGGTGCCAATGGAAGTCAGCAGAAGCATCAAATCCCTGGAACTGGAGTTATATATGATCGTGAGCCACCATGTGAGTGCCAGGGACCAAACCCAGGTCCTGGGCACCAACTACTCTTAACTCTTGAGCCATTTGTCCAGACCAGTCCTTACACATTCTAAGATTTTGTGTAGACTTGAAGTCACCTGTGCTGTGAGGTGTTATATCTTTTGGGTGACTTGACATTTTGTCGTTAAACTACATTCCCTTGTTTCTTGCTAACAGTGAATGTCTTACAGGCTGTTACAATTGAACTAGGAGGTCAGTTCAGCTTTTCTTTGGCTTGGTTGATCTTTTGCCTCTCTTGACTCAGCCATCCTGTTTTTCAGGTAGGTTCTCTGCAAACCACCACATTCTCTCAGAAGAACATCTAAGTTGATGTTTCTTCTAAATAATGACATTGGAAGCATTTCCACTTTTCAGGACCACTGAGATTTTTTTTGGTCCTTATTTTGAAACACTTCAAAGAATGTTATGGAAGATATATTGATACATGTTTTATGTTTCCATTTCTTCTGTCATGCTTTCTTTTGTTGCTATGGTTGTCATTTTGAGACAAAGTCTTACTATGTAGCTCTGGCTGTCCTGGAGTTCACTGTGTAGACCAGGCTGGCCTTGAACTCACAGAGATCTGCCTCCCAACTGCTAGGATTATAGGCATGAGCTACCACACCTAAATCCCATCTCATGCTTTCTATGTGTTCTGGAAGGAATGTCCTTGAAGCTATACTTACTATGGCTAACATTTAAACCACTGTCTCTGATATCAAATATAATAACTGTAATACTATTAATTACTCTAGATGCATACTGCTTTGCTGGGTGTCTAGAGTGCCTCAAGTCCATGATGTCATTTTATACTCTGCTGCATCATATTATACATCAAATATTAAGAAATTGATGCATATGGTTGTGTAGCTTGGTGATCTTGTGGGACTCCTAACAGAAGGAAGAGAGATTGTCTCTGACTCTTCTGCCTGCTTTTGGGACCCTTTTATTCCTACTGAATTGCCTCATCCAGCCTTGATATGAGGGGAGGTGTCCAGTCTTCTTGTAACTTGATATGCCATGCTTGGTTGATATGCCTGGGAGGCCTGCCCCTTTCTGAAGGGAAATGGAGGAGATCTGGGGATTGTGGGAGATGGGAGGTGAGACTGGAGGAGAGGGGGAGGGGAAATATCAGTTGGAATATACTATATAAGAGAAAAAATAATAGGAAGGGGGGAAGGAAGGAGGAGGAAGGAAGGAAGGAAGGAAGGAAGGAAGGAAGAAGGAAGGAAACTGTTAAATAATTAGCTATTTATTGTGGCCACTAGAGGGCCACAGATGCACTAGAGATGCAACTGTTCTCAAGATAGTTTTTTAGGTTTTCTATTTTAACTAAAATCTAAAAATATCACACAAATATTAAGCATACATTAGGACATAAAAGTACAACCTCCAAAGAATAAACAAAAGAGTTAAGTCACAATTCAATTGGGGCTGAGGTACAGCTCAGCAGGTAAAGCCGTTTGCCTTGTATGCCTGACAATCCACCACGAAGTTGTCTTCTTACTTCTACGTGTATGCCATGTTCCCCAGCACACACACATGTACACACACGCACATACACACAACGTCATCGTCATCATTTTAAAAATGAAAGTCTCAAGTATATGCACCATAAGCAATGCACTTCAAATGCAAAGGTATAAATAGGTTAAAAGTGAAAAAAAAATAAACAAAGATGTAACAGAAATTTAAAAAATAGTATCAGGCATAAAAATGGTAATTCCATAAAGGAGAAGCTGACTCAAGTGAATTTAACAATCACACACATTACGCATCTAAATACAGACCCTCAAGGTGTGTGAAGACGAGGCTGGGGCTTCGTTAACAGCTCGGTTAGTAGAGTGTCTACCATGTATGAGCCCTGGGTTCCCCCCTGGAATATCAAAAAGCAATTTACATCCTTCCAAGATACAGTGACACAGAGTATACATTACAGTTTCAAAAGGGTGGAATAGGGGCAGAGTGAGCAAATACTGGGTCAAAGCGAGACCGAAACCCAGCAGGGCAAACTCCAAGTCCTGTAGTTCTATTTCTGATGCTGAAGGGCTTAGATGGCTCTACCTTTCCAGTTTTGCTGATCGCAATGTATTTCTCTTTTTGAGCTGGTTCTATTTCTGTCTGTAGCTCTCCTTAGGAGATATCCCATAGCTTGACACTTCTAATATCTTGGGGTCCCAAACACAATGCAGGCTTCACTTTCACAGAGTTCAAGACCAGCCTGAGCTAAACGATGGTCGTGTGTCAGTGTGGCCCTGGGCCATGTGACAGTGTGACCATGTGGCCATGTGGCTGTATGGCAGTGTGGCTGTGTGGCCCTGTGACCCTGTGGCCCTGTGACAGTGTGACCATGTGGCCATGTGGCTGTATGGCAGTGTGGCTGGTGGCCCTGTGGCCCTGTGGCCCTGTGACAGTGTGACCATGTGGCCATGTGGCTGTATGGCAGTGTGGCTGTGTGGCCCTGTGGCCATGTGGCCATGTGGCAGTGTGGCAGTGTGTAATAAACTGAACTTGTGGCTCAAGGCATTCCCATAAAGAAAACCCCAGACCTAGATGTGTCCCCAGGAATTCTACCACACATTTTTATAAGTGAGTAAACATAAATTCTATAGAAGTCATTCTAAATGCTCAAAGAAGGCATGGCCATATAAAATACTGGGCTCTGAAATAAGAAAATGGTTGGTTCTGAATCCAGTATGAGTAACCATGGCCCAAGAGCACAGATCACTCACCCCACTGACTAATGTCACCACAGAAAGGGTACAGACAGGTTTATGTGATATCTGACTTTTTTTTTTTTTGGTCCGACAAGAACTCTTTGTGTGTGGTGTGTGTGTGTGGTGTGTGTGTGTGTGTGTGTGTGTATGTGTGTGTGTATGTGTGTGCATTTTGAGGTCACAGATTGATATAAGGCATCTTCCTCAATTGTTCACTACCTTATAATTTGAGGGGTTCTCAGTGAATCTGGAGCTCACCAATAGGCTAGACTGGCTAGCCACCAAGCCCAAAGATCCTCCTGTCCCTACTTCCTAGCACTGGGATTTCTTTTAAAGCACACCTGGCCCTTGATGCTGGAGATCTGAACTCAGGTCTTTATGCTTGTTCTGAGCAAGCACTGATCGATCCCAGCAGGCCTCCTAAATGAATTTTTATCCTCACAATAAAGAAAGTCATGAAGACATATGTTTATTAAAAATGTGTAGGAAGCTGGTTAGTAGTGATGTACACCTTTAATCCCAGCACTCTGGAGGCAGAGGTAGGTAGATCTCTGAGTTTGAGGCCAGCCTGGTCTACAGAGTGAGTTCTAAGACAGCCAGGGCTGCATAGTGAAACCCTGTCTCAATACAAACAAACAAAAAGCAAATATGTATAGGAAGATTCGTCAGGTAAGCAAACGCAGCAGACAGGGACATCTGCAGAATTTAAGAGTTGTCTTCAGCAAATGTTTAGCTTTAAGATTGGTGTCAGTTAGAGGTGTGTCAAGTTTAAGGACAGATTCTCAGAATTTTATCTAGGAGTCTTTGGAATGTGAGGTGAGATACAAAGGCTGATCGAAAATGGCTATTAAACGGAACTAAAGATAGCTCGAGACAGTTTTGGCTCTTGACCTACACCATTCATCTTGCTCAGCCACGCCTTACATAGCTAATGTGAAGTGAACACGGGACACTTAGAGCAGACGTGTCACTTCAGAGAGCATCACCCAGGACTAAGTCCCAGCTTAGTCTCTGAAGCCAGCCCTACAGCTGATCTCAGAAACCAGACATAGATACTTAGAGAGAGGAAGACCACACAGGTGCAAGAATTCTTAACAGCACACTGAGTAAAAAGTACATTAATGTGACACTTCATGGTCAGTTGGGGGTTAATGCCAGAATTCAAGTTTTATTTTAACATTAGAAAATTAATCAGTTAGCTAATCATACTAACAAACTGAAAAAAAAATTACAAAAGTCATGGGAAAAGCTCTTGGCAAGTCCAGTATTTATCTCTGTTACAAACTTTTAATTAAATTTATTTTTGTGTATGTGTGTACATCTGCATGTGTGTGTATGTATATATGTGTGCATGTATGTGTGCATGTATGTGTGTGCATATGTGTATGTATGTGTGTATGTGTAAGTATGTATATGTGTGTGTATGTATGTGTGTGCATATGTGTATGTATGTCTGTATGTGTATGTATGTATGTATATGTGTGTGTATGTATGTGTGTATGTGTGTGTATGTTTGTGTGTGTGTATGTGTGTGTGCTCACACTCACCTGCTTGTGTGATATCACAAGTGTGGTGGACAAAGGAGGACAACTTTCAGGAATTGTTTGGTTCTCACCTGTCACCAAGTGAGGCCCAGGGATTGAACTCACGTTGTCAAGTTTGCAGCAAGTACCTCTACCTGTGAGCCCTCTTGCCAGCCCCCAGTATCTTTTCTAATGCAAACATAAAACATTCTTTTCAAACTAGAAGTAAAACGGCTAGATTAAGGGTATTTGTGGAAACTGATAGCTAGCACTGTCCTTATTGGAAACCCACTGACTTAATCTAAGACCTGGAACCAATGCCTTCCTTCTTCGTTTCTTCAAGATCAACAAGTTTATTTTATGTCTATGAGTACACTGTTGCTATCTTCAGACAGACCAGAAGAGGGCATCAGATCCCATTGCAGATGGTTGTGAGCCACCATATGGTAGCTGGGGATTGAACTCAGGACCTCTAGAAGAGCCGTCAGTGCTCTTAACTGCTGAGCCATGGTATCTTTCATGCTTCTAGCCAAAGCGATGGGGTAAAACAAAGTAAAGACACCTAAATTAGAAGGGTAAAAATTATTGGATAAATAAGAAAACAAAAACCCTCTTTATGCTGTGTGATTTTGTTTGTTTTCTTTTGTTAGAAATTGACAGGCTGATCTTACAATCACATAGAAAGAAGAAGGACAGAACATCTTTGAAAAAGCAGAATTAAGTCAGAGAACTAACAATCCCATCCTGCTTGCAAATCATTTCTAAAGCTAAAGTACTCAACACATCATGGCATCAAAAATGGAGCCACAGGACCTTCGAATAGAGTAAGATTATAAGCAGACCTGCACATGTACACACAACTAATTCCCTGGACAGGAGATGAAACCTTCCAGAGACCAGGAAGCTCTGACTACCTACATCTAAGCAAACAACTTTATTCTGTATTTTTAAACCATATAAAACTTAACTTATAATGAAACACAGACAAATATAAAACCCAAACTATAAAACTTTTGGAAGAAAACATGGAGGGCTTTCATGATCTTGGGTTAGCGAGGGTACAAGCTGCACATCCTGAAGACCAACACCGAAGGACAGTCGCCACGTGCTGGCAAGACCGCGGCAGCTGAACCTTCACACAACGATCATGGAACGTAACTTGGAACGGGCACGTTGGAAAGCTATTTGGTAGTTACTGCTGAAGCTGAGGCTTGTGGGCGCCACAGAATACACTCAGATTAAAAACGATGGGGTTATGTCGAGCTGCATGCAGAAATCATCAGAGGATAAAGCCAGCTGGATCAGGACAAGCTGATCCAGTAAGTCCACAGTATTTATTCTGAGGGGATGGAGACTGCGAGGGTGTGATGGACAGAGTTCAGAATCCGCAGCTGCTGGGTCCCTCGCCAAGCCCAGCCATTCCTTTGATTTAGCGAGAGAGGAACCATTTGATTGCTTAATATAGAGTTCGGATACTTTAAGTTAGTGGTTCTCAACCTTCCTAATGCGACCCTTTAATATAGATTCTCGTATTGTGGTGACGACCCCCCCACACCATAAAATTATTTTTACGGCTACTTCATAACTGTAATTTTGTTACTGTTATGAATCATAATGGAAATAATTTTTGGAGATAGAAGTTTGCCAAATGGGTCATGGCCCACAGGTTGAGAACCACTGCTTTAAGTCTCCTAACCCCGCCCACCCTGTCCCATCTCGCCCTGCCCCGCCCTGCGCCTAACAGTTTTCTTTCCCCGCCTAAGGCCAGTTCTGTGGTTCAGGGACTCCTGATCGTTCCACATTGGGAGCTACACAGGCCATAAATGCCACTGAGCAGGGGTGTGAGGTTTCAGTGTTGCAAAGGCCAGGCTGGTCCCTGCAGTCCCTGCTCTCTTGGAGCTTTCTTGGGAAGGTCAGGCCCTTGGCAGGTGCCCAGGGTGCTGGCTGTGGCAGGGTGCAGCGATAACACAAAGCCGACATTACCATTCTGTCCCCCTCCTAGAGCTTGAGGAGCTGCCAGGAGGGATGCTGGGCATTTTCCTGTTGCTAGTGGCAACGTCTACTCCCAGTGCCCAGAAACTCCAGTAGCTGAGGAGCCCCAAAGGATACGTGAAGGGGCAGCAGTAGAGATTGTACCGAATAGGTGACCCATCTGACGGGAGCCCAGGGAAGTCTGGGAAATGGATTGTGATTAGAAGTGTGCAGCTTTGCATTTTAAATCTCATTGCTTCCTTCTTAACCTGCAACCCCGGGGAGCTCCCTCAGCCTCTGGAAGGTAAGACCTGATGAAGCAGGAAAGGGAAATTTTGGGTGTGCACACCCTGTCGTGGCTCCAGGTTGCACTGAGCTTGTTCCTCAACACCCTTACCCTCTTTTACCCACTAACGCTGGTCGGAGCTATTGCCCTCCAGGAGAGGTGCTGTGTAGAAATCAAGGTCAGACTTGAGGGAGGGGAGAAGAGGAGTGAGAGGGGAAGGGAGAAGAGAGAGACCAAATAGTTTCCACAAACCAAAAACCACCTTCGACTTTCTCCACATTCTAGTGAACGTTTTATAGGCACACTCTGAGCTATGAAAGTGGTGGTATCGGAATGACTTTGGCCAACAGAAGTCTGTGTTTGTGAAAGGAGCAAGCCTTTGAAGACTCTGGGTGATGTAAGAGGCCTTTGCCTTCCAGGACCTCTCCTTTCCAAGTCCTGCATGTGACCGCCATCTTAGCAGGAGGTTCATGGTGGTCTCCCCTGCTTGTGGCTCAGGCTGTCCTACCACAGCAGTGACACTTGGACCTACGGTATTGGTGGAATTAGCTTCCAGGTGGAGTTGGCTTGTGTATTTTGTAACCTTGAGGCAGTGTCCCCGACTCCGTGCCAACACACACCCTGCTTCATGTCCACTCAAGCATCTCACCTGTACTTCTTAGATGCTAAAGATATATATGGTGGTTATCAATGCAAGTTCATCTCAAGTAATCCATTTGAGCGGAACTATTACATTTATAAGATAACTTTGCCTTGATTCAGAGGAAAGTTAATCAAACTGTGTAATTGTGCAGCCCTACAATGGTGCTACTGATATTGATGTCAATATAGCATACCAGCTCTTCTGTTTCTTAGGATATGGTACAGTGTTTGAACTGGGCCTCTACATGGTATTTAAGACACTGCAGAAAACACCTAATTTTCCTGAAATTACCCATCTGGCATCCTTCATTTTTTACCACCAGGGAAGAGACTGTATAAGGGGAAAGAGCTTCTCATAGAACCCTCTTCCTAGATTCTCATCACAGCTCGTGCTAGCATTCTGGGCCCAGGGAGGTCTAAAGTCATTTCCTTGGATCCTGTTTCACTGTTGAAAGCTGGCTAGAAATTTCCACACACTTTATGAAAATAGTAAAGAGTAGGGAGGAAGTAGAATGAGCACAGAAAGTCAAAACCCTGTTTCTTGAACTCCATCTGTGGCCACCGGGTCTCATGGTAATGAGCATCAGACATCCCTCTTGTCTCTACTTCCTGACGTGGAACACACTTCCTTAACACACTTCACTGAGACTTGCTTCTCTCCCTTGGGGGCTTCAGGGCTTCGGTCCATTCTTCATGACCACTCACCAGCCCACACAAAGTGATTCACCTTTGCTCATGTTTGACAAACATAAAATTAGAACCATGTGAACTGCAGTTAATGAAGCCTAATCTATGTCAAAGCGTCTGTAAAGCTGATTGATTAGAACTTAGTGATTGTGGAGAGTTAGAAAGTTGCAGATCCAGAGTCAAACTATGTAGGTCTTTAGTTCCTGGGATAATTAATCTTAGTTGTCAATTTGATTGGGTCTGGAGTCAACTAAAGGCATGCCCCTGGACAAGTCTGAGGGTGAGGCCCAAAGGCCTGAGGAAAAACAATGTTGCTTCTGCCCCTGCCTTTGTTCCTTGTGGTTGAATTTGTCCACTGTGTTTTTTCCAGCTCTGCTGCTCCTTTGTTGACATGAGAACCTAGAGTCTCCAGTCTCCGATATAAACTGAAGACCAGCGGCTTTCTAGAAATCTCCTGAGCTTTTAATACTAGATGGGGACTGCAGAGACATCGTGCTGGTGGGCTGAGCAGGCATTACTGGATTCTCCAGTATGCAGACGGTCATTGTTGGATTACCCAGCCTATACCGTGAGCCCATCTAGAGAATCCCCTTTGTAACATACGGGTTCTGTTCCTCTGGGAGCAGTGGCTCTCAATCTTTCTACTGCTGTGACACTTTAATATAGCTTCTCATGTTGTGGTGACCCCTAATCATAAGATTATTTTCATCGCTACTTTGTAACTGTAATTTTGCTACTGTTATGAATCATAATGTAAATAGTTTTGGAGATAGAAGTTTGCCAAAGGGGTAACAACCCACAGGTTGAGAACCACTGCTCTGGGGGACCCCTGACCAATAGTCTTAATGGGCATTCATTGCCCACCTCTGTGTTGGCAGTAATATCTTTATGACTGTCATGTGAAACCCTTGAATGTATTGACAGACCATCGCTTCCAGCAACCCCACCAATGTCAGCAGACAGTAGCTGATACCTAAGCAAAGATCTCCCCACTTTCCTGCAAGCCGGTGTGTCTGACATGTGCCTTGATATACCAATTTGTTTTGTAACACTAAGACCTCATGAAACCTTTTCTACATTGGAACAAGGTACTTGCAGATCCTTGAGCCGTGTTGGTATTCCTGAGCAGGAGAAATGAGATCCAGTCTCATGTAGCTCAGGCCGGCCTCAATCTCACTATGTAGCCAAAGATGACCTTGAACCCCTGTTCTTCCGTTCTCTGCTTTGGAGTGCCTAGATCAGAAGGCATGTACCACCACCACTGCCGTGTCTAGTTTATATAGTGCTGAGAGTCCAACCTAGGGCGCTGTGCATGCTGGGTAAGCCCTCTACCAACGGAGCTACATCCCACCCCACAGGATTCTTAAGAAGAAATAATGTGACCCAAACGTGATTTATGTGGGAACACTCCAGCTCACCCCCTCTAAGACTGAAGTGTAATGTTTCATTTTGGTCTTGAAAGATTCATGCCTTCTACATGAAAAGGGAGTGTTTTATTGTTTTGTTTGTTTGTTTGTTTTCTGGACCCCTTCAAGCTTATAAACAGTTCAACTGGCATTAGCTACTTGGATTTCCTGAGAAACTTCCAGAAAGGTAACGATGAAAAGATCAGGAACAAATCCTTCCCACACTCGTGCCCTGTTCCACTGGGTTGGCCATTGCCATTCGTATTGATTCCAGAGTCCTACCAATACTCCCTGACAGGCTTTCAGACAGGCCGGACTCTTAAAATGCCTCATCTCTGGGCTGCTCTTCCTGCACAGAAGGCAGCCTCGCCTAAGATGTCCAGGAGAAGCTGGCCTTTGGGACAGAAGGTGGCATAGGAATGGATCTACCTCACGTTGTTAATGAAGTTAGTCTTACAATTAAAACTATTTTTTTTGCAAGAACCAACCTGCTTTCCCCGGTGAAGGAGGTTACCCCGGTACGTGGAGGGTACAGGGCACTGACTTGGTGTGACTCACCTCCCCCTGAATAACTTCTGCAACTCCTCAAGAGCCATGCTTTATTTTTAGCTTCAGCCCTCTGGAGCATTTGACCTTTTGCCTAGATAGGGGACCTTACAGTGGAGAGTAAGCTTTAACCTACCCTATCCATGCTACACAGGGATGTACATTAAAGTTAAATTGTGCTCTCTTTAGGACACTTGAAATACAGAGGGGCTACTTGAGTAAAGTAAAATTGCTCATAGACAGATACACACATGTGTGCATGGGTACACACACACACATGTTGGTAACATCACCTTTCATGTCTGAGTTATGATTTTTTTTTATCTCCTCTGCCATCTACTGTATGAAGTTGGTATAAACAACATTTAGGAAAATATTTTAAACTCTGGGCAAGCATCATCTTACTGAAATATTAATACCACTCATTTCAGAATAACAAAAAAACTTACACATAATGTTCAGAAATAAAACTTAAATAATAAAATGAAATGCCGTACAGGCATTAAAAATTATTACCAAGAACTTTTTTTTTAATGAAATTTTTCTTTACTGTGTTTATCATTGTTACAACTGAGTCATTGAGACTAGGTGATTTATGACAAATAATTTATTTCTTGCAGTTCTAGAAACTAAAATGTCCAAGCCGATATCTGGTTACAGCACAGGACATCCCATGCTGAGGGGCTGTGAGAACTGGTTAAGACTTTATGACTAACAGGCATGACTATCTTGTCATAGTGTATCATCCCCTCAGTCGCTCATGGCTCAGCTGCTGTAGGAGAAGTTGGATTTCCGATGATAGTGCTCTGGAAAGGAAACTCTGTTGCTCTTGACTTTTTGTCTTTATAGAACAACTTTTGTATAAGACGGAGCCTGCCTTCCCCAGACGCACAGGATATAGAAGGGCTACATTCTAGTGACTCCCTTCCTTCTGACTAACTTTTTCATTCCCTCAGGGTCAGTGATGAGACTAATCCACTTGTGAACGCAGAGCCCTATGACCCAGTCATCATCCAAAGATTCCACCTAGACTGCCATTAGCATTTAGTGAAAAGATACGAGTCTAAAGCAATAAACTGGCACACCCATGCGTGACCTTGTGTCTTTCTCTTGCTCTTGCTTCAACAGCTGTCTGTATGTGTTCCTTCAGCAAGAATGCCCCCTTGAGTCAACTCTTTATATTGAAGCTGGGGAGAGGGGGGTCTTCCTACTTTTGAATATGTATGTTTAAAGATTTATTTATTATTTCATGTGTATGTGCATGTGCCTGAGTGTGTGTCTGGGTGCCACATGTGTACAGGTACACAGAAGAGGGCATTGAATCTCCTGGAACTGAAGTTACTGGCTGTGGTTAACCACCCTATGTGGTCGCTGGGACTAACTAACCTGGGTCCTCTGGGAGAGCAGCAAGTGCTCTTAACCACTGAGCCATCTCTCCAGCCCTTTGATGGGATCTGGTTCACTCTGTCCTTATCATGGTCTGTAACTCCCTTTTACCTTCTGGAAATGGTCAGGGGCAGTGACAAAGATGCCAGAGCCCTCGTAGTCCCCATCTGTGGCCCTCATCAGCATCTCGACTCTGCTATTCTCTTCTTCACCTTAAGGGCCATGCTTTCTACTGTCTGGGGTTTTGCATGTGGCAGACTGCTACATTCCTTTGTTATTCCCTTATTACCCATCATATCTCAGAGCAGCCACCATATCCTCAGGGAAGTTTGCCCTCATCCGTACAGTGCTTTGGTGTCTCCTCGTCTATACGCCCATCCCTCTCAGTCCATTCTCTTGTTATGGACTTCCTGTCTACTTGGTGTAATGTAATTGCTGACTTTCCTACCCACGATAGCCAGGTCTCTGTCTGTACTGTTCGTTATTTTGCTCTTAGCAAACAGCACCACAGGTTGGTACTTGCTGCTCGAACAGAAGACTCACTGTACTGACACCATTCCCTGGGCCAGAACCCTGCTTTTTCTTATAAATGAAAAGAGTGAGTTGAACACTATAATTCATCTTTCCTGACTGTGGACACAATGTTACCAGTTGCCTCAGGCTCATGCTAACCCTGATTTCTCTTAATAGACTGTACCCTGGAATTGTGAGCCAAACAATTAAAAGAATGTTTTTAATTGGGATTACTGTTTCAGAGGTTTTGAGTCCATGATGGAAGAGCAAAGGCATGACAGCAGGAACAGCTGAGAGCTCACATCTCGAACTGTAAACAGGAGTCAGAGAGCACATTGGGAATGGCTGAGTCTTTTGAAACCTCAAAGCCTACCCCCAGTGACACACCTCTTCCAACAAAACCACACCTCCTCATCCTTCCCAGACAGTTCTACCAAATGGGACCACGTACTCAAATATACGAGCCAACACAGGCCATTCTCATTCAAGCCACTATAGACTTTCATTCTGTAAGATGTCAGAGTGATAGAATGTAATTCAGGTGTTAGTTTTTGTTTTGTTTGTTTTCCTGTTTGTTTTTTTTCTACCTTTGAAGTCTTATCTAGGTGTCCCGTACCAATATCCAGGTAATTGTCTTGTTTTATTTTGACTCCAATATGGCTTTGCTATGGTTTGCTTGGCAACTTGAAGTATTTTGTGCTCTCCTATGAAGTTTGGGATGTTTTCTCTGAGTTATTCAAAGTTATTCTTGGTATTAAAATCATCACTGTTACACTGGGGCCTAAACCTCCTTTTTATGGCTAGAGGTGTTTTGTTTTTATAAAAGTAGGTGCGATTCTAACACAATGTATACATTTACAACTCCTCCAGATATTTTCTTTAAGTAGCCCTGAATATCGTTTGCGTCTTTCTTTCTGTTTTGTAAATTTGATGGTTTAACATATTAGCAATATTTCTTTCTGAATTCTCATTGGCATATCTCTTTTTTTCTAGAGGATTTATTCACTTTGTTAATGATGGTATTTACTAGTCTCATTATCTCCTGGGCGTAGGGTTCTCTTTTTGTAATCCTGGTCATGAATTCTTTTTCAAATGCTGTGTTGTCCAACTGTGTGTGCATAGTGTGTGTGTGTGTGTGTGTGTGTATCTGTGTGTCTGTGTGTGTGTGTTTTCATTTTCTTATATTTCTATGGTGAAGATTGTTCCTTTGTCACCATGGGCATTTTCTGTGATATTGCATGATGGCCTCCTTAGTATCCTCTTGATAATGTGTCTTGGGAAGTCCTCCATTCAACCTCACAGCACAGAGTCTCTCCTTCCTATCTCAATCTCTAAGGCTAATCTTCTACTAAGTTCCATACCTCACACACACACCACTACCCCCATCCCCACCCCACCCCTGACTCAGCAGAGCTAAAATTAGAAAGCGGTGAGCTACCTGCCCACCTGCGCTCAGCGGAACCTTTCTTTTCTAAGTTGTTTTTTCCAGGGCATTTTATCACCGCAACTGCAAAGTAACGGAGACAGAGGAGGTTCTATTTTTTTCTTAATTTAAATGACCTGTCTTCTTTCTGTGTTTTAGAAACATCCTCAAGCATGCCGGCAGCCTCGGCATCACAACTCTGCCAAGGACACTCCTTTGTGTGTGTCTGGCTCATATTGCTTTTCTTGTAGCTCCATATCCGTGTATTCTTAAGCTTCACATCAGTAACTTTGTTTGAAACTTTCTCTACCTCCTGCAGCTTGGTTTGGGTCCAAAGCAGCAAAGCTAAGAGTCATCTCTGTTCTTTACACACTCTCCCCATGCCACTCAATAAGCCACCGGAGTAGTATAAAATGTTATCTATCTTCTCTTTCTTTTCCCTTTGATTCCATACTACTTTGTCTTGCCTGGATGGAAAAAAAAAAATACCTCTTAGTTGACCTCTGTGTCTTGACTGCCCTCTTCCATCATGGACAGTGCTTGTGCTAGATGTATGATCCTTCTAAACTGCAAGTGTGACCACTGTTGGTTTTCTGTCATATTCCATTGATTTAAGAATAATTTTCCAAAGACTTATTTGTATGTGTGTTTTGCCTGCGTGTGAATCCCATGTGTGCCTGTGGTCTTGGGAGGTCAGAAGAAAGTCTCAAAGCTCTTGGAACTAGAGTTGTGGATGACTATGGACTACACATGAGTATTGGCAACCAAACCTGGGTTTTCTTCAGAAGCAACAAGTGTTCCTAACTTCTGAGCCATGTCTCCAGCCCCAGTTTAATAATAAATTCAATAGCTCTAGGTTTATTATACCAGGTCTTCCCCACCTCTCCCTTCTTCCTCCCCTTCCTCCCTCCTCCCTCTCCTTTTCTTTCTCTCTCTCCTCCTCTCCTTCTCTCTCCTATGTGAGGAGATCAAAGACAAATTAAGGACTCAGCTTCCTCTTTCAACCATGTGGGTTCTAGGAACTGAATTCAGGTTCTTAGACTTGACTGGAACAATCTTGCTGAGCCACAATATTTGTATTTGAAGCCGATCTATACCCTAAAAATTTGATTATAGATCATATTCTTATGAATACACCATTGTATTGTATTTAAATAAATCAGTTTTAAGGCATCACTTACAATAATAGAAAAAATACCACTCAAAGTCTGTAAGAGTCACTAAATTCATACTACTGCATTTACCTTTTTAATGTGAGGTTTCAAATCGATGGAAAAAAGAATAAAAGCCAAGGCGGATTCCTGACCCTATCTGTACTTTCTATCCTGAGACATGAAATTATATATTTTATGTTGCCTCTATAGGTTTTGTAACAAGAGAAGAATTAGCTCTGCCTCCAAACTAGAGTTGGAAGTCAAATCCATGAATGTATTTTAATCTAGTCTCCTCTCACCCATCCATTTTAAAGTAAGCATTCAATCAAGGCAAATATTTCAGTTTGTTCCTGTTTTTGGTTTTTGGGTTGTTTTTTTTTTTTTTTTTTTTTTTTTTTTAGATTTATTTGCTTTTATCTTATGGGTGTGTGTGCCTCTTGGCATGTGTGCATAGTGCCCGAGGAAGCCAAAAGAGTGTTGGATGTTGGATGCCCTGGAGTTGGAGTTACAGGCAGTTGTGAGCTGCCTGGTGTGGGTGCTGGGAACTGAGCCCAGGTCCTCTGGAACAGCAGCGAGTGCTCTTTCATTCATATATATACACCCGACAAGGCCATCCTCTGCTATATATGCAGCTGGAGCCATGGGTCCCTCCATGTGTACTCTTCAGTTGGCGGTTTAGTCCCTGGGCTCTTGGAAGTCTGTTTGGTTGATATTGTTGTTCTTCCTATGGGATTACAAACCCCTTCAGCTCCTTTAGTCCTTTCTATATATAACTCCTCCATTGGGGACCCCGTGCTCAGTCCAATGGTTGGCTGCGAGCATCTGCAGCAAGCACTCTTAAATGCTGAGCCATCTTTCCAGCTCCCCGACTCCAGCTTCATTGTATGTTTTGTTTCTACATTGATTACTCCTTCTTCTTTGGGGAATTAAAAGGCCAGTCATTCTCTACAGTTCCAGATACACTGGAAAACTCCTTTTACAGAGACATAATACCAGTGAGGTCAAGGGCATTCTCCACTTTCTGTTCCATTAGATTTACCGTATGTGGGTTTATATTGAAGTCTTTGATCCACTTGGACTTGAGTTTTGTGTAGGGTGATAAATATGAACCTATTTGCATTCACTACATGGAGACATCCTGTTAGACCAGCACCATTTGCTAAAGAAGCTCTGCCTTTCCCATTGTATGGTTTTGATTCTTTCAGAGAAATAATCTTTAATTTGCACTTCCCGTAAAGTGATGGGAAGTTCTGGGACCAATCACAGTTTGGCGTATATGCCATCAATAACCCTGAAGGGTTTCAGTCCTGAGACGCTTGTCAGGTGTCTGTCTTGACTTTGTAGAAGGGATGGGGCCTGTCTCACACTTGGCCAAAAGAACCCTGACCAGGGTCGACCTTGGGCCCTTGGGGTTTGTCTCTAACACCATAAAGCCACAGCTACCTTGGTTCTGAGCACAGGCTAAAAATTCCCAGTCCCAGTGGTTGATGCTGGGTGCACTGATCCTCGTGGTGTTTCAACTTACAGGAACCAATCACTAACCTAGAGTTCCAACTGGAGTGCTTCCGGTGAGAAGTAGTCTATATATAGTAACAGGTGTCCCCGTACTTCCATAGTGGTCAGAGCAAGATGGCAGGCATACAGTGGAGAGAGGGAGACATGACTTCTGAAACTCCCTTCCTTAATTCCCTCAGCTCTGAGGTAAGTAGCCACTCCTGTCTTGTAGATGAGATCGGTAAGGTGGGAACTCTAACTACACATGATGGACCGTGAATGAGGAACTCCTCTGGGACATCCTTGTGGCTATGTGAATGGGGCCACCCCTTTGCTGTCTGGTATAAAGGAGGCACACTTTAAGATAAGGACAAAGCACAGCAGAGCCTCCTGTGGTCTTTAGTGGTACTGCGGTTCACTCCTCCAGTTATGGCCCCTAGAGAGCATGTTGGAGTTGTTTTGTTCCGTCTTATTTTAAAGGGTACAGTGAGGGACTTAGAGAACGCAGTGGTGCTAGAGCCTTAGACTATATGGATATTGGAGGAGATGGTGAAACTTTTCATGTGTGAAAAAACATGTTAGCCTGGCAAAATGCATGAGGCTCACTGTGCTCTAGGTCAGGGTTACTCCGAGGACCCCATTTCTCCAGCAACAGAGATTTTTACCTGTCTGTATGCCAGTTACGAGTAACTCATTTCCAGAACTTTTTTTAAAAATTTATTTACTTATTTTATGTATGTAAGTACAGGGTTGCTTTCTTCAGACACACCAGAAGAGAGCATCAGATCCCATTGCAGATAGATGGTTGTGAGCCAACATGTAGTTGCTGGGAATTGAACTCAGGACCTCTGGAAGAGCAGTCAGTGCTCTTAACCTCTGAGCCGTCTCTCCAGGCCCTCCAGAACTATTAATAAAGATATTTAATGTTTAAAATGTAAATGAAGGTTGGAAATATCAATTTTGGAAACATATTTTCCTCTGCCTACTCAAGTTGTCAAAAACACAGCAGTAGAGTGCAGGAGAGTTGAGATCATTCATCCTCAAAATGGAAACAGCCAAAGGTTTTATAAATTGGAACTTGAAGTGTTGAATGATTTGGGGGAAGTTAGAAATACAGTTACGCCTCCCTCCCTCCCCCCTCTGTCCCTTCTCATTTGATTGGAAATATTGTCAAAAGAAAAGTTCCCCAGTCAACAGAAATTGTGAACAGCCATTGAAGGCAGGTAATAAGAATTTGAATATATGATTTTTTTTCAGTTGAGTACAAATGAGGATGGAATCTTTGATGTCACATTTCCGAGGTCCACATACATAAAGCAAAATTTCTCCCTCCCCACAGCGAAATGACACAAAATGGTTGTTTTAAATGCATGCTTGCTAAAAAGTCATCTTAAGACTAAAATTAGCACCAGGCACGTGCAGGGTACACATACACACAGGCAGACAAAACACTCGTGCACAAATAATAATGAAATAAAATTTAAGAAATAATTAATTTCTGACATTAGTGAATAGGAGATGAGAGATTTTAACTGTTCATTCCGTTTAGAATGAAACAAAGAAACCATCAATAGGGTTTTCCAGAATTTGCAATGCTATTCATAATACAACGAGGCAAACGTTCGTTTTACCTTCATTCATGTTGATATCCATGTTTATTCATGTTGATTCTGTGTACTCGGCTGGTCATCATGGTGGCCGCAGACCACATTATTCCTCTCTAGTGAGCATGAAAATCTCGGAGCCACTAGGTGGCAGTGTGTACTTAGTTCAGACTGAGCCTTGCGGTCGGCGCTCCCACCCCCACCCCACGTGATGGACAAACAGGGTTTAAAATTTTACTGGTGCATTCTAACATTATCTTGAACTCTGCACAACGCCCACACACCTTAAAATTTATTTGTGAAGTTATTCAGTAATTTAGCTAAGTGAAGAGATACGGTAACTATTGGCACGTTGAAAACACCGAAATGTTCTTAAAGTTACAACACTTAAAAAATAAATAAGTCTAATTGAATGTGAAATAGCTACAAGCCTCTGATATCCACTATTATCTTTCTTTCTCTCCCTCCCTTCCCCTTGCCCTCTCTCTTTTTTCCTCCTTCTCTCCATCTCTCACTAAATAATTTTGAATTGATTTTCAAAATTTGAAAATCAATTCAAAATTATTTAGTCTTTTCTTGTTGAATATTCCTTTTTCTCTTTAAAAATTTCCATTCTATTCCTTCCACAAAATCATATACCAAAATAAGACATTTTGTGTTTAAAAGGCCAGGCTTTCTGTACTGTACTTCTACGAAGCAACGGACACATGGGCTTGAATGTTTTATATTTCTTGTGACCTTAAGATGCTGTCTCTGTTTTGCCCCTGTGAGACAGTCTCTGACATCCTGAACTCATTGTGCCTTTCAGAAATGGTCATAGAAAAAAAGCGCGATTAATTGGAAATGCATCATAGGATTCATTAGGGAGTTTTCTCATTTGGGGATCTCTGGTCCTTTCCTCTTCCAGGCTCTGTCCACAGTGAGATTCTGAATGAGGAAAAAAAAAATCTGCTTTTCTTTTGAATAGCAGAAGCACCGTAGTGAAAACGCAAAGAGAATCCAGTATAAGGAATGCTTGTTGATTTTAACATGACATGGGTAGAATAATTTTAGAAAAAATTATGTCTTTAAGCTCAATATTTAGACATCGGTTTCCCTAGACGGGGTGGGGTGGCTTTGGCAATGCCTGAAGACTGTTTAGGTCCTGACAGCTGGGGGCCGGGAGCTGGCATCTGGTAGGCAGGGGACAGGGATCTGCTAGACTGCTCTGTTCCTAAACCAACACAGCTGAGCTGCAGGAGCCTGCAGAGTGTGAGCCTCCACAAACGACTGTGGCAAGAAAAGAAAATGAAAGGCAGGAACGGAGTCACACTGCTGCTGGAGAGACGGGAAGAGTCGAGACTCCTGAGATCATATTTGCCCAAGGCTAGGAATAACAGTTCCCCCAGTAGACCCTGGGTTCAATCCCCAGCCCACCTCCAGACAGACACAAAGAAAAGCCCTGGAAATCATCAGAGTTCATTTCATTTTCTTAAAGAAAGGAAGGAAGGAAGGAAGGAAGAGAGAAAGAAAGAAAGGATGAAAGAAAGAAATCCTAGGACTAAAGCTAAAAATTTACAAATTTTTGTAATATACTCATTTTTTATTAGTTTAAAAAATAAAGAAAAAAATGTCTTACCACTTAAATGATATACGTAGAGAATAATAAACAGAACTTGTTTTATATAACCCCTCTTTGCATAGATAATGCTAGCTAAATAGCATTATTTTATCCTTTCAAATATTGTATGATGGCCTCATTTATTTAATTTATATACTATTAATGATAGAAACATAAAACATTAATACAGACTCCAAAATTGTCTACTCAGGAGTTGTAGGGGTGTTGTTTTGTCTGTGTGTTATGAGGTCAGGCATTACTGTGCAGCCCTGGGTGGCCTAGAACTCACCATGTGGTTCTGGCTGGACTCAAACTTGTGCATTCCTGGGATTAAGGCGTGAACCACCATACTCTTTCCTAGCATTTAATACTGATAAACCTAGCTTCTGGAGGCTAAGGAAGAAGAAGGATTGCAAGTTTGAGACTAACCTGGGCTATATAGAATCTTATGTATAAAAACATGTCCTCGGCCGGGCGGTGGTGGCGCACGCCTTTAATCCCAGCACTTGGGAGGCAGAGGCAGGCGGATTTCTGAGTTCGAGGCCAGCCTGGTCTACAGAGTGAGTTCCAGGACAGCCAGGACTACACAGAGAAACCCTGTCTCGAAAAACCAAAAAAAAAAAAAAAACAAAAAAAAACAAAACAAAAAAAAAAAAACATGTCCTGGACATGTAACTCAGTGGTACAGCACTTGCCAAACACAAATAACCACTTTGGGGTTCAACCTCCAGCACTGAAGAGGAGAGAGAGAGACAAAGAGACAGAGAGACAGAGAGAGACAGAGATGCAGAGAGACACAGAGAAACAGAGACACAGAGAGACAGAGGAGACAGAGAGAGAGAGAGAGAGAGAGAGAGAGAGAGAGAGAATAAAATAAAACATATAACCCCTCCAAAAAAACTAGTTTTCTAGTATGTGTAGATAGACGCATTACATATACATTCTCAGTCATAAAAGATCTTCATTGGGCTACATAATTGTATAGACTTTCTAATTTTCTAGAACTAACTTTTAGAGAGTTTTGACATCTGCCAAGTTCAAGAGAACCCAGGCACACAGGAGACCTATTGCAAGTGTTGACGCTCCCACTGGCTTGCAGTCAGCTCTCTCCTGCCTACTGTTCTCCCTCTTTCAGAACTGAGAACCTGTGAGGAATCACACAACTTGTGTTATGTGGTGTCATCTTTCACTCAGCGTGGTCCTGAAGTCTTGTCGCAGTGTCTACAGTCAGTGTCGTGCAGTATTTGACTGTCTGTACCACAATTGGTTTGTCCAAACCGTTAGACACTGAGTCTGTTTCTAGTGCTGAAGTAGTTTGGGCAAAACTTTGACACACATTCATGCAGAGGTCTTTGTAGAGACATGTGTTTTCCTTTATTCTGGATAAATATATAGAAGTGGGATTGTTGGGTTGGGTGGTAAGCATATACTGCCAGTCTAGATCCTGGTTTAGTAATAGACCCCATCTCAAAGGAACAACACCCACATTCATACATATCATACCCCCAATAAAGAAATAAACAAACAAAAGTTCCTTTTAAAGCGACAGCCATTTTTCCTTTTCCTAACACTCTACCCCTCTCTCCAAGTAACTCTGCTAAAAGAAGTTTTAAAATATTAAAATTTATTATTGTGTGTGTGGACATACAAGCTACACGTGTGGAGCTGAGAGAACAACTTTGTGGAGTTCATTCTGTCCGTTCACCTTTTATGGGTTTTGAAGGTTGAACTGTGGCTTCCCAGTTATGTAGCAGTCACCCACAAAGCCCTTTCACTGGTCCAAAAAGAAAGTCTTTAAAAAAAACACAGACACACAGGGTTTCTCTGTGTAGCTCTAGCTGTCCAGGAACTTATTCTTTAGACCAGGCTGGCCTGGAACTCAGAGATCTGCTTGCCTCTGCCTCCTGAGTACTAGAACTAAATGGAGGTGCCACCACTACCTGGCCTGGCTCCAAAGAAATTCTTATGAAGGATAATTAAGAGTATATTGTCTGCCTCTGATGGCTAACAACCATTTATGGGGAAGAATATGTGGGTTTGGCAGGAAAATGGATTGTGTTGTGGATATAAAGAAAAATCATTTAAAGCCTATGTTCCAAAAGTGGAGAATAATCTATTCTGTTTTCTTGTAATCTTATTTTCAAACTATACGTCACATATTTCTGTTCTAACAGGATTCCACGTGTTAAGTGGAAAGCTAATAGTCTTAGCATTTGACATCTAAACTCCTAGAGGTAAACTTTATTTTCTCCATGTCCTGTGAGCCTATCACTGAAGCAATCGGAAACCTGTCACATGTCTCAGCCTTGTACTTGTCCACACTCCGCTCCTCTGCCCTGGGAGCTTGGCCCAGAGGCTGGAGATAGCCATCCCACCCTAGAGAGGTTAGCAGGGCCAAGTGAAGAGAGGTCATGGCAAAGAATAGCCCAGGCATCACTCACGTCAGTCATAGAAAGAGAACAACTCACGGGTAAGAAGAGTCAAGTGATATTGATCCATGGCTCCCCAGGGTTGAATTCAGAACATGTTCTGCTGTCTCCTGGGTGCCAAGATTTGACAGAAAGGGCAAAGGACAACTGGAACAATATGGGGTGGGCGGGCGAAATCGCCATTCATCGTTCTTGTGGGAATGGAGTGCTCAGACTGAGGAGACCTTGACAAGGCTCCCCACCAGCAGCCGACTCTTGTTTCTTATCGGAAACCTAATGCTAGCTACTGTTGCTATCTTCAGCCTTGGGACTGGACCAGCGAGGAGGCTACATTGTTATGTGTGGAGAACACTTTGTCTGTGATGAGAAAGAGAAATGAGAGAGTGGAAAGAGAAGGCACAAAAAGAAAGCACAAAATCAAAAGGTAGAAAAAAAAAAAACACTTCAGAAAATATACCACAAACAAAAGGAATAGGAAAGAATGTAGCCCTTGGGTCCGTAGGGAACTCAGTTCATTTTGATCAAGGCAATGTGAAGGTTAATGGAAAAGCAAAAAGACACAATTTGAGAAGCTAAGTTATAATGAGAAACTGGATGCAATCCAAATATATATTAATCATTAGGAGGTTAGTCACACAGATGATGGCATATTCTCACAATAGAATATCTTAAAGGAATGAATCATACAAATACTGACATACGTATCTATGATTCACTTAGAGCCAAATAAATTGATAGAATACTTTAAGACTATAATTTTAGTTTTTAAATTATATTTTAGTAAGTATATGGAAAAATATCTAGAAAATGAAGCTCTAAGTATGGGGGGGAAGGGAGAAAAAAGAAGATTTCAGTGCACAAAGTAATAAGGGTTGTATCTGCACTGCAGGATTTTGTGTTACTCCAAACATCTACAAGATTCATATGGTTTCTGTTACACAGTAGGCGAAACCAAGTGGTGTTGACACACTAGTCAACACCAAGTTTGGAAATCAGTTACATTGCAAAGAAGAAACATCATAAACAATAAAACAAGCAAACAAACAAACAAACCATAATTGGCAATAAAACTTGAGAGTGAAGTAATCTGTACACAGGTATGTCATAGCCTCTGCCTCTGAGCTGATGATCCCAAAGTAAACATTTCAATCATTTAAAAAAATGTTAACAGCTGAGGATTTAGCTCAGGTGGTAGGCGGGGCTCAGGATATAGCTCAGGTGGTAGGCGGGGCTGGGGATACAGCTCAGGTGGTAGGGTGCATGCTTAGCGTGCAGGAAGACCTGGGTTTGAACCTTGGCATAATATAAAGTAGAGTGCTAGTGCACACTTATTATACCAGGTGACTGGTAGAGGCAGGAGGATCAGAAACGTAAGGTCGGCCTTGGCTACATAAAGAATTCAAGGTTAGTATGGGATACATAAAACCATGCCTCAAAAAAAAAAAAATGTTCATGGTATTAAAGTAACATAAGCAATAAATTAAAGGAGATAATTGTGGTTATAAATGTGTAGTTATACATATATTTTATTAGGTGTAAAACAGATTACATAATACCATAATTTAACATAATTTGCCAGTTGATGTAGTTAGTTCTTTTAGATGGTGATTTTCTTATGAATAACTTGAATTAATTCCGTCACCTCTTTGATATATATTGTAAACCACATAAACCAATTCTAATTGCTTTTAATTTGAAGACAGTCATCCCCATAAGAAAATTTCAAAACATTAAGAGGCAAGGGAGTTGGGGCTAGAGGGTAGGCTAAGCAGTTAAGAGCACTGGCTTCTCTCCCAGAGAACCAGAGTTTGATTCCCAGCTAGTTTATAACTTACTGTAACTCTAGTCCCAGGGTTCCTGAAAGTCTCTTCCGGCTTCAGAGGACAACAAGCACACACAGATACATGCAGACATAACACTCATACACGTGAAATAAAATTTTTAAAAGAGGAAGGAGAACAGGAAATTTGTAAATACACAGAAAAACATTGACAGAATATTTAAAATTGTATCTTTAGAAAATAACAGGCCGGGGAAGCTAAGGTAAAGACAGAGGTGATCCTTCTAGATGGAGTAATTTGTTGTAGCTTTAAAAAAGAAAAACCAAATAAATCTAGCATATCATCTAGTCTAATTTGAAGTTTACTTTGTGAAAAACAGAATAATAATTTTCTGTAGGAGTCTAGGTATTTTTCCACATATGATTTAGGAGCCCTCCCATGCAAAATCAGACTAAGGATCTGATTACAGCCATACACAAAAAAAGCGTAGTACCCCGTTGTGTTCAAAACGCCACTGAAACTGTGTTCCAATGAATGGCCTTGTTGCCCTCTGGTTGGATAGGGTTCTGTTTAATAGGATTTCATCAACAATCCACTTGCACAGAGCCAGGACCTGACCCTAAATTAACACAAGCTTAAAATGAATTGCCTAAGATGGAAAAATGTACACCGAGTTTAAAATATATCCATGGAAACGTCTGAAGGCCCATATTATCTATTTCAGGTTGAAGAAAAGTTAAACTTACTGAGACGTTTCTCCCCATAGGGGTATAAAAAAATTAGAGGACAGGCAGAGAGCTAAAACATCCGGAAGCGGAAGTCAGTACTTGAGGCAGTATGCCGAAGAAACCGGAAATGGTCCCCTTTGGGCTGTCTGCACCAAACTTAGGTATTAGAAAAACTCAGCTATGGAAATACTTCTGATACAGAAGAGATACTGTCTAGAAAGAATGCAAGCTGCAAGACGGATGCCACGGGGAAATTTTACTTTCAAGGCATCAGAGCATATCACTGCTTTTTGGTCATGCGCTCAAGAGACCCCAGATTCCTTCCTCCGTCCTTCCCTCTGCTTCCATAGCCTTCTCCGCATGCCCCAGACCTTCCCAGAATGTCTCTCGGCATGTCCACTAAGTTCCTAGCACTTCTTTTAGCCAGCCTACAGCCTTCCCGGCATGCCCAGAGCCGATCTCACGATCTCACAGCTTAGCATTCACAGAAGCCTGTGAGCCCCTCTCTCCATGAGCAGTAGAGCCCAGACTATTCATATGCACACTTGGGAGATGCAGGCCTGTGGGTCAGGAAAGGGCCTTGCTCTGTAGTAACAGAACTTATTTAAGGTTGGATTCCACCAGGTCCCTTAATGTTTAGGGAAAACTACCATCCCAAGTGAATTCATCATCCTGAAAAACCAGTGGCCTCAAAGGCAAACCTCCTGGGAGCAAGCCAAGTTTCCAAAGTCAGCTAGCTCAGGTTAGGGGAAACACCAGCTCAGGATCAAGACATTCCCTCATCAATCCTTGGCATGAGCCTCCAGCTGTTACTCATAGCTCATATCTCAGGTAGGAGGGAAGTCTGTGGACTAACACAAGGCCAGTAGAGACAAGTCAGCCACCCACTTTTGTCCTGACAATTTCAATTACACAAAGATTTTTACCCAACTTATTGTTAATATACATAGGACACAATTTGAGCTATAAAGTAGCTTTCTTTATAAAATAGTTCTACATACATGTTCACCGTATGGTATTAACCAACTTGACTCTGGCCTCACTCCTATAGGTGGGTGGGTTGCGACTAGCTTATCCATTTTATAAAGGACAAACCAGCCTGTGTGAGAGAGACTTGATGGAGCATCACATCCAGGAACTAGAAGCCTGGAGGACACAAAGCCGGGAGTTCTGGACTTACAACACATGCTTGAGATTCTCTTCTAAAAAGTCATAGCCTACTGTCTTTATAGTCTGCTAAAAATAACATACACTCACACACACACACACACACACACACACAGGGACACACGGACGATATCAGAAAAGTCTTTTTTCTTTGTGGGCAGATTGAATTTGTTGTGTGGCAAACAAGTTACTTGTTTTTTGAGACAGAGTAGTCTAGGCTGCCCTCGAACTTGTGAAGTCAAGGATGTTCTGGAAATCTTGGTCCTCCTGCCTCTGCCTCCCATGTGATGAGATTATAGGTAGGTGTCATGAAACTTGGCACAAATTATTATTTTTCTCTGACATGTTTTCTAATATTTTAAATTACGTGTGTGTGTGTGTGTGTGTGTGTGTGTCTATGTGTAGGTGTGTGTCCATGAGTGCAGGTGCCCAAGGAAGCCAGAAGAAGGGAATCTGACCCCTGGAACTGCAGTTACAGGCTGTTGTAAGCTGCCCAATATGGGTGGTGGGAACTGAGCTCAGGTCCTCTAAATGATCAATATGTAGTTAATGATTAAATCAATCATTTAACCAGTGAGACATCACTCCAGCTCCACAAATTCCTTGGTTCATCTCACAGTACTGTCTTAGGGCTGTGTGCCCCTGTGTGCAGAAGGCCTCTGAGCTACTGAAGAGTGTAAGCTCTCCTGGATAAAGACTGAGGTAAACGTCCCCAAATCCACGTGTAGAGTATGGGTATTAAATGTTCGCTCTGGTTGTATCAAGGCTGTTATAACTTTATCAAATATAGGCATTTAAATTTCTCTGGAAGGATTACAGAGTGTCTTTTGGTGCTAGAGAGTGTGCTGATAGGAGAGAGAGTTGAAGGAAGAGAACAAGCAGCAAGGATAGTGGCAAGGGTCAGTGGGCGAGGTTCAAAGTCAACCTCTCCCAAAGGCTATGAAGGTTTCATGGCACCACCTTGTGAGGATCAAATGAATCATACATAAAATGGGTCTGAAGTGTGGTAAACAATACTTAACTGTTGGCTGTTATTATAGCTGAGACCTTCAGCTACTTGCTTTGACCTACAGAGTGAGCAAATAATAAACCCTAAGCCCAAATGAGCTAGCTATGCTTGAAGTTCCTTTTAGATCCTAAACCCATCTGATCTCACACACACACACACATTTATTTTGACTTTTCCTGTGATATAGGCCACCCAAAGTATAGCATGAAAATCCATGGTCCAAGACTCCTCTGCCTTAATGTTCATCTGGATTTCTTATTCTGTCTTCTAACTCTTACACTTTCCCTTCCAAAACCTTCTCATTGTGTCCTCTCAGAATCCCAACTGAGAAAAGCAAGCCTGGCTGTGCTGGCCGGACTTTTGTCAACTTGACACAAGCCATTCCAGTCATTTGGGAAGAGGGACTCTTAGATGAGAGATTGCCTGTAGGCCTGTAGGCAACTCTGTAGAGCATTTTCTTGATTAATGATTGGCGTAAGAAGGCCCAGCCCACTGTGGGCGGTGCCCTCTCTGGGCAGGTGATCCAGGGTTGCATAAGAAAGCAGGCTGAGCAAGCCGTGAGAAGCAGGCCAGTAAGCAGTGCTCCTCCATGGTCTCTGTATCAGATCCCTACTTTAGATTCCTGCCTTGGGTTCCTGTCCTGGCTTTCTTGGATGCTGGGCTACAAGCTGTAAGATCAAATAAACCCTTTCCTCCCCAAGTCACTTTTAAAATCACAACAATAGAAACTCTTATTAAGACTCTTGCTCAGGTCTCAACTTCTTCCAAATTGCTGTCTAGTTCAGTGAGATGGTGGCTCTTTGTTTATGATCTCTTGGAAGTGGCCATCTTCTCACTCTTTGTCCAAATTCCTTTCTGGAATCTTCTTCGGTCCTCTCAGTTGACCACCCGGATACTGTAAGGATAGGATTAGAGGCTATATTTGATGTATGATTAATGCCTAGAAAATGTTCAGCACTGTGTTAAGATCATAGTAAAACTCCATGAATAAACTCGTACAAAGTCCCAGTAATATAGTTGTTCTTATCTCCCTTCCAGGTAAAGGGACTTGGGAGGTACTTATGAAAATGGTCCTCTTTGATGAAGCCTGAGACCAACTGTGAAGCCACCCAAATCCCTACAGTTGGGAATCAGGTGTCCCCTTTTGTACTGGCTGGTTTTGTGTGTCAACTAGACACAAGCTGGAGTTATCACAGAGAAAGGAGCCTCCCTTGAGGAAATGCCTCCATGAGATCCAGCTGTAAGGCATTTTCTCAATTAGTGATCAAGGGAGGAGGGCCCAGCACATTGTGAGTGGCACTATCCCTGGGCTGATAGTCCTAGGCTCTATTAAGAAAGCAAGCTGAGCAAGCAGGGGAAGCAAGCCAGTAAGCAGCACCCCTGCATAGGCTGTGCATCAGCTCCTGCCTCCAAGTTCCTGCCTGTGTGAGTTCCTGTCCTGACTTCCTTTGGTGATGAACAGCAAAGTGGAAGTGTAAGCTGAATAAATCCTTTCCTCCCCACTTGTTCTTTGTCATGATGTTTTGTGCAGGAATAGAAACCCTGACTAAGACACATTTCTTTCTCACTGAGTCTCCTACTGTTTTATGTAGTCCACAGACTGCTCTGTTTTATCTCTGGTCTATCCCTAAACCTCCCCTCCCTAACCTCTGTTTCCCAACCTGAAATCACTGCCAGTATCTGCCTGGCAAATTCCCAAGGCTAGATGAGCCCAGTTGCTCATCTTCATCCTGGTTTTTTAGACCTGCCACAGACAGAGACTCAGCTCAGCAGAGTTATTTAGTTATTAATATGATGTTTTAATGAACTACAAAATTTATATAAATGCTTTATTTGATTCATTCCCTGCTCTTCATGCTAACTCCTCCTACATGCACCCCAACTCTCACCCCACCCAACTTCATGTCCTCATTAGCTTTTTTAGTAATCCACTGAGTCCAATTCCTGCTGCCCATACACTCCTTGGCAAGGCACCATCTACTGGAAATATGGTCAGCCTACCAAGGGCTACACCCTTAAAAAAAACTGACCCTCTATTTTCAAGAAGTCATCAACTTATCCATAGCTTCCCCTCCCCCATGCCCTTCTCCCACCTTCCATGCTGGAATGTTAACTGGTTTGAACTTGAGCAGGTAACACAGCTGTGTTGAATTTAGGTGTGCCATGTCCTAACCGACCTCTAACTCTTAAGTCTTCCTGCCTCCTGTTCTGTGATGGACCCAAGCCTTGTGGGGCCAGTGATAGAGATGTCCCACCTGTAGGATTTATTCCCTGCACTTTGGCCAGCTGTGAATTTCTGTGTCAACCACCCTTCCTAAAGATCAGAGGCTCCCAGAGACACTGCTCTGATGAGGTCTGAAAGCCTCCTAGTCCATGAGTCCAGAGAGAAGGATTTAGAGGGCAGTTTGACACTGTGTCTGTTTTCTACTCAGTAACTTTGTATCACCATGATTTTAGTGCCGCCTACCACCCACCCCCACAGGGGGAGGAGTTTCCACAGTCCTCTCAATTCCTGCTCTGCTCTCTATAGTCTATTCTGTACTGTGCACTCACCCTTCCGTTTCTTCAACACCCAAAGGTGCATCCTGCTTAACGGTAAAATTAGACAAAGAAAACCTTCTGATACTTAAAACACTTGTAAGTGTCACGATTCCCTCATCTCCCTGGTTCAGAGGGAAACAAATTCTTTCTCTGTCCCGTTTCTGTTCTCAGACTCTTCTTTCCAAGGTCTGCAGACAGGTGCATCCTGTCTTATAAACCGTGATACTGCCTGTGATGGTTAATCCTGTCCACTTGATAGGATCTAGAATCAACATAGAGACTGGCCTCTGGGAAGGTGTATCTTGGAGGTGGGGGGTGTTGGCTGAGAGAGAAGACCTTCCCACAAGGTGGAGACAGTTTCCTGTGGTGGCTATAAAAAGGTCTTAGAGAAAGCAGTCTTGATGCTCTGCAGTATCTCCTGTGCTTCTTGCTCATGGATGGATGTCTCTACCCTGTCTTCATTGCTATTGCTATCATGCCTTGTCTACTTGGAAGCGCTATGAAGATGGGCTTCGCAGAGTTTCCAACATGGGCAAAGATCAGCTCTTTAGGAACCTTCCAGGCCTATGGTGACAGATTGTGACCTTAGAGGCACCACACTTCTGATCTAAACAGCTTTTAGGGTCTCAACCTCTCTAGCATGCAAACAGTCATTGTTGGACTACTATGTAAGCCAATTAATAAATCCCCTTTGTAATATATATATTCTGTTCTGTTCCTCTGGAAAACCCTGATATACTGCTCTTGCTAGAGCTGAGCAAAAGTCACTTTCCACAGCTTTTGAAAATATACAACTTCAACTCTGCATCTCCCTCCCAATTTGTCTCTTTTTTATCTTTCCTACATTTCTTTAAGGGATGCACGTCACATTTCTGTCTCTGCTGTTTCAGCTTCTGCTCCTCAGCCTGCTGCAGTGTGGACTTTGCCCCTTCATTCCGCTATGGTTGTCCTTCTTGCTGGAACCGGTATAGGTGTCTAAATGTGGGGAAAATTCCCAACAACGGAAGCCTCCCATCCACTGTAGGATCTCTTCATGGAAGCCTTATCTCTGTTTTAAGGCCATTCAATGCCTCAGGTCAGCCATTTCCTCAAAGTCAAATGATTATGAACTTTTTAATCACTTGTACAGAATCAAGCCAAAGCAACACTAGATTAGAATTGGATTGACAGATGGAATTGTCAAACTGGGGATTGTCAGCTAAACAAGCAGATGTGTAGGGGAAAAAATTACATAGTTTCTAGGTCTTTCAAATAAAATCCATATTAAAATTAGCTGGCTGCAGGTCAAACCTTTGTGGGATAGATCCTGTGTGTTTGCTCACTCTGCTCTCCATATGAACTTTAGGTCTGGGAGAGACAGGGCTCTGGTATAGGCCATTTCTAGTTCTTCCTGCCTCTGCCTCTTGAGTGGCGGGATTAAAGGCATGTACCACCATGTCTGGTGAATGTTTATTTTTGTTATCCCACTATCTACTGGCTATCTAGTAAAATAGAGTGACTCAAGGTTGTCCAGTTCATTTGAGAATCCAGACTGGAAATACTAAAATCTAAGCGTGAGCAAACATTGGGATCTCTTGACATTTAAGACATTACTTTTTGCTAATATCCAAATTTTTTTTTAAAAAATATGTTTCTTATTAAATATTGTGATATTTAAATCCAAATAAAACCTGAGAATTGATCTTCCTTTCTCAGGCAAAATGGCAAACATTTATTAATTAGTACCGGTAACTTCACTGTTAAGAAACAAGTATAAAAGGGGATATGATAAAACAGCTTTAAGTGTGACACTGAATAACTGATTTTATTATTTTTACTCTAAGTTCACACAAATGCAAAAAAGAGCATCCAACTGCAGACTCCCCAAGATGTTCTTCAGGTACTGCTCAGATACAAATATGTGATAATTTAATTCTTCGCAGACCACAGGGAAAAGCCATGTTTATGTCTTACCTTGTTGATGATGGTGTATATAGAACTTGCCTTAAAACCCTCAAGGAAATGATCCCAAAGATGAAAAGGTTTTGATTTTGTTCTTTCATTGCATTGCCAAGGAAAACACGTTCTCTTTCCCCAAAGTCAGCTGGTTTTCTCCAGCCCTGCTGGGCCGTGAATGAACGCCTTGTTCGTCATTATTGCTGGCCACTCTTAACTCATGCCTGTGATTCGAGGATTATGTTTTGATTGTTCTTGAGAGATGAAAACACTTTCTTGCTGATGAATAAACACTGCCACGTTTTAAAATATTGTATGCGGAATGCCCTTAAAGCCATTTGAGATGCCAGAGCCTTAGGAAGCTGGTTTTCAAAAAAAACAAAAAAAAACAAAAAAAAAACAGCGCCTTCCCCCACCTCTGCTTTTCTTCCCTGCTAAGCAGTCCCATTGAAAGGCTTTTCAGATTGAACTTGTTTAAGCAATACCAGTGTTTTAGTGTAATGAATAACTTTTTAGAGAGCACAATCACACACAATTCAACATGCTGGTATTTCTATTTCTGTGCTCTACCAAAGCAGGGATTCTGTGGTAGGATCTCTTTCTCTGAGAAAGCTGGGACGATCAAAACCCTGATTAACCTCTGATATTCACGTGGGGGCTCTTGATCGTGAGGGCCCGCAGCAGTAACAAAGCGTTCATGGCAACCATATGCTTAGGGTATTGTGGGTAAGGCTGACCCAGATGTGAACTTGGGTGGGGGGCGGTGACTAACTGCTATTTGTTTCAGGTTTGGTGCAGAGATTACTGATGAAGAGTTTCAGTTGCCACTTGACAGATCCCCTTGATGAAGATGGAAATGTCAGAGACACCAGGCTCATGCCCACGTTTGATTTCACATTTTCTCCTTTTGTAAATTTCTGTTCTTGCTTTTAATACAGAGAATGTGCCCCTGAAAGCGTTCTCAACATCCCTTCCCTGCTCTGCATCTCAGGTTTTAATGGTTTATGTGACAAAAGATTTTCAGAATAGCACGGTTATTTTTATTTATTTTTTAAAGTAGAGTCTTTTCAGGTTGAGCCAGAGAAGAGCATTTTAAGATATTCCATGCCTCAATTGCTAACACCGAGGCTTGGAAGAGATTGGTGGATGCACAGAAAAGCATAAAGTATCCGCCATTGGGAAGAAAACCATTGAGAGTGTAGGTGAGTTCTCCCCAAATGCACTAGTTACAGTCTGTTTTCCTGTCTTGTATCAAGAATAACAAGGCAGGCATATATGACTTGAAAGTTTGCCAGGCTTTGCGTTTTCATCCACATCACATCTCTGAATTCAACAGCAGCAGCACAAGAGATGCCCTTCATTTACTGTGAACCACACATCATGCTAAAAGCTGTGTGTACATTGTTCAATCCAACAATCGAGCAATCCTAGGCTCTGTTCTCTGACATTACTAACTGTCCCCTTCCTCTGCTGGACTGAAAGATTCTCTTGCCAGGTGACATGGCAAAGGCTCCTTCCGGAGCTGTGTCTGGATAATAAGAGTTACGACTCAGACCTCCACTTACTAACTGTGGGGCCTTGGTCCCTTCTCTAACAGGTCCTTTGCTCGGACTTTCTCCTCCACAAAAGGAAAGTGTATGCCAGTAGATTCCCCATGATCCTTTCTAAGTCTAACGTTCTCCCAGAAGCCTTTCCAATTTTTAGACTACGGGAAATTTAAAGAGGTCAATCATATACTATATAATGTACTCATAGAAGCAAATCTTTTCTTGATAAATAAAAAGTCACCGTCCCATAAAATGAAATAATAAATACATTTTAGAATCATCAGATTGAAATCAATATTTTAACCGAGCATTTTCTGTGTTCTAAAAACACATGGAAGAGCCAGCAAAGTGGCTCAGAGAGTAAAGTGACTGCCCTGTAACCTTAACAATGTGAGTTCAATCCCCGGAACCCATGTAAAAGGAGGAGGGAATTGATGTCATGGAGTTCTCTTCTAAACTCCACACATGCACTGATGAACAATGCACATACCTGCCTCAATAGTAATAGTAATAATCACAATTTTAAAAATGTAAAAGTTCATGGTATGGTTTGTGACATGCTCACAACAGTAAAACCTCTCAGGAAGCAATATGAGCTGTGTCTCAGTTTTCATGACTTGCCCCACAAGAGTGTCCCAGCAAGGGTAGCTTTTCCTCCCAACATCTGTGTGTGGAGTTGAGTAGTTGAAGAGCAGCCAAGACACTCTTTGGAAGACAGAACTGCCCACCTTTACCAGAAAGTCCTCAGAGTCTGTGAGAGGAAATTGGCAGCTTGCCAGGCCTCTAGAGGCTTGGCTTCTTTTTGAAACAACATGTTGCTGTTGGTGTGACGAAGTTGCATTTGTCTCCTGGCGATGCTACAATGACAAAGACTCAGCATCCCCCAAGCCATTAGGGAGACACAAATTAAAACTAAGTTGAGGCTCCAACTCCCCACAGTCAGAATGGTGATACAACAAGAGAACACATGATCACACATACTGTGAGTGTGGGAGAAGAGAAAACCTTACTTGCTGCTGGTGAGAATGTAACCTGTGGGTGATCCTGGCAGTCAGTACAAGCGGGTTTCCTCAAAAACAAACAAACAATAAATAAATATAAAAATAAAAACTACCAATGAACCAGCTGTATCACTCCAAGGCTTTCAAATCGATATACTACGGAAACCATTGCACATATAGAGTAGTTGTTGCACAATTCACAATAGCTAAGAAACCGAACCAGCCTAGACGTCCATCAATAGATAGCGAATGTGATATACATATACATCATATACATATACATGTATGTATGTATATATCTCAATGGTGGTTCATCCAGCTATGAAGAAATAAGACAAATATTTTCTCTCATATGCAGAATCTAGATTCACGACAAGAGAGGAATAGTTTGGAGACCATGAGGCTAGGAAAGAAGGATCTAAAGAAAAGACAGTGTTGGAATTCTCCCCTCATATATGGAATCTGTATATACGCACACACATATGCATGACATGAAGACATATGCAGGACTGTGGGGTGTAGGAAAGGTGAGACAGGTAAGGGTATCATAAAAACACAACAAGATACATACGTGAACTCTATTCCCCACGGCTCTGGAACACAGAAGTGTGAAATCAAAGTCAGGGTGGTGCTCCCTCTGAGACTATGGGTAGACACTCTCCTTGCCCTCTCGGAGCATTATGGAGACAGGGAAGCCTTGGTGGTCCTTGCCTAGCAGATGTATCACTCCAGTCTCTACCTCTGCTGGTCAAATGGCATTTGCCCTGTTATGCCCTCAATTTAATTTGAGTAACAAATTGTGTAAAAACAGTTCTGAACCACTTTAACCCAGTGTTTTCTGAATGGAGGTGACCCAGTTATCCACCAAAGCAGCACCTCCATTAGTGACCAGCTAATCCAGGTTGCACAGGAATTCGAAGTTACTCTCTTTTATCAAATAGATGTGTATCTTTGAGCCAACCACTGAACCCAGAACAGAACATGTGTGCGGTGAAAAGTCACTTTTGCATTACCTGTTATGAATATCTCATAGGAATGACATATGAGAGAAAAAGAGTTATTTTGGCTCGTGAGTTCTGAGGGTCTCCATCCATGGTAGAGAAGGCACAGCTGAATCCATGGCTGGGGAGAATCTTATGATGGAGCCTCCTCACAGAGACAGCGAACACAGAGCTCTGACAGATGATGGCCTGACCGTAACCTTCAAAGGTCTGCTTCTAGTGACCCATTTCCACAGCAAGGCCCTGCCTCCTGAAGTCTCATCCTATCCCATCCATAGAGCTATCAGCTGAGAACAAGCATTCAAGGTGGTCGGGTGGGGGATGGGGCATTTCAAATACAAGCCTAAGAAAACTTCATTGTCATTTCTGTCTTTAGACCAGTGGTTCTCCACCTTCCTAATGCTGCGACCCACTAATATAGTTCATGTTGTGGAGACTCAAACCATAAGACAATTTTCTCCATTGCTACTTCATAACTGTAATTTTGCTACTCATAAATATCTGTGTTTTCCGATAGTCTCAGGTGACCCCTGTGAAAATGTCATTCGACCCCTAGAGCATGACAGTTCACTTTTTTTTTTTTATGGTGGACGTTCTCTTACGTCTGAACACTGTAAAGCTGTGATGAACACTTTCTGCCAAGCTGTAAGGCGTGGCACACGCGTGTCTTTTTAACATGCAGTCTATGATCTCTGAGGTGGCAGGGCAGATTTAGAAACTATACAGAGCGATTCCTAATGCCTGGCTGGATAGAAAATGTGGTGGGAACTTGGCTGTAAAGCTATTATTTTATAATACATTGTATTTTTAAGGGTAATAAAAATTATGATTAATAGCGTTGAAGTGTGATTGGTGATCAGGTGTTTAGTCCCACTAGAAGATACACACAACATGAAGTTAAGGTTCTCATGCTTTAATTAATTCGTTCATCTCATGATGTATTATTTATGCAATCATTTGATAGAAACCAGAAACCTCTACTCTGCTTGGCTGGGGTTGAGAAGTAACCACAGCAGAACTTTTGTATAAATGTCTTTACAAGATTTAACCCCTGAAAGAGAAGTGACTCAGATATTGTGAACAAGTCATATTTTTCTGCCAGTTTGTTTTTAAATTAGGGAGGTGGCACATGGCTGTCACCAACTCTGAGAATCAGGGATGTGGAAATGAAGGGGCAGAGAAAAACTCCTGCTTACACCCAGTCTGAAACAGAATACACCCTACAGAAAGGTGTAGTTACACAATGTGTGGTTGTTTGGCTTTATAGTCATAGGTTGATCAACTTGTGCTCTTCTCATATCCACTAAAGATTAATGATATAATATAATATAATATATATATATATATAATATATATATATATATATCTCACAGAGTGTGTTTCCTAATGCCTGACTGGATAGAAAACATGGTGGGAACTTGGCTGTAAAGCTATTATTTTATAATACATTATATATAATATATATGTATATATATATTTATATATTGTGGAATATATATATATTATATATAGGTGTGTGTGTGTGTGTGTGTGTGTGTGTGTGTGTAAAATGTCCAAAAGAAAAAAATATTTGCAAGAAAGTGTAACTTGGTACACTTCTTGAAACTCTGCTGCCCTTTCAGAGATTCTTATAAGAAAAAACATGTTTATTTCACACAACAGTTCCGTTGTGTGTTAAGCAAGGTTTATTAAAGGTTTTAAGACAAGTATCTAAGTGTACTCTAGATGAATACCCTAGAACAGTACCTGTAAAATTATATTATCTGTTGTTTTTCCTTTAGGCTTGTCTGGGGCAAGAAGGAAATGGTATTTTATTAAAATATCTAAGTGATAGGGAAAGAATAATTAACTCAGAGTGGTGGTTATGATGTGTATGTCTGTCTGTGTGTGTGTATAATATATTCATACAAGCCATTTGAAATATGAATGTGGATGTGTTTATCCTACAGACATAATTACATAAATCATAAAACCGTTTCTGTGGGAGACACTTGCAGATGGGAATCATCTTCGAGCAAAGTAGATTTGCCTCCTAGGGGAGTCCAATCTCTTAGTAAATCAAGATTTCCCACTGATGTCTGAATCATATCAAATGGGAAACCATTTCTCTCAGTTTCATAAGGAGTTTGGGGGAGATTTTATTGACAAATTGTCTAATTCCCAACATGTTATCCAAGAGCAGGAGGGCAGTGTTTGCCAGTACAATGACAGAAGAATCTATTGTGAGACAATTAAAACATCTTCCCTGGGACCCACCGAGCTAACCTTTGTGTGGTCTCTTTCTCCGATGGAAACGGCTGCTAAGGGCAGTTGACAGCGTCGGTTTTGAGACGACACCAAATGTGTGTGGGAACTTGCAAAAAAACCAAATCTTTAAAAGAAAAAAAAAAAGATTTAAGGATAGGGTTTTCTTTGCCAATGTTTTTTTTTTTTTTTTTTCTCCAACCGTGATAGGTTGGGAGAATGAGTTGAACTCCCCCCGGGGAATCGCAGGGGGGACGCTCCGGAGGAAAAGGTGACGTTAGAGGGTACTGGTAAAAGTTAGTTGTGGTCAAGCCTGAGGTGAACAATGGCTCAGTGTTGTTATGGGCCGCCTCCACGACTTAGATATTCTTCCCATGTCAGTATAATCACTATTGGGAGGCAGGTCGATTAAGGATTATCATATCATTAATAGTATCCATGACTTTTGTTCAAAGGCTACTGGTGCAATGTTGCCTTGTGGATGAAGCCCAGTAATCCTCTGAACCGCAGCTGTAGAGAGGGAGGCTCCGCAGAGCCGCCCACACTGACTTCCCTGTCCTCGCGGATCAGTTCTGAAAAACAGACAGAAACAACAGTCAACTCAAAGCCAGAAAAGGGGAAAAAAAGAAACATCCATTCTACATTTCCACATTCATGCCCCAGCTTCAATCCCTGCCAGTGTCCCCCTTTCAGCTCTTCTCTAACATACAGATCAGATCACCACTAGGATGGTGGCCAGATTAAAGGCGAACAATGCACTTTTAAATGTAAAGTTTGCATCTAATTTTTTTCCTTTTGCATGAGAAAAAGCACATTAATTCTATCTATGTGTCTGTCTAACGCCCAGCCTGTCAATTGTCAGGTCTGTCTTATTTTCTTTGGCAACATGGGGCATGTTTGTATCTTCCAACAGTCTAGAGTTTCTCTGTTTATTTGCTGAAGACCTTTAACTTTGAAATCTGGACTTGGGTAGCAAATGATATCCATATTTAATTACCACTCGGATTTGGCTTCATTGATATCCCTGATAGTGAAAAACTCTATTTCTAGGGGCTCTGAGCACTGGGGGGGGGGGTGCTTGGGGGGGGAAACTGAAAGGTTTAGAAATAGTTTTAAAACCCCAGGAAACTCACCCATATCCTAGGGTTTGGCTGGAGAAAATGATCAAGTAAATTGAATTTTGAAAATGACAGGAAAGGATTAGTGTGCTTTAAACACATTTAATTCTATAAGGGTCACTTCTTCAAAAACAAGAGACAGGGAGGAAAACGCTAAAACAAACAACAAACAAACTAATTATTGCAGTTCAATTTCTGCCTCTATACCTTAATAATCACACTCTTTGAAATGAAGCTTTGAAGCATAAACTTATGGGTAAATCATTTTAGAGATACAGTCCTTTAAGAAGAATTTATTTCATTGTTTCATTTAAAATAATGGTAAGTTTATATTTCTAAAATAGTTCTGGATTCTGACCACACTTACCTGTTCTGTTGTTTCTTTCTTTTCTTTTTTCCTTTTTTTAGATTTATTTATTTTTTTATTCATATGAGTACCTGTAACTGTCTTCAGACATACCAGAAGAGGGCATCTGATCCCATTATAATGGTTGTGAGCCACCATATGGTTGCTAGGAACTGAACTCAGGACCTCTGGAAGAGCAATCCGTGCTCTTAACCCCTGAGCCATCTCTCCAGCCCTGTCCTGTTGTTTTTTTAGAAAAAAATTATTTTAATCGCATGGACTGGATGTACAGATCAGTTGATAAAAGGTTGAGCTAGCATGTCCAGTTCAACCCTCAGCGCCACATAGATGCAGGCACAGTGCCGAAAATCTCTGATCTCAGAACTCAGGATTTGGAGGCAGGAAGACCAAATTTCAAGGGCACCCATTGCTCCATAGTATGCTTAGGGCCAGTGTGGATTATGGGAGATTTTTTTTTTAAACAAAACACATTGACTACTTTTTGTGCATCCAATGTCTAAAATTCATTCTAGCTTCTGAGGAAGCTGGACAACCTTTTCCTTTGTACCTTTTCAACGATAAAATTCTTTCCTATCTGCATTTCTCAATAGTGCCAACCACAAACTACAACCCACAGCAGGCTGAGCAAGCTGTGGAGAGCAAGCCAGTAAGCAACACTCCTCCATGGCCTCTGCATCAGCTCCTGCCTCCAGGTTCCTGTTCTGCTTGAGTTCCTGTCGTCCTGACTTCCCTCAATGAAGGACTTAAGCTGTAAGAAGAAATAAATTTCCCTGCCCAAGTTGCCTTTGGTCATGGTCTTTATTACAGAAATAGACAAACCAAGGTTTGAAGCAATCTTTCACCCCTTACCAAGTCTCTAGTTTATCTGCAACAATAGGGAAACAGTTTGATGAAGATCTGAACGGACTGTTTAAATTGTGTGTCTCCCTGGTCCTTTTTTTTTTTCCTGTCAAGATTACACACAAGATAAAACAGTGTTATCAGCATTACATATAACACTATTCCTTGAGCCCATGAGTGTGAGATACACATTTGGAATTAAAGCACTATGGCAGTATCATGGATTTCTTGACAGTTATGCAAGTAACTGGGATAGAAATAGAAATTCTTCACCAGAAGGTTACATTTAAAAGTCACCTTATTCTCAACATAGAGAACATGTATTTGTTTAGGGTGTTTGTCATTTCACCGAGTAACCCCCAAACATCAATTTCCCTATGTCTTTCCAATTGTGAGCATTCATCAATTCTTTCAGCATGAAAAATTTGTTGATAGATCATGTGATATTGTTCTCTTATTTTCTTGTGGGCCAATATTGTTGAGTTCTTTTAACTTACTGTCCAAGAGTTGTGTTTTTAATCTTTCGCATTTGAACACAACCCTTGGGAGAACTTAATGGAGGACAGAATTATTGATAACTAGCTTATTATCTAAAAGTGAGACTCCACTTTCTTCTCTTTTTTCTCAAACTAACACTGTCCAATCAGGGTACCTTGGAAAAGGGTTTTAGGATGTTGGCTTTAGCTGGAATTCTTTTGATACAAGGATTGCAGTGATAGAACCTAGTGATCATTCTGTCAATATTCACACATGAACACTGACACTAATACTCATACGTAGTTAGCAGGCTCATGCTATGAGCAGCAGTAGTAGCCTGGGAAAGTCTGGAGAATATCTATTGAATGCAAAGTGAGAAGTTCTGAAATGTTGTAGAGAGAAAAATATTATAATGGTTGATCATAACACGATTACAAAAGTATTACTGTGGACATCTGCCAAGGGGCCTGAGGAAATCAGCTGGGATGTGACCAGTGTGTCCTCACGTACTTCTGACAGGATTTTAGAAGTGTTGGAATTTTGCAGAGTGGGTTGTCTAAATCTAAATCGCTGCCCAAGATAAAAGTGGTGGCCCAATATTCTAGTATAATTCCTAATGTTGCCCCAAATGAAGGCATTTTATACAATTGGTGATAAAGTGGCGTTTTATCTCTAAATCACAATGCCAGTTTTTTCACAAATTATGTGTTACTGTCATATATAGAATCTGTAAGGAGAATTTACACTATTCTTAGACTGTGACATATCTTTAGCAAGTGAACATCATCTAGCATGCACAAGCCCAGAGTTCCATCTCTAGGAAGGACCACACAGACAGACAGACAGACAGACACACACACACACACACAATCTGTTTATGGCCAGTATTTATAAGTGTGGCCAGACCAATGATTCATTCCAATGAACATTTTGCAAGTAAAGGTGTGTGGACAAAAGGGTGTACTGCATGATACACTGTGACATACTACAGCTTTCATGACAAGATGCTTTTTTTTTTTTTTTTTTTTGGAGGGGAGAGTGAAAAGGCAGATGGCAAATATGAAGGGATGGGAAGATGAGTAAGATTGGGGTTCATAATGTGAAGTTTCATGAAAAATCAATAAAAAGTTTTAAAAACTACTCAGATCATTATCCCAAATAGGATTATCTGGTTTGCCTTTTGATTTTTCTCCTATTTTAGGTGTGTTGTGCAATGTTCTCTGATACCATGTTGTTATCAAAACCCAGCCCCAAGACCATTTCCCTCAGCCTCTGTTGCAAACTCCAGACGTAGGCAGCTGCTGGCCAAATTCTGTCCCTATAATTTTGCCCATCTCAGGGTTTGCCTGTATGATTTTAGTCATAAAAATATATGCTATGCAAATTAATATGAGAAAATCTAACACAGCTGGACCACAGCTTGTCAAGGGGAAATCACAATGTCTTCTCTTCACTTCTTAGTATGTATCCTTCTTTACAGCTGATCCATTACTTCTTATTGACAGACATTTAGAATTCAAAAACCTTTGGGGCTGGAGAGAGACAGCTCAATGGTAGAGAGCATATACTGCTTTTATGAGGTTTCTGAGTTCAGTTCCCAACACCTACTTGGGCAGCTCACACCTACCTGTATCTCTAGATTAAGATAGGATCCAGTGTTCTTTCCTAGCTTTGGAGAGTACCTACACTCATGTGAACACACACACAAAGACACAGACATACACAAGGACACAGACACACAAGCACACACACACACACACACACACACACACACACACATACACATATACACACCACAACAGAGTCACTCGCACATACCCATATAATTTTTTTAAAAAATTAAGTCTTAAAAAAAGACTTGGGTTTTAAGAATGTAAATATGAATGGCTTTCTTTCGGTTTCGCAGACATGTGTCCTAATTTCAAAACCCCTCTAGGTTGCTTAGTTTGAGGTGAGGATTACTGGACAGAACGATCACGTAGTGAGTATTAAGTAGAGAATGTTTAAATGGTCTCAGGCAAAAGGTCTCTGTGACTATCTTGTTCCACAAAGGGTTCCTTTTAACATCAGGGTAAGCTTGGAACACGTCTCTCAGACAGGGCAGATATTTAAGAGTACCTGGATCAAGGGGGTCTGTTGAAAGTATTAGGGTCCAACAGCTGCTTTCAGCTTCAACGGGAAGTCCATTTAACTTCAACAGTACCGCATATTTTAGTCTTAACACAGTACTTTAAAAACTTTAAAATTCCGAAACAACTAGTAACTCAGGATCTTAAAGGAACATTCATTTGCTTCCGTATCCAAATCATTTCCACCGATGACATCCTGAAGTATGTTAGAGTTCTCATTTGGGGTTTGGAGAAGGAAGCAGAGACTCCATGTGTAGCCCAGGCTAGCCTTAGACTCATGACCGCCTATATTGGTTTATTCTTAGGAAATTTCTTTTTGGCAAATATGAAGACTATATAGTCACGCCACGTGTCGGTCACTTTTCGTTGCTGTCACCAAACACTCGAGAGCAACTTAAGAGAGGGAAAATTATTATTATATTTTTTATTCCACAGTTTTAGAAGATTCAGTCCATCATGGCTGGGAAACACAACAGACTGGAATCAGAGAGGGAAAGTTCCAAGAAAGGACCAGGCTCCTGCTCACAGCGGCCTACCTTCCAGCTAGTTACTACCGCCACCTTCCAAATTAGTTATAGCACCTGGGGACCACTCATGACGGCCGCAGCTTGTGGGCGACAGTTCTGTATTCTCACTCTGACACTGACGGCGCAGCCGCCTGCTTCAGTGCCATTCCAGGTCCCAAACCACAGTCTCAGCAGCTGGAACGACAAACAACCTTTTTCTTTCTGGCAGAAAAAAGGAATCTAGACTCTAGCAGACGAGGTTTCTGAAAAATTCTAACCGATAGAATTAATTTTACTACTCCGAACGCTTTTCTTACTGAATTTTTCTAAGCCTACATTTGTGAGACATCTGCATATAGAACAGTACCCAGTCCAGGACAATGACATACATTTTATCCGCCTTTTTCCCCCCCTTCCCTTCTCCCTCTTGCTCTGGCCCGGCTCCCTGTGGCACTGGCTGGCTCAGGCCCCATTCACTCCGGCTCTCGGGTCACTCCCGGCCCCCCCCTTGCTCCGGTCCCCCCCCCTCTGGCTCCAGCCCCCCCCCCCTCACTCCAGGCCCTGCTTGCTCCAGCCCTGCTTTTAAGCACACTGTAGCTGTCTTCAGACACCCATAAGAGGGCATCGGATCTCATTACATGTGGTTGCTGGAATTTGAACTTATGACCTCCGGAAGAGCAGTCAGTGCTCTTAACCGCAGATCCATCTCACCAGCCCTTATCTGCCTTTTTATCACCACCGAAGAGTAGCATAGGTATGAATTTGTCTCACAAAAAAACAACCAACCAAACAAACAAACAAAAAAACCTTTAACATTCATCTCCACACAGCAGTAAAATAGCAGCAAACTGTGCACATCAAATGAGACATTGGGCAGTCCGACACATACAGATCTGGCACGGTTATCATGTATGTATAGAACAGACTAAAAAAAAGACATAGAATACACTAGGCCATGAGTCACTCTTATATGGGTTCTGGAACTGGGCTTGAAGAGAATGTTCCAGAAAACTGCAAATAGTCAGGAGAATGTTCTGCATGGGTTTATAATCTAAGGATCTCCAGAATAAAGACCGACAAATTATTACAAACTGTATTAGTTACTTGTAGTTACTTGTTCTGTTCCTGTGAGCAACGACCTGGCAAGAAGCAATTTAAGAAAGTGTGGTAGCTTGAATCAAGATGGTGTCCCCATAGGCCCATAGGGAGTGGCACTATTAGAAGGTGTGGCCTTGTAGGAGGAAGTGTATCACTGTGGGGTGGGCTTTGAGGTCTCAGAAGCTCAAGCCAGGCTAGGGCTCAGTTTATCTCTCTCTCTGCTAGATCCAGAGGTAGAACTCTTGGCTACCTCTCCAGCACTGTGTCTGCCTGCGTGCCATCATAATGATAATGGACTGAACCTCTGAACTGTAAGCCAGATCCAATGAAATGTTTCCTTTTATAAGAATTGCCGGGGTTGTGGTGTCTCTTCACAGCAATAGGGTCTTAGTCAGGGTTTGTATTCCTGCACAAAACATCATGACCAAGATGCAAGTTGGGGAGGAGTTTATTCAGCTTACACTTCCACATTGCTGTTCATCACCAAAGGAAGTCAGGACTGGAACTCAAGCAGGTCAGGAAGCAGGAACTGATGCAGAGGCCATGGAGGGATGTTTCTTACTGACTTGCTTCCCCTGGCTTGCTCAGCTTGCTTTCTTATAGAACCCAGGACTACCAGCCCAGGGATGGCACCACCCACAATGGGCCCTCCCCCCCTTGATCACTAATTGAGAAAATGCCTTACAGCTGGATCTCATGGAGGCATTTCCTCAAGGGAGGCTCCTTTCTCTGTGATAACTTCAGCTTGTGTCAAGTTGACACAAAACCAGCCAGTACAAATAGAAATCCTAACTAAGACGAGAAGGAAAGGTTTATTATGTCTTATAATTTAGGGGCTTCATTCCATCCAGGCATGGTGTCAGGAGTAGGAGATCAAATGTCACATCTGCAGTTGGAAAGCAGAGGGAGATAAATACTTATGCTCGGCTCATGGAAGGATGCCACTTCTACTTAAGGTGAGCCTTCCCACCTCACCCTAATTTAGATAATCCCTATAGGCATGCCCAAGGGCTTGTCTGTGAGCTGAATCTAAATGCTGTCAAGTTGACAATGAACATTAACCATTATAGAAGGTATAAACTAAACCCATTAAGAAGTTCCTGGGCTATTATGGTGGCCATAGTGATGGATTACTAAGTAGCTACAAATTTGTGACATATTTAATTTGTAACTTGTAACATATTCCATTCACATTTACAAAGTTTTCACTCTTCAGAGCCACCACTCCTTAACAGAAACAATAGCTGTGGAGCCATAACAAATGCAATTAGTTCAGGAAGTGATCGAGGAGATTTATTCAAGGAAACTCGGAGATTGTTCCTGTGTCATTTGAACATAGTCATAGACTACTTTCTGGCATGATACTACTAGAATATTTAAAATTTAAAATTGAGCAAAAACTCACAAAAAAGACATCTACCATGTACAGTTAACAAAAATTTAAGGGACAAAATAGACAAAAGTAAAACTTTAAAATCTAAAGAACAATATAAAAGCCTTTAAAATGATGAATATTTTGAATGAAAGAATTAGGTATGGTTGCTTAGTATAGCTCCCAAATAAGCTTGTTACTTTTTATGAAGACTGAAGAAATTTAGTGCCAAGTTTTGTATCGAATTTCTTTGCAAAAATACATTAATCACAACTTTTATTTTTTTTTAAAAGGAACAGTGTTTAATTCAGCTCACAGTTCCAGATTTCAGCCTATCATTGCAGGAAGTCAAGACATCAGGAAGTTGAAGAAGCTAATCATATCCACAGTCAAGTGCACAGAGAGAAGTGTGGCCTTGTTGGAGGAAGTATGTCACTGTAGGGGTAGGCTTGATGGTCTCCTATGCTCAAGCTCTGCCCAGTGTAACACACATGCCCCTTCTATTGCCTTTGGATCAAGATGTAGAACTCTTGGCCCCTCCAGCACCATGTCTACCTGGATGCTGCCATGCTTTCTGCTATGATGATAATGGATCAAACCTCTAAACTTGTAAGCCAGCCCCGATTAAATGTTTTTCTTTATTAGAGTTGCCTTGGACATGTTGTCTCTTCAAAGCGATGAAACCCTAAGGCAGCTTGATTTCAACACTCTAGTGTAGCTCAGGACCCAAACCCAGGGATCGATGCTACCTACACTGGGGTGGATCTGCCCACGCCAGATAACATAATCCTCCCATCAGACTTGCCCACAGGCCAACTTGATTTAGATAATCCCTCACTGAGACTCTCTTCCCAGGTAAGTCTACATTGTGTCAACTTGATAATTAAAACTAATCATTGCATTAGTCAACCATTGTCAAGTTGACACACAAACACATCACTTTAAGTCATAACCGTTTACAATTTGTTCCCAATGTCTTATGTTTATCTTAAAATACAAATGCAGTTCAACTTTAAAAGTCTCCATGGTCTTTTAAAAGTCCAAGTCTTTTAACTGTGAGTTCCTACAAAATGAAGAAAAGAAAAAGCTAATTAGATTCTTTCCACAGTCACAGAGTAAACAACATTTCAACAGGGAAGAACCAGAGCGTAAAACAACCACACCAAAGTAAACCCAAAACCGGTACGGGAATATAAAATTCTGCAGCTCCAAGTCCAGCATCTTGAGCTTGTACGTAATCAACTGGGCTCCTTTAAAAGGCGTGGGCATCGTTACCTGCTCCAGCGTTTCCATCTCAGCACACATGACCTCTTGTACTAGGCCTGTCACATCATGTCTACAGCACTCCTAGGTAGGTATCCGTAACCATGGTATCCTGTAACCATGGCATTTCTCTCCTGGAGTCTCCACTGACACTTTGTCTTCACAATGTCACACAATGGTTTTTCAGAACTTCTCCACAGGGACTCCAATCCTGTCATTTAGTGCCTGACCTCAATCTTGCACCTTTGCCTTCAAAAGTAGTACCATACTATGTGGACACTACTTACAGTACTGCCAGGTTTGCCGTCAGCTCCAGGTAGAGCGTGGTTCCACTGGGACACACTGTAACAGCTACTGTATGCTGTATATCAGTTCCAGGTTACGGTCCACCACTGATGGGAAAGAAGCTGTTACTCATATCCACGGTCAAGAGCAGAAAGAGACGAATGCTTACATCTAATTACAGGTCTTTCGAGATAAAATTTTCTCCACATTTTGTACTACTACTTTTGAAGTTGCATGATTTTTAAAAGCAAGTTTGTTGGAATATTACGTGAACATCAGCATGTGCATTCCTGTCATCAGTGAGAGTTTAAATTTTTTCATTTCCTTAAAAACACTACTTTTGTAACTCTTAAATTATAATCTAAATGTATCTAGTATCTCATTAGCTTTAATTTGCAATTTCCTAATGATTAATTATTTAAAGCTTATTTGTATGGTCATTAGACAGTCATATTTCTTTTAAAAAGTAATGTTCATTCAAATATTTTTCAAATGTGGTCATTGGTTCAGCATTTTCTATGTATAGTTACAGAAGACGTGTGTGCTCTATTCTACAGCAAAAGTTTTAAATGCTGATGAACTCTTATTAACAGTTTTCGTCATGCTTGTGCTTTTAATATTCAGTTAGAGGTTTTGATGCACATATGTGTGAATGCCTGTGTGTATGTGTGTTCACCACATGTGTGCCTGATGCCCACAGAGGCCAGAAGAGGGTGTCAGATCCCTTGAAACTGGTGTTATAGGCAGTTCTGAACTGCCATGTGGATGTTGGGAACCTAACTAGCAAGGGTTCTTAACCTCTGAGGCTCCTCCGCAGCAGCTCCACCCTCCCCCCCCCCCAATTGCAGGGCTTTAAGCAAGTTGCATATTCTATGACTCAGTTCCTTTATCTACGAAGTTATTAAAAATAACTCTTAACTCAGAGAAATTTGAAATCTAAGTCCTCTGTATCTGTTTGGAAACTGTAACATGACTATCAAGTTCAATTAACAGCTTGCAAGAAATAAAAAAAAAAAAAAGAAAGAAAAGAAGAAACCAATTAACAGCTTGCACGGAAGTGTCAAGCTTTTTAATATGCATAGCTGGCTTGCTGGGGCAGACAACTTCAGAAGTCTAAAAGCAGAGGAATGCATTTGCTAGTCAAGTTTGCTCTAGTCTTCTGCTGTAAGAAACCAGTCCCATGGGTAGAAGGGAGAGAACAAGTTAGACAATGAGAACCAAACTGCAGAGAGGGTCGAAGAATGGATGCAGTTGCCTAGGGGACAGGTCAGTGACGTAGGTAGGTAGGGTGAACCATGATGGAGCTTGAGGACCACTTGAGGAAACAGATAAATTAGTAATTCTGATTATTATTGTGCACATGTCAACCTGATAAAGCCACACCCTTTAGATATTGCTGTTATTGTATGTCAACTACCTGGATAGAAGGTTTGTTTTTTTAATCCCTTAAAAACAGTTGGATTTAGCCAGCATGATGGTATATTCGTTTAGTCCCAGCACCTGGGAAGCAGACTCAGGCATGTCTCTGTGAGTTTAAAGTCAGCCTGTGAGTTTCCAGGCCAACATGTGCTACATCTGAAGACTCTTGGCGGGGAGGGGAAAGCTGTACCCGTTAAAGTGGCCATCATGAAAATTAAAAGAAACAGAAAGAAATCAAGCCCAGAAATGTTGGTGATGATGCAGAGAGCGATGCCCTTGAGCACTGTTGGTGGTGATGTAAGATGATAGGTAGACGGTACCACCCAGTCCTTTCTCAAAAATTGAACATAGCTGTGCCATATACCCAGAAATTCTCCTTCCAGGTACATACCCAGAAGAATTGAAAGTAGAAACTTTAATTGATTCACGAAGATCAATGTTCACAGCATCATCCATCACAACACCAACATCTGGAAAACACTGTTAACAGATGAGCTGGTAAGCACAGTGCAGGATAAACACCCAGTGGGGTATTTGTGCTTCAGATGCTTCGGGCTTCTGCAACTTGGTGCAACGTGGAGGACCCTTGGAATGGAACAAGCCAGACACAAGGGGACAGCTGTTTGATTCCATTCATTGGAGGGCATAAGAAGAGGTAAACCAGAGACGGAATCAAATAGAGATGACAGGGCTTGGGGAGAAGAGAATGGGCAGTTCCTGCTTGATGGTACAAAATATCTATTGGAGATTATACAAAAATTCTGAAATGGACAGTGGTGGTGTTGCATGTGATATTGTAAATGTGCAGAATGTCAAACAGACATAGTTTTTAATTTTGATGATATGATTTAGAATCCATATTACTATGTAATGTAAAACAGAAGGACACGCATTCATGTCATCTTCCTCTCAATTGTGTAGAATTGTGGTTACTGGGAGTTGGGGAGGGTCAATAGGGGAGGGATGGGGTAAAGTTGATCAGTAGGTGCCAAGTTACAAAAACACCATAAGAAGTTCTCAAGCGCTGTTTCATATTAAGATAATTATAGATAGCAATAATATACCACATAGTTCAACACTAAAAAAATAGGATATTGACCATTTCCCCCATAAAGAGATGATAAACCAGATAGATGTGTGAGCTGCCTAGGGTTTTGTCAACTTGACACAAGCTAGAGTCATTTGGGAAGAGGGACCCTCGGTTGAGAAAACGTCCCCACCAGATTGGCCTATGGGCATTTTCTTGATTCATGATAAACGTGGAAGAATACAGCCTGCTGTGGGTGGTGCCGCCCTGCCTCAGGGTCCTAGGTGGGTAACAAAGCAGCCGAGCGAAGCAGAGGAAGCAGGACGTAAACAGACTCTTCAAGGCCTGTGTTTCGGTTCGGGCCTCCATTTGTTGTCTACAGTTCCTGCCTTGACTTCCCTAGAGGACTACATGCTTCAGGATAAAGGAAAGCCTTTTCTTCCTACGTTGCTTTTGACCATGAGCTTTATCACAGCAATGGAAATTCTAACTAAGACGGTAAGTTTACCCTGATTTAAACATTATATAATACGTCCATGTACTGAATCATCACCTACCTCATAGATACCTACTTAGGTATCAATTGTATAATGTTTGTGTATCAAATCGGTCAAAAACGTGAGTTTAATATGATTTTCCAGGTGGTGGTACAGGACTTTAATCCCCAGTACTCAGGAGGCAGGCAGATCTTTAATTCGAGGCCAGCCTTGTCTACAGAGTGAGTTTCAGGACAGGCAGGGCTACACAGACAAACAAACAACAACAATAAAACAAACAAAACAAAAAAACAGACAGAAACGCTGGAAAGTAGAGAGACGAAGAAGAATGCTATGTATATGTAAGTAACACAGACACCACACACCAAGACAGAATTAACAAAGAGGCCCCAGGGACAAGGCTAGAAAGAGTCATAGCCAGGTTTCCCCCTGGTTCCTTTATCCTTTGCTTCACACGTTCCAAATTTCTTCTCCGCCTTCACTCCCTTATTTTCAGGTGCTGGTCTGGCAGCACGGGAAGGCATTCAGTGGAAACCAAGTGATACATTGACCTAGGGAGGCAGGAGGTGAAGAGGAACTGGTGATGCTATGCTGAGGTATTTACAGGGCTGTCAGGGACAGGAGGGAACACACTTACTGCCTGTGCTCCCGATGAAGGAAATAGGATCTTGCCTCTGAAAGACGAAATAGTGGGTTATTATTATTATTTATTGCTGCTATTATTTTTATTATTAATTTTAGTGGTGCTGGGATTAAGTCCAGGATTTACATATGCTAGGTGATGGCTCTAGCACTGAGCCACAGCCCGACCTGAGTAACAGCATTTCAATACATAGGAAGGCTGTGTCCAGGCTGAGGATGGACATGTATGTCTGGGACATGGGGAATTGCAGCATCCACAACACAGGCTCCCTGGAGTGCCCCTGCTGTGGGGCAGCCCATTCCAAACCTTTTTTTATGAAGTTTATGCCTTGTTTTACTGGGGCTTGGGAGTGGGGGGAAGGTTAATGGAAAAGGCCCTCTGATGTTTGATTCAAAAGCAAAATATTTTAATGGTAACATTCAGTGTTCAAGCTGTCTGTATTGTTTGGTAAAACTTAAACAGGCAACCTAGCTAGGGAAGCCACAGGTCTGCATTGTTCTATGTGTCTCAAACAAAACAGGGTTTTCAGAAGTGAACTTGATATAGAAATTCAGAAGTTGAAATCACACCTCAAGACTTCGGAGTCTTCAGATGTTTGGGAGGGCAGTTACCATACTTCAGACTGGCTAGATCTGTCTTAGGAAAGCCCAGGAAGAATTATGAAGACACGTTATTTTGAAGATTTCATTCACTTTTTTTTTTTTTTTAAATCAGCATGAGAAACAGCGGATTTTGGTGCAGCGTTTCCATACACAGATGTCATTGTCCTTATTCATCCCCCTCCCCCAGTGTCCCTACCTTTTTGTTCTTCCAGCAATTGATACTTAATGTCAAAATACCTATCGCTATCCAAGCAGGGGGCACTGAATTAATACTGAAACCTAGAAAAGTTGTCTCCTTTAGAATTTGTTAATTTCACATCTGTATGCTAATCTATCCTATTTTAGGGATCATGGACAATCAAATACAGGAAAGAAAATCTGGCTATTTCGTTTAACAGTTCCTTTTCTTTTTTTCATTCCCCTGACCCCCCCCCCCAGGGAAGTTTACCTCTTTGTATCTCAAGAGAAACCTCACCTTCAGGAGCAGCCCTGTATTGCCAAGGACTGTGTGTCCTAAATCAAACTACTCTCAAAGCACCCTTACCAATTCACACAAGAGTCCCCTCCAGGGATCTTGCTGTCACATGTCCCTTTGAAGAGTCAGTGGGTCTTACTCCTTTAAGGAGCCTTCAATGGGCTGATGGTCCTGTCGATTTCTTCTCTGAAACCACCATGCTGAGTTCTTGTGTTCTCTTCCCCAGAGGTCATGTCCTGCACAGCACCCACATGGTGCTGGGTCAGCAAGAACACGGAATGACCTTTATTTGCTAAACCTAGAGAAAATAAGAGCATTATTTGATTTCACCTCTAGGTTTCCCTACATGCGACGTTGTTATTATTTGTATAGAGCCTTTATTTGTTTTTACTCCTTGGGTGTGTCTAGAAGGTGAAGATAGATTCCTTGCTTTTCAATTTAGTCAGGCCACGCTGAATAGTGAATGTGGCCAGAGAATGCCTGAAGTGATCTTGTTTCTTCCGGTGATCACACAGAGACAATTTTTAATCCATGTACAAGATCAAGGATCCGTTAGGCTCTCTCTTTTATTGTACGTGTAAGTTCTGTGGGAGTTCAGATACTCTGGACCCTCTTTTAAAAATTAAATTAGCCAAAGGCAAAGAAAAGGAGCTTGCATTTTCTAGAGTCCCCTGGAGGGTTTTTATATGTTTAAACTAATCAGGGTTTTTTTTTTCCCCCCTTATTTGACATAAGCATTCATTTGCTAATTCATTGGCCATTACACTGCATGGAGTTTTCCTTTCCCCAGAGGCTTGCATGTGTGGTTCCTTACGTTGCTCTGGTCCTGTGTCATTCCCTGCACACATATGGTTTCCCTCCTCTCCCCACAGATAAAAGTCAGTCCTGATCGCCTTAAGGGATGAATGAGTTAAATGGACCAATATTCTAGGCCTGGACGTAAAAACCCAGGCTTTTCAGTGGCGCCCTGTGCACCTGCAGCAGCGAAGTCATTTGCACATACATACATAAATAAATTAACAATGAATAAATAATTTAATCCCAGTCACACAATGCCACCTTGCAGATTTCATCCTTCGAAGCACCCAGTGAGTTTGCCCAGTGCTAATTCTTTTTGATAAAGTCTTCAAATACTTGCTGTCTGTCAGGGTCATTTTCTTATTGATTTCACTTGATTAGTTCTGTATGACCTAGGGTCACCCTAAAATCCACATCTCTCATGAAGACTTGGGAAGGCCTTCTTTTTTTTCTTTTTCTTTAAGCATCCCCAGGAACGGATAGAGAACACTTGCCATCGCTCCATACAATGGGAAGGTTATTTTTAGTCACCAGCCTCCTGAGACGGCTTTTGGCTTAACCAAGCGCAAAAATAACTCATTAAGGGATGCCCTGTTTTCATAGCCTCTTGATCGGTGTCCTTGGGTTTGCCTGCAGCAGGTCTCCTGAGCCATCTTTCCTTAAACCTGCTGGTAGCCTTGTCAGTAAAGCACCAGGCCCTGGCACCTGGCCACCCACAGGACGACTGGATGGCCCGCTGTTCTGTGCCTTCAGCAAAGGGTGCTGGTCTCTGCAGGAGGAAGGCTGATTTCTTCTTTAGTTTGAACACTTGCTTCATTAGGTAGCTGGGATCCTAGGAATTCTCAAGTCTCTGGGACCCCCAGGACTAGAGTGGGTCCTTTTACGGTCAGCCTGCCTCACCCTGTGCAAATACTGCTCACACTGCTTACTCTCCATCCCTAGCCAAAATGTCAGATCTGTAAACGGAAAAACAAAAATGGGTAAGACCTTGAGCTGGTTGAATAAAACAGTCTGAATTAACAGGAGCTGAAGTCTTCGCTTCTGCTTTTATTATAAAACTCATGATTATTTAAAGCAGCAGTTCAGCATCCCCCAACAGTTATTTTAAATTGTTTCCCATTTATTTTTTTATTTATTCATTCATTTATTTATTTATTTATTCTTTTTTTTTTTTTTTTAATTTTTAATGACGAAAACAAAAATACACCTAAAAGCGAAGCTTCTGGAAAAACCATTTGTTCTTCCCTGTCTTGTATCGCTCCTCAAATTTGACCTTGGCCTCCCGCCTGGCCTTGCGTTTCAAAGCTGGGTCCCTGAACACATCCTTGTTGACAACAGTCTTGTCCAAGGGGATATCCACGGAGTACCTGGTCGGCATGAGGTGGTTGTAGTTATAAACTTTCACAAAGGACTTGATCTTGGATCGCTTGGCGATTTTCTTCTTGCCCATGGCAGCTGTCACTTTTCGGGGATAGCGGTCAATCCCAGCCACTAGGGCATGGCTGTAAGGGCGGTCTGAGGTGCCATCATCAATGTTCTTCACGATGACCGCTTTGCGTCCCGAGTAGCGTCCGGCAGGACCAGCACCACCTTTCCGGGTTTCATGAACTTGCCCATTTCGACAGCAAGGACAACCCAGCAGAAAGGAAAGGCTTTTTTTTTTTTTTTTTTTTTTTTTTTTTTACAGTCTAGTCGTTATCCCCCATCCTGGTCTGCCCTCCCACAGTTCCTCATCCCACATTTTTAAAATTTTTATTTATTTTGCCTGTGAACGTACGTAAGGGTGCATGGTATGCCATAGCACATACAGTGGGCTCTGGGGCTCTACCTTAGGTGGTGAGGCTCAGTGGCAAGCCCCTTTACTTGCTGAGCTGTCTCTCCAGCCCCTCTTCAACAATTCTGGTACAGCTTCCCATGGCTCTAACTGCCAATTACTTGGTTATGATGTGGCTGGGCTTACACGTCGTTCTCACAACGATGGACAGTAACCCAGAATTATGAGCTTAAAAAAAACAAAACAAAAAACTTTCTCCCCAACTGTCTTTAACTGGTGTGTTTTATCTCAGTAACAGAAAGCAAAACAAAAACAGATAATAAATAATAGTTATGTGGTAGATAAATTATACATAATAAATAATAGATTAGATAATTGATAGAAGGATAGATAGATAGATAGATTGATTGACTTATTGACTTAATGTTACATGCTGTACTCACATCGTCTACTACACACATGCCTGTACACACTATCTATACACACACTGGCATAACATCATCTACACACACATGCCTGTCACACACTCATCTAACACACATGCCTGTACACACTTACCATACACACACATGGCTATAGACACTCATCTACACACACATGCCTGCACACACTCATCTATACACAACATGCCTGTACACACTTACCATACACACACATGGCTATAGACACTCATCTACACACACATGCCTGCACACACTTATCTATACACATACATGCCTGTACACACTCATATACACACACATGCCTGTCATACTCATCTACACACACTCATGCCTGTACACACTCATCTACACACACTCATGCCTATACACACTCATCTACACACACTCATGCCTGTATACACTCATCTACACACTCACATGCCTGTACACACTCATCTACATGCATATGCCTATATACACACATGCTTGTATACAAACATGCCTGTACCCACTCATCTACATACACATATGCCTGTACACACTCATACACACACACATACTCACACACATATAGGACATTCTCATCTCTGATTCACCTGTTCAGTCTCAGCGAACTCAGCAGGAGACTCTGTGGGGCCTACATAGCTTACAGGAGCTCATCTTTAGTCGTGTTTCTTTATTTGCTGTGTGTCTTTGTCCCTCAGAACTTTTTGGAAAATTATAATCTGAAGGAGTAGAGTATTTGTATTTCTCAAATTGCTTCTTAAGCCTTTCCCGAATACCTGAAAATTTGTCAATCTGTCCATGTCCAGTTAGATTTTAAGTTACTTTTTATTTTAATTATTCTTTTAAAAATAGTTTTTAAAGGCTGGAGAGAAACTTAGCTGTTAAGAGCATGTGTTACTCTTGCAGAAGACCTGAGTTTGGTTCCCAGAACCCATATTGCATAGATCACACTGCCTATAATTCCAGCTCCAGGGAAATTGGTCCTTTCTGTGCTCTGTGGGCACCCTGCACTCATGTGCACAATAGACACATACTTAAAAAGAATAATACCTATTCTTTTACCAATCTCATACATGCATACATCTATATTGACCACACCCTCCTACTCTGCACCTACCTGGAACCTTAACTTATTTGTTTTAATTAAAATTTTTTTCATATATCTTTTCATCACATTCTTTCCCCTACCCAACTCCTCAAATATCTTCCCCCATCTCCCTACAACCCCAACTTTGTATTTTTTCTTTTCCTCTCTCAGAAAACAACAAAAAAATATATAAAAATCAAAACAAACAAAACCACAATAATACAAGAATACCCTCCAAACAAACAAAAAAGCACATGTCCACAAAACATGGAATCCATTTTGTGTTGGGCAACTACTCCTGGGCATGGGACCTGCTCTGTAGTGTGGTTGATGTGCACAGTATCACACTCTATTGGAGAAAACTGATTTTCCCAGAAGGTATCAATTTCAAAGAGTTTTTTGGCTAGGGATGACAATTTCCCCTTCTTTGTGCTAGGGCTTTTTTTTTTTTTTTTTTCTGGTTTGAACCTACACAGGCCTTATGCATGCTGTCACAGTCTGTGTGAATTAATATGTGTATCAGCCCTGCTGTGTCAGAAAGATGTTGTTTCCTTGGAGTTATCCATCACCTCTGGCTCTTAGACTCTTTCCGCCTCCTCTCCCACATAGATGCCTGAGTCTTGAGGAGAAGGGTTTAATAAAGGCATCACATCTAGAGCTTAGTTATCCAAAGTCTCTCATTTCTATACAGTGTCTAGTTATGAATCTTTGTGTTAATTCCCATCTACTGCAAGAAGAAACTTCTCTGATGAAGGCTGAATGCCCGTTTATGTCTAGTTTCGTAAGTAGTGGATTTCCCCCTTGGCTTATGACCTATGTAGTCTCAGGTTCTTGGCCACTTAAGTTGTGTCAGGTATGAATTCCATCTCATGGAGTGGACTTTAAATTCAATTTAAAAACAAAATGGTTGGTTGCTCCTATAACTTCTGTGCCACTACTGCACTGGTATATCTTCCAGGCAGATTGCTGTCTCAGGGTTTGAATCTAGGTGATACTGATCATTAATTGTCTCCGCTAGTAGCAAACAAAGTGCCTTCCAGCACGGGAAACACTAGTCAACTGGGTGAAGCTTCCAGCGTGTGCACAGGTCCATTTCTCCATGTTCAATGACATAAGTAAGTGGTGTCTTCAATACAGGACCTTATAGTCAGGTGATGGAGGGGAACCAGCAACCTTGTCAACAGTCCGTGATGATTGGGGATTTCCATGGGGTCCCTTGGGCCAATGACTAAAAATGATATAACTCATCTCTGGCATTGGAGGTTTACTTGTTGGCAAAAGGCATTTAATTGGAGCAATGTCTCCCTCATTCTGATGACTATACTCAAATTCATCTTATAGATGTGTATACTTTAAGAAGCTTCTATAGTAGTAGGTTTTCATACGGCTTTTGAAAGGGCCTTTAGTGTAGTAACTTATATTTAATTCAACAGCAAGAAACGTTCATCTGCTCTCAAAGTAAATAATAATGCTCGTCGTCCTTGAGAGGCATAGTGGAGGACAACGGGAAATGGAGGGTTTGGTCTTTGCATGCTTGCCCTTACCTTGCTAGCACATCTGTTCCTTCGCTAGCATTGGAGCCTACTTCTCTAGGGTTCCAGGATCTACAGACAAACAGTCAAGACGTCCAGCTTTGTGGGCAGAGAAACTATAGATTCCTGGACTTTCAGTTCATAGCTGGCCATTGTTGAAATAGTTGAACTGCAGTGTGTGTGTGTGTGTGTGTGTGTGTGTGTGTGTGTCTGTCTGTCTGTCTGTCTATCTATCTATCTATCTATCTATATCTATCTATTTATCTATCTTGTCTATCTATCGAGAGATTCATCCTATAAGTTCTGTTACTCTAGAGAACCTACTAACATGCCTTAATAGGCAAATCTTTTTTGCAACTTACTTTTAAAAAGGATTCATCGTCTCCTGTAACTCACCACCCAGCAGAGGTAGTAGAAGAGAAAAGTCATTAGGATACAGAGGAAGTGGACCTGTTTAGCAAGAGTTCTTTGGGGATGAGCTCGATCTTCTTTCTCAGCAGTTCCCGTAGCAAACATTAAATATGACTCAGCAGCTGCAGACCAGTCCTCTAAGCAGGCAGACACCAGGCGCGAACCAGCAGCTGTAGTTCAATTCTGAAGGAACTGAAAGGCTCACCAACAGGCCTGCGTGGGGCCATGGAAGCGGCAAACTGGCTTAGGAACCTCATGAGCAGTCCTTGGCCGAGTTTCTCTCAATCGGTGTTGTTACTGCAGGTTGAGCTCAACAACGCTATGTAAGGTGAACCAACACATGCATGTTGCTAGCGAAGATTAGCGAGGAGGAGCAAACCAAACCAATGCTCAGTGCTTGTCTCCCATGCTCTGCGGGGTCATAGTTACACTCCTTCATCACAAGTCCTCTCTCGTGTCTGCTCCAGCAAAACATCCTTTCACCTGCGTGGTCCAGCAAAACATCATTTGACGGAACCAACTTTCCAAAGAAACTAGACGTTTCCACTTCACACCTTCCAAAGAGGAAGGTGGGTGAGGAAAGACCTGGGCTTCGTCACAACAGCAGTGCCATCTGTACTTTGGAGGGTTGGTGACAAGGGCACGGTGTGTGTATGCACAAACTACGTTGTGGTTTGGGACTTGAATGACCTTCAAAGGTCTTTACTCTGAGACCTGGTCATTAGCTGAGAGCACTATTGGGGTGTGTTTGGAACCTTTAGGAGGTGAGATCTAGGAGAGAAAATTGAGAGGTGACTGAAGTTGTATGCCCCTGGTGGAGAGCAGGACTCTAGCTCCTTCCTCTTTCCGTCTCTGTTTATCTGCTGGTCCCTAAGCCATGAGCACCATACTGTATCCTGTGCTTCCCACATGATGCTGCTTCCCATGGGCTCCAAGACAGTGAGACTTCAACCACAGGCTGAAAACTCTAAAATTAAGACAAACCTTTCTTCTTCCAAGCCGATACCTCAGTTATTTGTTACAGTAACAGGAAGCTGAAAAACACAAGCTGGAATCCTGCCTGCCGGGGGACGGTCACACACGGCACACATAGGCTTCTTTGTGAAGGGCTTTGTCAATAATGAGAAAGGAGATAGCTGGGTAGCCAAGATGCCTGTGAGTTCACTGGAAACACCAAGAAATACTTCAAATCCCATCAGCTCTCCCATGACTCCCACACGCTTTAGAAGACTTAGCCCAACTAGAATAATATATTCAGTCCTAAATTCTGGTTGCAGGGACATGCGCAGTGGTGCTCGCTCACAGTCCTAACACTTGGGAGGCAGAGCTGAGGACCGTGCATCTGGAGCCATCTCTCACAGAGTGAGATCATGTCTCCAAGATGAATAGTTAGTGAATAGATATAAAAGAGATCGTCGTAGACGATTTAAACTGTGTTCTCCATGTTTCATGGGTCTAACAGAGATTCTAAGGTGAACGCTCACCCTAGCAGAGTCCTGGGATATTAAATTTAGAGTCATGGAACTTAAACCCCTTTAGTTTAAAAAGTTAATTTATTAATTAGTTTTTACTTATTCACTTTACATCCGACTCACTGTCCCCCTCCCAGTCATCCCTCTCACAATCCTTCCCCTATGCCCCCTCCCCTTCTCCTCTGGGCCGGTGGGATCACCCTGGGTATCCCCACCCCCTGACACATCAAGTCTGAGGCTAGGTGCATCTTCTCCGACTGAGGCTAGACAAGGCAGTAGTTAGAAGACCATATCCCACCCCACATTCAGGCAACAGGTTTTGGGATAGCCTGTGCTCCAGATCCACATGAAGACTAAGCTGCATATCTGCTAAACCTCTTATTTTACTAAAGAGGAAGTTAAGACCCAGAAAGCTGGTGACACTCTAACCTTCCTTGTCCTGACACTTAGTTGGACAATCTCTCTCCCCACCCCACAAGCTTCCATGTGGAGTTACTGTTGTTCCATCATCCTTTGAGAATGATCTCATCAGTTGTAACAATCATTTTGGGTTCCCAGGCAAGTTAGTATATTATAAAACCTAAACCAACGTTTGTGTATATTTCTGAGACACCTTATTAAAAACTGGTTACTTAGAAATATTAAAACCGAGTTACTTAGAAAATAAGTAATAATTTTCTTTATTCCTCCCTAAAATAACTTAATATAATTTTCAAAATTTGACTATCAAAAGCTATCAGGTAGTAGAAAAATAATTTGAAGATTTAGGCAAAGATGAACTTGATGCCTTACACAGGAAGATGTCTGCAGCCTTTTTAAGAGGTGAAGAACTTCACTTTGTTAAAGTCGTTTTGTAAGAGCATGCTGACTGACCTTTCTTAACATTTCGTTTCCTGTTTAGTTGTACTCTTTATAAGAAAATCTTTTTTAAAAAAATCGAACTCCACAATTCATATTCACACACGGTTAATGCATGTGTTCACTTGGTGGCATTTATTGAAAACCCAGAGTTCACTATGCAGCAATGCCTGTAATGTCCTAGGAACAGTCACGACAGCGAACCTGAAGGCGTAAATCCAGGTTGTGAGTGAATTTCTATGTGCTCAGATGTCTAGCCTATTCCAACTTCTCATGTCCTGGCACACGTACAGCACAGTTACAGTCTAGCAACAGGTTCGACGTTCATCCTCAACTAGCCCGTGGGGAGATCTGTGGTCTAGAGGAAATACTGACCACAAATAAAGACAAGACTCTGAATTTCATTCGGATCTGTAAGACACTTGGGTGACATTCCCAAACAAACCCACTTTCCTGACGCTAAAATCAGCTCCCTGGGAGAGATGACAACTGCTTCAAGAGATGGGCTTTTCCTCTCTCAGCTGTAGTTCCTGAATTCTTGTGGACCGGAATCGGAGCACAAGACCTTCCACGCCCAGAGTAGCCGGGCGAGTGGCTCAGGTACCTGCTGAGTGATCCAGGCTCCAGAGCTTCATCTTTAGGCCTCTGAAGATAAGTGTTGATTCCTGGGTCCCAGGATGAGGTTCAAAGTAGTCACTCACTGTCACTTGTGACTTTTTCCAGACAGGAAAGTCTCTGTCATCTCCATCACCGCACCCATGCCCACCGTGACTTCTCACACTACTTCTGAAACTCAGAGCGTAGCTCCTGCCTCCCGTCACTCCACCAATGAACAAGATTGCATTTTCTTTATCCTTTATTCTGTGACTTGCAGCTTAGTTTTACCAAAACACTTTCACTTCTTACTTTTAAACATGTTTAGAAAATGTAGATACAGTCGTTTTAAAGTTAAGTTAGCACACAACCTAGTTCAACACATGAGAAACGCTTAAGAATTGGCATCAGTGATGGGATCTGGGGAACTGAGGGATGAATTGCTTGTGGGAGGTGAGGCCGGTGTTTAAACACGCAGCAGCAGCAGCAACAGCAGCAGCAGCAGCAGCAGCAGCAGCAAAACAATCTCTGAGAGATGGGCTTGTGGGTGTGGGCGACTAGTTGTATTGCTTTTATTACAACTCCAGCTTATCCATCTTCTTCTCTCATTAAAGTTTTCGTTTTCTATTTTGCCTTTCTCCCTTCCCTTTGGCGTCCTCCTTTAACTATACTTTAAGCAGTGTTCGGAAGTGGGAGGGAGAATGATTTAACAGCGACGCAAAACCTCACGAGCGCCCCCTGCTGCTTCTCGGCTGACTATACAACTCCCTGAGATTCGAATTCGCAGAAGCACAAGTTCCAAAGGGTACTACAGAAGCCCTTGTGGGTTTGCTTCATCTAAGCTGCAGACTCCTTCATTGTGGAGGTTTATAGACTCAGACGCGAGGGGAAAGGTGATATTTAAATAAATTGCTGGTAAAGAATAAAGTCAAACAAGTTCACCAGGCCTGAAGTGGAACGATAACAATGTTGAAGATGTGTTTTTAATGAGTTAATTATTGTTTTCTGTAAAAAGTTAGAAAAACGTTACTATATATATATATATAATTCCATTGTAGCATTTATGTTGTATTTGCTCTATTTTTCTCAAAAATCTTAAAATTACATATGGATATGTATTTCTTGAATATGACACCAAAAATCCAATTAACAAAAGAAGAAGATAGGCATAGGGACTTTTATGAATAGAGTGAAAACAATTGATAGAATAAAGAAAACATTTACAAGTCATGTATCTGGTTAAGCGTTGATATTTGGAATATTAATAGCCATAGCTCCAATGATACACAAATGATGACTAAATACATGGAAACATCCATTGAATATTGATGTGCACGGGGGAAATGCAAGCCAAACTGCATTAGGTTTGACCCCACACACATTAGAATCAATATTTTTAAAACAACAGAAAAATAACTGTTGGCAAGGATGGAGAGAAAGTGGAATTCTCCTTGTTGCTGGTGTGAATATAACGTGGTGTAGCCCCTGTGGAAACTAGAATGGATGGATCCTCAAAAATCTAAACCCAAGCCGGGCAATGGTGGCGACACCTTTAATCCCAGCACTTGGGAGGCAGAGGCAGGTGGATTTCTGAGTTCGAGGCCAGCTTGGTCTACAGAGTGAGTTCTAGGACAGCCAGGGCTACATAGAGAAACCCTGTCTCGAAAAACCAAAAAAAAAAAAAAAAAAAAAAGTAAACCCAGAATTACTTATCTGATCCAGCAACTGCACTCTGGACACACACTAAAAATCACTGAGAGCAGAGATCTGAGCAGTTGCTCCTACAGTAATGTTTACAGCAGCATTAATAATGGCAGCATTGATAACATTAGCTAAAATGACCTGTAATCAGTCCCTCTTTCAGTAGAGGACTACATACACACAATGTATAATATACATACTGTGAAATATTATTCAACCTTAAAAGGAAGTAAATTCTGACACATTAACACCTAGAGGAAACTTGAAGATACCACACCAGTTGTCAAAAAGTAAATGTTGATGGATCTACTTAAATGAAGTTCCCAGAAGAGTCAAGTTTATAGAGCTGGACAGTGGAATCACCCTTATTCATATCTAGTGGGAGAAAGAACACATAGTAGGCATACAAAACCTGCTTCAAAGTGGACAGTTACTTCTTTAGTGTCTATTTACTGTTTAACATTGAATATTGCACGTTTCTTAACACTTATAATTGTATCTATTTTTCTCAACCAAATTCTTTATTCCTAAGACTTTAACAAATTTCCTCATTTGTTTTAGTTCATAATATACATAAAATTGTCGTTGACCTACAATACATATGCTAACAATGAAGGACGTGATGACTATCTTTTTAAAATGCATCTAAGCATTTAATGGAACAAAGTTACACTCTAGAGAATAAGAAGGCAGGAGACCAGTGGATGTAACAAAGTAACTCACGAAGGAGGGGAGGGATGGCTGAATTGGATGCTGACCAAAAAGACAGCACATGTTTTTGAATGAGGGAGACAAAAACTAAACTGTATATCAAAGAGTCATTTGGATGTTAAAATTATTTTTCCACACAGGAAAAAGATTGCTATAAACTGTGGAATTAGGAATTTCAGGTCTCAAGAATCTCAGGTTTCCGTAAACTCAAAACTTAACTGCCCCAGGGCACATCCTGGGAGAAGCACATTCCAAAGACACATTCCAGAGGAAGGGCCCAAGATGAGGGGTAATCAGGAAGCTGGGCCCTTAATGTAATACACCTGAGCAAACAGAAGCCTCTAGCTAACACTCATTGTTATAAAGATAATGTGATAATCTGAGTTACTTAAAAGCGGGCCTGGGAATGGTGGTTGATGCCAACCTTTGTGGTTATGGTTTAAAGAGTTGATTGTAAACTCTGCCCTCGTAAACTCTGTGGAAATGGTATGAAGACTACCCTTAATTTGGCTTGGGGTTCCTCCTCTTGCCTGTGTCTGAGGGAACCCCAGTGTGCATGGTTATTATCAATAAATCCTCATGCTTTTGCAGCAAATCCCCTGTCTGTGAGTGTTTCTGCAGGAGTGCATCCCCCGTTTGGATCTTAGAGTCCAACAAAACCAAAGACAGGGTCCTTATTTAGGAGGGGGTATGTGGTTGGGGTGAGGCTATATAGAAGTAGCAACCTTCTGTTTTATGTGTTCTGTGAGGTTTTCTAGGTCTTCCTTTTGCTTGAATAATAAAAGATTCCATGTTTAAGCATTAAATCTTTTTTGAAACATGGTCTCATCAGTCCAGGATGACCGTTGAATTTCTAAGCTTCCTGTCACCATCTCCAGAGTGCTAGGATTGAGGCCGTGTGTCACCATGCCTGATTTTTATGCAGTGATAGGGATCAAATCGACCGCACAAGAACTCTGACAACCAAACTATATTCTCAGCTCTCAAATGTTGACTTCTTAGGCATTTATTTTCTTGATTTGCCTGCCTACCATGCCCGATCTTGTCCTACAGTTCAGTGTTGCAATTTGCTTTATATCTGGATCTTTATTGATAGGTATGCATAATTACATTCCAATCACTGTTAGCCATTTCTATGTCAACCATGAGCTTGCTAAAGATTGATTTTAGTGGCTGCCTAAAGGCTTTTCACCTGTGCCTAGGTTCTGGGTTATGCCCACTCCTATAGATGGTCTTTGCCATTTGTTTTCAAGTTTAGAAATGTGTGTGTGTGTGTATGTGTGTGTTGTTTTAATTACATAGTATGTTCAAATACAAAAAAACAAAGAGATTGTATTTTATATTGTATGTACATTGAGATTCAGCTGTTCTGCTTTGAAGTCACGGCGAATCATAGTTTTACACAAGGCAAAGAAGATTCTGCATTAAAAAACAGTCTAAGAAAGTGTATTGAATACTATGCAGAAGGGAGCTCAGTGGACTGGCAAGCAACAGACCCTAGCTCAAATTAAAACTCTTCCACGAAATAGTCATCCTCTTTAGGTCAGCTCTCTGAGTCAACACCAGCAGCAGCAGCAAAGTGCAGGTAATAAAATCCACCTCAAGGGCTCTTGTGAGATAAATGAACTGTTGATGTTGGGCAGCCCCAAACAGTACGCTGGGCTGAGATGGCATTGAGACCATCTCAGAGGGTGTTGGCTCCTCCTGACTCTCAGCTCTTCCAAGGCCTCCTTGAGAAGCATCTGTGCCATGCAGATGCATCTCGACAGTATCGCCTGTTGCTCTTAGCTGGTTCTTCTGGTCTCTCTCCTATGATTCTTAAACTTAACCCAGCTATTGTCTTCAGTGGGTGATTGTTTCCTCTGTCTCCAGTGTTTCTATCCATGTATACACTGACCAAAAACCTGCATTGGTGTGCAGTCACAGACACACATACACACCACATACACACATACACACACACATACACACACATACACAACACACACACATACACAACACACACACATACACACACCATACACACACACATACACACACAACACACACACACACACATACACATACACACACACATACACACAACACAACACATACACACACACACAAACACATACACACACTACAACACACACACATACACACACACACACACACACATACACACACACATACACACACACATACACACACATACACACACACACATACACACACACACACATACAACATACACACACTCACACACACTAACACACATCACAAGCCTATACATCTACATACAACACAGGCATGAAACTACACAAATCTACACTACATACACACCTACAGAACATACCATAACACCAAAACAAACACAATCATACATACCATCACACATGTACACAGCATAAACACATTTAGACAGCCATACATCACGATAACATCAGTGTTAAGGAAGAAAAAACAAACACCAAACCATGTCCATTTTGTGACTTGGTACAGGATAAAATTCAGCAAATGGGACAGCGGGACTGAAGCAATTCATTCCAGAATCAAGCTTATATGTTCATTAAAAGCACAGTAGACGCTACAGTATTATCGCTGCCGAGTGAGGAACATTTGCTTGGCTGTCGGCAGATTGACACCTAATATGAGACGTGTAGGAGGCCAGTGAAGTCCTGTAGAGATGTTACTGCTTCCGTGGGCGTGGCCTTGCCAAGGACCACATTGTCTCAAACACACAAAAGTGGTGACAAAGCCTCCCTCAGGTATGGCTGGGGGATAGCAAAGCCCTCCGATGGTTCTGTGTGTGGATGGTGACTGTGTGTCAAAATGTCCATCAAAGCTTGGTCCTCCTGGATGTTTGCTGCCTGAAGATTCCTCCCCTACAGAGACTGCTCCTGCCGAGATTAGGTGGACCCTGTGCTCTGACGGGCTCACACCAGCAGCCTGATCACTCAGTATGTTTACTATCTACTGTTCGTTATAAGCCATTAACTAGGTTGATTATGTATAGCCAAGTCCTGTTGCTAGCCTCAGTACGAGGTCTCTGTTGGGAGCAGTCTCAGGTGGCAGTTATCTGGGCAGAGGAAGCTGTAGTTGGTAGTGACTGCAATTGTTTGTTTTAGCTACAGATCAATGGTTCCTCAAGGTCTGTATGTGGACCAGGGAAAGGCTCTGCCATTCCATGGGGCTAAGACATTGTAGTCCTTGACAGGGCTGTGCTCCCGCAAATAATACACATTTGCTCAGGGCTTCATCGCTCTTCATAGTTATGCACTGTATAGATGTAGTCAAAATGTCATGTTTGTGACCATAAATATGTAAATCACTATGCATCCATCAACATATTTAAAAGTATAAATGATGATGGCCATATCAACTACCATGACTAATCATTATAGAATGTATACATTTATTGAAATGCCATACAATATTCTGTATTCATGTGGAATTCTTTTTAAAGATTTACAGAGCCAGTACACTGTTGCTCTTTTCAGACACACCAGAAGAGGCATCACATCCCATTACAGATGGTTGTGAGCCACCATATGGTTGCTGGGAATTGAACCCAGGACCTCTGGAAGAGCAGTCAGTGCTCTTACCCACAGAGCCATCTCTCCAACCTCATGTAGAATTTTATGTATAAAATATGTAAGAAAAAATGGAGAAAAAAATTTTGAGATAGGGTTTCTCTGTGTAGCCTTGGATGTCCTGGAACTTGTTCTGTAGACCAGGCTTGTCTTGAACTCAGAAATTGATCTGTCTCTGCCTCTGAGTGCATTAAAAGTATGTGCCATCACATCCAGCAGAAAAATATATATATTTGTAAGGGATGAGAAATGGCACTCTAAATTTGCTAGTGGCTTTTACCAATTCTTCCTTAAAGAAGAACTTGTCCTTCAGAACTTCTGCACAACCATAGCCCAGAGATTGTTTGTGAGGTAGCTTTACAGAGTCCTACCCTAGGTTTCCCGAAACAAAAAATAGGTTTGTTAAAGAAACAGCAATGGGCCTAAAACCTTACTTCACTATTTGTCTGAACATTTTGTTACTTGGTTTGAGGTCACCCTAGGGTTCTGATTCTTTGGGAGGAGAAAGAGAAAAGAGACAGTATGTGGCCAGCTGTAGGGACAATCTTCTGTATACTGTGCAGAAGAATCGCCTGTTAATAAAAAATCTAATGGCCAATAAACTGGGGCAGGATTAGAAGATGGGACTTCCAGCTGGAACTTCTGGCTGAAAGAGTCAGGAGTGGGGGCTTTCAACTGGAAGGCAGAATGGAAGATCAGAAGACAAGGAGAAGAAACCAGCCACATAGCCAAACTCAGGTTACAATAAAAGGGACAGTAAAGTAAGAGTTCTTTGGAGGGCTGGAGAGATGGCTCAGCAGTTTAGAGCAATGACTGCTCTTCCAGAGGTCCTGAGTTCAATTCCCAGCAACCACATGGTGGCTCACAACCATCTGTAATGGGACCTGATGCCCTCTTCTGGTATGTCTGAAGACACCTACAGTACTCATAACATAAAAACAGATACATAAAGCTTTTAAAAAAATAGTTAGTTGGGTAACTAGCCTAGCTTACAGCCTAGGCATTTGTAAATAAATTAAGCCTTTGAGTTTTTATTTGGGTACAGGGGCACAGGTGGAAAAGCCAGTGGCAATAGCTAACATCTATTGAATATCTACTATACCTTTAGTGCTGTTGAGAGTATTTTGAATATACTAACTCTCTTAATCTTGATAGCAGTCATGTTAGTTACTTTTGTGCCTCTGTGACCACCACAGAGGGCAGAAGCAACTTAAGAGGGGTAAGATTTAGTTTAGCTCACTGTTGCAGAGGGCTCCCCACATCGTGGCAGGAGGGTGGGGCAGGCAGAGGTGCTTGAGGCATGACTACGGAAGAGTGTGACTGCAACTGTTCACCTCACAGTAGACCAGGAAACAGAGTGCAAGATAACAAGTAGGGGAGGTTACCATATGCAAAAGACCCACCCCCAGTAACCACCTCCTTCAGCTGAGCCCATCTCATATTTTTGGTTGTGAGCCTAGCCTTTAATAGCTGAGCCATCTCTCCAGCCCGTAAGCCCATTTCTGAAAGATTCCACAGTCTTCCAAAACAAAACTAGTAACCCCGCTGAGGACTGGGTAGATGTACAAAATATGAGCTCTGGACTGCATTTCAGATTCAAGTTATAGCAGCAACAAGATGAGAGAGGCATGTTGGGTATTCCATGCTGCAAATCATGCAACAGACATACAGCCTAAGCATCCTATTGAAGCCATAGTGCTGTGTAAATTTAGAGACTGGCTCCAGACAGTAGACTCTGAGTACCTAATGGAGCAGAAATAAGGGCCAAGTCTGGGTCGGTTCAGCCTTGTAGCTGTTCCATGCAAAAGGACAGGATCCCAGGAGGCTAGTTCTGAACCTGAGTCCGGGGTTGCTATATGTGTCGTTATCTAAGCCTACAGGAAGAGCTAACTACCTTAACCAAGGAAGGCAGGCATTGTCTTCTACTGTCAGAACACAGGTAGGAAAAAACAACCAGAGCAATTAATTGCCCTATCTGATAACCCCCAGTGTGCATGTAGATTATCCCACGATGCCTAGGTGGATGTACAAGTGAGACATTTGAGAGGTTCTGGTTCAGAATTCTAAGAGATTCCCAGGCTGTTGATTCTTTTGGTCATTCCACAAAGACTGATTAAGGTCTTAACGCATGGATGATACACATATACACACAGTCTTCTTGATTTACGACTCTGTACAGACATCCATTACCAGTGTCTAAGAATTTTCTACCAATTTCCCTAGTTGTTTCCTGCTGCATGTTGTGAGTACCCAAGTTAATGATGTTATGCTATCATCTATCTATCCATCTATCTATCTATCTATCTATCTATCTGTCTGTCTGTCTGTCTGTCTGTCTGTCTGTCTATCTATTGAAATATCTATATTTATCTATCTATCTTAAATATCTATCTATCTATCTATCTATTCTATCTATCTCTACTATCTATATCTATCTATCTGTGTTCTATCATCTATCAACTGACTAACTTACTATTTATTCTTTTATTTTGGCTTGCTATATACTTCATAGTCTCACTCATTCAAAACCCAAACAAGAGAAGTTCCTATCTTTGTGGACATTTCCTTCACCTTCCTTTCCTGGCATCTAGCGGCCCAGACTAGAGGGGCTCCCCACTATACATGGGGCTGTCTTTGTTCAATAACGCTTGGAAGCACAAGTGAGCTCTGTATTTACCACCCTTTCTGCAGGGTGGCTGGGGCGCCTTGCGCAGCCACAGGACCGCCCAAGCACCAGCCATGAGCTTTGTTCCTGGAGCCTCTGGAGAAAACCCTTTGATTTCATGGGGATGATTATATTTATTCTTGCCCACTCAAGGATGAAGCCCAAGGAACAAGAGGTTCCCCCTTTCAGAGGCGTCACAATGGCTTACCTCCAGCCAAACCCACGGGATCTTTTTGTTTTTTTTTTTTTTTATTTCTGGGTTTGGTTGGGCCTCTCTTGGAAGCGATTACTATACAACTTACTTAAAGAAAGAGTAGAAGGAGTGAGCTAAGAAACTCAGACGGGGAGGGGGGTAGAGTTGGAAGGGGTGGGTCTGCAGTGCAGAAGCTGGGGGAAGTATGTGACCAGAAAAAGAAGTGAGATGGGGAGTCCTAAAGTTACCATGCAATGGGAATTCATTGGACTTTGTAGTGATGTTTTCAGCCTATTGCAAAGATGCAATATTCCACAATTGACTTTTGGAGAAGCTAGAGAATTTGGGACTTTGCATGAAATTTTCAGGAAAAAAAAAATAACACACACACACACACCACACACACTCACAGAGAGAGAGAGAGAGAGAGAGAGAGAGAGAGAGAGAGAGAGAGAGAGACTTTTATCCTAAAGTCATTGTAAATCCAAAGCAGGCTTTTATCCTCCACAGTTAAATAAGAAGGAAAGAAAAAAAAATCTCGAATACCAACATTTGAGGTACAAAGACTGTCATGGACCAGTGGAAGTTTGCAAAATTATATGTAAATGACCCTCTCTCTCTCTTTTTTAAAACCACGGTGGCCCTATGGCACTCCCAAAGCTAATCCTAAAGAGAAAATCTACTTAGCAAAAGAAAGTTTTGTCTAATTTGGTTAACAGTTGAGAAGTGACAAAAATGTTGAATATATTAATAATTTATATTTCCAGGGTAACACTATATCTTTAATGCTTCACTGCCAAGGGAAATTCAGAGCGGCTTAATGCCGGAGGCAGGGGGACATTTGAAAGGCCTTCTTCATATTCCGTATTCAGCACTGTTGAAAATGGGTGTAAGACATGAGCTGCAAGAATGGGCACCGTCCATTCTCGTATTTCTGCATAATTTGTTTTTATCCATATTGCCCCGTGTGCACTTGCTGCCCCGGGAGGCCTGCTCCTTCCCTACAAGTGTGCATGCTCCAGCTTTTACTAGCTCAAAAGGAAGAAGATGGTCCATGTGTCATAGATGAATCACTTTAAAAATCTCTTGTATGCAAGATCTTTGCTAAAAAGTACAGATTTCCCCCCACCTTCCCCCGTTATATTTACCTCACAAGTTACAGGGCAAGGGCCATGTAATGAAGGGTTGTGTTTGTTTGTTTGCCTCTGTGTAATGAAGTTTGATGGTTTACAAATTGCCGGTCATCCCATTCCTTGACCTTGGTAAATAGAGTAGGTCAGGGCTCTCTTAAACCCTGTCTTCTAGAGGGAATAAGTCAATTTACTGTTCTCCAGCTAATCAGGAAAAAAAGTCACCTTGCCTTTCTTCAGCTAAATGACTTAAAAACTGAAAAACACTGTTACATAATATCAAATTACTTGTTAAAAGGGCACCAATTTTAACAGGACCAATAATTAAAGGGGAAAAAAATTAATGGTGAAAAAAAATCAATGTCCACTATTTCACCTGATTAGATACTTTATTTTACCTGTTGATATGAACACAGAATGGAAGTCCATTTGGCTATTTGGATCTTAGAAAAAAAGGGAGTGTGGTCTATTTACTAGCTTAAACATGTCATTATGTTGTGGGCAAAGACCACGTCCTCTGGAAGTGAAAACCACGATCCCTCGGAAAATCACAGTCTCCTGAAAAACTGTAAATGCGTAAAAAAAATCACCAGCCACCCCTTCCCTAGACACAACTTTTCTCACTACGATCTGCACAGAGGGAGAGTAAAAGCAAAATTTTATCCTAGGGAGGAGCCGAACCTTTCTCTGCAGACCTGAGAACTCCAACAGAGGATCCCGCTTTTGGATCTAGTGTCAGAGTCAGCAGGGAGTCCCTGGAGAAAGAGGGGGTCACAGCTTCCAGTCAGATATGATCTGGCATCTGCCAGGGTCGGCTAGGGCCATGCAGAGGGGTTGATTTGTGCGTAAAAGGCAAAGTCCCAGACCCCTCTGATGTCCAGTGATTGTCATCGGAAGAAAGAAAACAATAGTCTAAGTAGAAAACAATTTCTAAGACAACTTAGAATGTTACTTGATCCACGCACTCATTTATTTTTTAAATAGAGACATATTGAAGCTGTGACCTCAGCTATTCATTAGGTTGGCCTGAGATTTGCACTTTCCCAGACTAGTGAGAGGCTGCCTCGAAGTAGGAAGGGCCTCCAGGTCCCAGCTAGTAAATGAGAGCGCAAACCATCCTTGGGGTTGTTTTCCTGATTTGCATATTCTGAGAACCTAAGGCCCAGGTTCCAGACTTCTGCACTTCTTGGAGGCAAAGGACCAGGATAGAAGAGAGGAAGGGGTGGTCTTGAGCACCTCAGGAGCCTAGTCTCCTACATCTAAGAGACACCTCTAATATCTGCTTAAGTTTCCATTTTGTCTCCTCGGACTGCGCAAAGATCCTTTCTCCTCAGCCAAATTACTGACTACCCTCTCCTGGGCTCCTAGCAGCCTTAGGATTCCTTGTAAGACACTTAGAGTGGGATGGTTTGTGGATGAGCAGAAGATAACAAAGAACGCCATTTCTTTAGCACAAAAATATTTATTGGTAGGGGAAGTCCTTCAGAAGGCGAATTCGCTCCTGATGCTCTCCCATCCAGTTCTTGTTAGTACACTATTTACACATGTACAACATATATACATCCTCTCAAGCCGCCACCAAATCGCAAAGTAAGCTAGGCCAATGAGTGGGTGTCAGAGCACCGGAGGGTGCTGGGGACGTGTGCAGGTTGAGGGCGTTGGGGTGGCCATGGCCGATCAGATTGAGGTAATGCCGGTCCAGACCCTGCATCGGAGCCAAGAAGGGGCTGTGCTGCTGTGCGGGGCTTGGGAGAGGTACTGTCGCGCTGGACAAGTAAGGCAGTGCTGGGCTGCGGGCCGCTCCAGGAGGCCAAGGGAATGACCCTGGGGTAGCCCCCTGCGGGAACACTGTGGCTTCGCCTGGACTGTGGCCGGGGAACTCTGGGCCGGCTGGATGCAGCTGATAGGAGAAATCCGGCTCGGGGAGCGAGAGCGGTGGGAAGGGGGGCTCGGCGCCCAAGCGGGCCTTGGATTGCAAGAAGGCGAGGATGCGCGCGTACTTGGTGTCTTTGGTCTCCATCCGCTCCACAGTGGTGAGGTAGTGCACCAGGTTCTTCATGCACTCGTGGTAACCGTAGTGGAAGTAGTTGGCAAACTCTGCTAAGAGCTCTGCTGGGGTGGCAAGAAATAAAAATTAAATTAAATAGTAGGAAGAAGGAAAGAAAAGAGAATAGGCGCCCTCCCGCCCCTAGAACGGTACAGGGCATCTTTATAGGGTTTGGGCTGGATTCTCACTTGAAGCTGGTACTCTCTACTCCGAAGTCTAGAAATTGCAAAAGCAGTAATCTTGTCTCTCTAAGAGCCTGACTACATCCCTTATCCCGCCACCCACCACCTGTGAGGAGCAATAGACCTGCATCTTTAGATGCTTGTCCATGGCACTTAGCAGGTACATTTTCAGGAGCCAAGCACCGGTACGCTCTGGCGGCTTCCCGCTCCGGGACCCAGGTCCCCGCGTGCCACACGCTCCCCGTCAGGATTACTTTGCCTGAATCAATGCCCACCTTTTTCCCTTCCTCGAGGAAAATCCGCGGAATGCAAAGCTCTGAGGTACTGAACTGTCATCTCCAGGATCTCCGCCTTCTCCAGTTTCCGGAACTCTGTAAAAGAAGACAGGAACCTAGCGGCGGCCCACCCACAGCAGACCCAGGAGGATGCTCTCTGTCTTCTGCAGAGGACCAGTCAGGAAGATGCTGGCGCCAGAGAGGCTACTCCGCTCAAGTCCCCGGAGTGGGGCGAGTTCTCTTAGGCCAGCAGCGTCTGCAGAGACCTTGGGGCTCCGCAGAGAGTGACAGTGGAGGGGTACCCAGTACCGCAAACGTTACCTGTTTCGCCAGGGCCATGGGGACTGTCTTGCCCAGCTCGTTCAAGCAGCGGTTAATTCGGTCTCTCCTTCGCTTTTCTATCACTTTATGAGAAACCGGGGTTCTCTGTAAACAGAAAGTTTTGCATTTAAGACGGCTTTGCCAAAGGAATCATCCAAGGCAAAGCCTGTGTGCTACAAAGATTCACCTATTTGCTAACTCCAAGAGACTCCTGCCCCGCCATACTAGACGAAGAGAGCTCTGTGTTCCCGGAGCCCATGCTGACGCGCTTGGCTTTCAGCTTCCCTGAACATTCCTGCCACCACCAAGCTAAGTGCTAGGGCTTTGGGAGGTGGCCACCAGTCTCCCAGGGTGAGTTCTCCCCAGTCAAGGACTCTCCTTTCTGTCTCTGTTCCCTTTCAAATCCACTTTGGATTTCTCCACACTTAAAGTCCTGGGCGGCACATCTTAGTCATCTATCCAGCGAGTTGTCAAATTGGCGAGTCACACTCTTCCACTACCAGAGCGCAAGGAACTCACTTTGCGTTCCTTGAGCCTCTCAGACATTCTGGTGTGTGTGCGCGCCCTCGGCAGAGGCGGTGGCGCGAGGCACTCGTCCACAGTCTACCTCGTGTGCCTCTTCAAATGTTCCAGGTAGACTGTAGCCTCCCAGGTCCGAGGGGGCTCCCTTTATAAAGCAGCCATCTAGGACTGCAAGTGCATTCTCACGAGTTGAATTATTCCATAGGATTAAGGATTCTGCGTTTGGAGCATGTATGCATTCAAGGTCAGTTTTAAAGAAGTTAAGAAAAAAAAAATTTAGCAGCCGAGGGGGGCGAGGTGGGGGCAGATCAGCTTTGTTAATCCACGTGGCTCTTCAAAGGACACGTGATCCGTCCAGGAATAACATTTGCATGGCAACAGGCACCTCAGGGAAGAGGAGGCGAGAAACTGGAGCCGGCGGCCAGCGAGCGCCTGCACTCTTAGCCGGCGCAGAGCGCAGGGGCGCAGTGGCTGCGGGCACCGGGGGGCGAGGACCCTCACAAAACAGTGTCGCTTCCTTTAGTCCCACCGCTGAGTCTCACACGATCGCCTGTTTACAAATCCCAGCAAGCCCGCGGTCCCAGCGCCGAGTGCGTTTTAAAGCCTGTCCAGAGTCATTAAAGTAATTAAGTAAGCCTTTAATAGGCTGTTCCGCCGGGTTCAAGGGAGAGCTCCTGGAGACGGAGGCGCCCCGTTTGTTCCCAGGCTTTTCTCACACGACTTGGTGACACGTCCTTCTCCCCCCTTTTTGTTTACACCGCTTTATTTGTCCGGACATCCCGGCAGGTGTGGGGCTGAGGCTGGCACACGAGGCTCCCGCCTCGCTTCGCCCCTCCCGCGGGCTTTTGGCACGCGACTCTCCCCCCTAGTCCCTGACCAAGTCGTCTGCTTTCTTTTCTCCCCCTCCGGCTCTCTCTTCGCGGGGGGAAGAGGCTCAATTTGTAGCCTATTATCCTATAGGAAAATGTCCATTGAAAAGTATGAATAGTTTCATTGGGCTAAATTTTAATAATGCCAAGGGTGGGGTGGAGGAGAGACAGGCGTGTGTGTGTGTGTGTGTGTGTGTGTGTGGGGGGGTGGGAGGATTGAGGGGCAACACAGAGGAGAGTGGGCCGAGAAGAAAAGGGGGAATGCAGCTGGCCCAGGCGAGCATTATGCGCCGTCACCTGCATGAGGGGGCGCCTACAGACCCCTATTCATTTGCCTAATTTTGGTCAATTTAACAAACTTCAGGAGAAATTATTGTGGCTTTGTCAGGGAGGGTGAAGCCTTCTGATCGAATTAACAGCATGTTTTGATCCGGTAAATGTCATTAGAAAGGGAGAAACAATCGCGCTTAGAGGGCTCTGGGTAATGCGCCCAAGTGGAGACGCCAAAGCGCACGGCTCACAAAGGGAGCAAGTAGCTGCCACAGGGAACTTTTGTACCCGCCCATCGCCCAAGTTTTGACACAAAAAGGCATTATTTCATACTTGAATACGTTTAATCCAACGATTGTCTATTTTTGCAAACATATTTTCACAGCATTGTTAACTTTTTATGTCCCCCTCTCGCGGGCGCCTTTTCTTAACGTTTGGGGGCGGGAGAGCGCAGACACTTTGGGCATCAATATTTGTCACTGAAAAGGGCCCCGTGAAGTTAGGGAATTTGATCTCTTTTTTATGGTTTTAGAAAGCGAAATATCGGGGGAGGAAGCGGAGGGGGGGGGGGAAGAGACGGACAGAAACCCAGAAGGAAATTTGCTGGACAGTCCCAAAGGGAAAGAGGGGGTGGTGGTCCTGGGAACTCTCGCCCTCTGCGCCTTTGCCTTGAGCTTGCGCCAAAGCCCCAGGCGTCCACCCACCAACTTCTCATTTGTCGCCTCTGGGAGTGTGGGGGGGGCTCAAGGGGGTGAGCTTTCCTGCATATAAAAACAATAAAAATGACCTTTGCTTTATAACTTATTCCAGAGTCACCAAGTTCTCATCTGTTCCCAATCTTTCTCATCTGGGAACAAGGAAAACCTCCCTTCAAGTGTCTCCTTAGTCCTTTTGCCCCACACCGCGGAGTAAATTCTCTCTCCTCTGCTCTACAACAGCAGGCCCTGTGGTTTGTCCCTTTGGGGAGTGCCAGTCCTTTGTCAGAGGCAGGTAGGGTGAGTCCCTGCTTGCAGGCAGCACCTAGTAAGCTCCGGGCGCAAAGCCTGACCTGAGACGCAGGACCCCTGGAAAGCAGCCACCAACCTTCCGGTGCCAGGAGGATGTGGAATCGGGCTGCACAGAGCACACTAGGGTGCCCGGGTCTTGCTTCCGGGTTTTTGTTTGTTTGTTTGTTTTGTTTTTCGTTGTACTTCTCTCCAGATTGGACAGGACCTGCACCTTCTTGTAAGTAGCTCTGCCAGCCGCGTGCTCTCTTAGGGGTTGTCAGCCTTCGTATATTCACTGGTACACAAGGGGATTAAACAGGAACCCCTGATCGTCCAAATCAGCTAACTTGAATGGGTAAAAGGGAGCTCAGACTTCGCTCCCCCCCCACCCCCAGCGGACTTGGAGTTGATCCTCTTACTGTTGGTGTTAACTGCAGCTGCAGGCACGTTCCTCAAGCCAAATTTCATTCCACACAAACTGTTTAATTTTCCTGGTTTTATGGCAGCCAGACTGTTTGCCCAGAACTAATAGTTCCTTCTTGGGGTGGTTGAGCTGGGGGTGGTGCGGGGTGAATGGATACCGACCGAAGCACTGGGCGCAGGTTTGCCCGGTCCTTCGAGGTTGTACTAGTAAGGAAGAGAGCCGAAGGTCTACTCTAACTGGGGAACGGAGTTTCCTTTTTTTTTCTTTTTTGCTCTTCCTTGCAGCATGTCTAAACCACACCCCCAGGGGGAAAGGGTACCTTACTAGATATTGCTTTTACTCTCTATTTTTGGGGTGCTGATCAAGGTTCCCTGGATCTCGGGGTAATTTCCTCTCAACAGAGAGACAAGTGGTGAAGATGCAGAGCCTGTTCATACACCAGCTGCACTCCTGCCCTCAGAGCCAGACACTAAGCAGGGGGAAAAAAACCTCTCGGCTGTGCCTCAGTTTTCCTCTTCTGTAAAATGGAGATAACATTGTGTCCCTTATATGTTACAAGGCTGTCACTGGGGTGAAATAAGGGACTAGAGACAAGGCACTCAAGGAGGCCTAACTACGCCATTCATTTTTTATCTTTGCCAGCAAGCGGTTCTTCTGCCGTGATGTTTTTGTTTTAGCGAAGTGTGGGACTGTTAGGAGCTTTCAATCACTTCATAGTGAAGCCCTCCTCCTCCTCCTCCTCCTCCTCTCCTCCTCCTCCTCCTCCTCCTCCTCCTCCTCCTCCTCCTCCTCCTCTTCCTCCTCCTCTGCTCCCTCTTCAAAAGCATTGCTTTCCCCAGAAAAAGTGTGTTAAATTTAACACAAATTAGGTGAATTAATGTGGGGGAGGGGGCTTTGTGCTCCGGTCTCACTGAGGATGTGTGGGACTGGGATGGGGGAGGAGCTTCAAGACTAAAAACCTTTCAACACTGGGTCACTCAGAAAGAGCCAGGTATCCAGCTGAGAAGCGTGGGCGCCTGCTGAGCTGAGCAGAGGGATTAGTTAGAGGGTACTTGCTCATAGCAGACACAGGGAAGGAAGGCTCAAGAGGTCTGTTAATGTACATTGCAGCGACTGTGGTTCATGTTGATGTATTGCATATTTGAAAATATTAGGGCAGTAGTAGTTCCCCAGCTACTAACCCTTTCACAGACAGGGTTGCCTAAGAACAGCAGGAAACACAGATATTTACGTTATGATTTATAGCAGTTGCAAGATTACAGTTACAAGATTACAAGATTACGCACGCCTTTAATCCCAGCACTTGGGAGCAGAGGCAGGCGGATTTCTGAGTTTGAGGCCAGCATGGTCTACAGAGTGAGTTCCAGGCATCAGGGCTACATAGAGAATCCCTGTCTCAACCCCCCCCCCAAAAAAAAAGAAAAGGAAAATAATTTTACGGTTGGGGGTCACCACAACATGAGGGATTGTATTAAAGGGTCGCTGCATTAGGAAGGTTGAAAACCACTGTGCTAGGGGTGTGTATTAAATGTTCATATCACATGATTATTATAGCTCGGATGCAATGCATTGTTAATTACATGGACCAATACTGTATACAGTCCGCTGGCTGTATCTGAGGATTCTTATTCAACTGTGGGGTGGGTTAAAGACAGTGGGCATGGGATGTGCCTACTCTGAGCATGTCTGGAGACTTATTTTGTTGAGTGGTTATTTCATAAACAATCTAACGCAACATCTATTTATACCGTGTTATACTGTGTTGGGTAGTATAAGTAATCTAGAGATGATTTAAAGTATACAGACAGGAGTGAAGCAAAGAGTAAGTAAGAGCAAGAGGGAGGGGGGTGCGAAGGAAGGCAGGGAGTGGAGGGGGCAATAAGAATAAAATATGACACCTATGTATGAAAATGATGGGCTGGAGAGATGGCTCAGTGGTTAAGAGCACTGACTGCTCTTCCAGAGGTCCTGAGTTCAATTCCAGCAACCACATGGTGGCTTACAACCACTTGTAATGGGGTCCGATGCCCCTTCTGATGTGTCTGAAGACAGCCACAGTGTACTCATATACATTAAATAAATAATATTTTTTAAAAAGGAAAATGTCATAATGAAATCCAGCATTCTACATACTAACTTTTAACAACAAACAAACTGAGAGAGTGCCGCATAGCATGCAGGAAGCCCTGGGTTTGATCCCACATAAATGGTTCACTGACCTAGCATCCCAGAACTCAGAGGGGAAACATGAAAACTGGGAGTTCAAGGTCATCCTGAGCTACCTAGGGGGTTCGAGGCCAGCCTAGGGTACTTAAGATCCTACTCCTCGAGATAATAAAATATGCACCAGATTTACAAATACTATGCGATTTTATGTAAGAGGACTTGAGCTTTGGGGATTTTGGTTTCTAGAGTGTCCTGGAACCAATGCCGCATGAATGAGAGGCTTATTTATCAGGCTTGATTTGTGGTTTGTTTCCAAGAATCAATAGGATCCGAATGCTGTGCCTCCAGGTGATGATGTAAGGAGAGGGTGGGACCTTTAAAAGGTGGGGCTTAGTGGGAGGCCCTTTGGTCCTTGGAGACATGCGCAGTAGCTCTCCTGAATCCCTTGGCGATTCTGATTCAGAAGGGGGAGTTGCTTTAGCAATTGCAATCTGTCGCTCCTGTCCAGGTTCCCACTCTGTCATCTGCCATGACGTCACGTTTCTGAGAGTCCCCCCACTAAGTCTGAGGAGATGCAGGCACTATGTCCTTGAACTTCCAAAACTGTGAGTAAAATAAGCATTTTTTTCTTTATTAACTACTCAGGTAGTTTATTACAGCAACGATGACTAATGTAATGTTGAGTGATTTGAAAGTACACAATTTAATGCCATTTTAAAAATAAATAATTTTGCAAAAAAGCAAGACCGGAAACGAGGCTATTCAGAAATTAGGCAATGCTAATTAAATATTGTTCTATGCCTAGCTTCCTACCATTTAAAGACCTCAGTTGAAAGATACACAGCAAACAAATAATATCGTTATTTTACTTATATTCCTCTAGTTCCGTGGTTTCCAGATGCCGGATGATGGGTTCTTTCTTCATTCTGTCCAACTTAGAAACACAGTTTGGGAACAAAGTGGAAATGAATGTAAAGAAAAGAATGTGATGTGCGTGTGTGTGTGTGTGTGTGTGTGTGTGTGTGTGTGCGTGTGCGCGCGCGCTCTCATTTCTACAGAATTTCTCTAAGGCCATGAGTATCCGAGTGATTTCAAATCCTTCCACTCTTTACCAGTACACACAGTAGTCTTTCTACACTAGTGACTTTCAGCTTTCCTATGCTTCAACCCTTTAAATACAGTGCCTCGTGTTGTGGTGACCCCTCCCCCACCATGAAATTATTTCTATTGCTACTTCATAACTGTAATTTTGCTACTATGATGATTGTTGTGTATATATCTGTGTTTTCTGATAGTCTTAGGTGACCCTGTGAAAGAGTCATTTGACCCCCAGGTGGAGGACCACTGTTTACCAAGGAAGAGGGAAAGTGTGAGAACCTTCTCAGGGTGGGAGGGGCCCATGTGCTAGCTCTTCCGTGCTGCTGAAGGAGCAGGAAGGTGAGGGAGCGAGGGAACCAAGCCCTGGGTTCTACTCTGCAGGGGATCACCAAGCTTCCCTTGGAAAGGCCCAATGCCCCAGGTCGGGGCTGAGGAATCTCTTACCATAAGGAGACCAGGCTGTCCCACTGCCCACAGAAAGCTGCTATCCCAAAGTATTTTTACCGAGGATTTGTTGATTTGATACATGATCTTCAAGGACAGCTGCCTCAATGACTATAAAGAAGAGTCTAGTCAGACCCCTCGGATTTAGTCCTGGCGCATATTCTGTGGGGTGTCTGTCTGCCTTCCCTGTGTGTGAGCACTGTGAAGAAGCACTAGCCGTGTCCTCGAGCCTTCTCCAAACTCCTGTCCATGAGTTGAGTTTAGTGATAAGGATAGCAGGCCCTGAGCACCAGTAGGGATCCAGTGCTTGAGAGCAGCCAGCAGGATAGGACTGGTCCCTACCTTCTACAGGTTCATGAACTAAGAAAGGAGAAAATAGTATATGGTTGTCATTAATACAGTGGCCTCACAGGACAGTCACTCCATGCCCACCCTAGCTGCATGGCATCAGCAATCCCATTGTGCTGGCGATCTCTCTGCAGACTTTTCCTACTTAGTATCATATTCCTCTGCTCTCTCTGGTCACCAAGCATAGTCTCAACCCAACAATGGCATTGACAGAAAGGAAGGGACAACAACATGGCTGCCATCAGAGACAGGCAACAGAGCCCTGGGGACTAGTGGAGTCTTGCCTGCTGTCTTAATTAGGATTTCTATTGCTACAAGGAAACACCATGATTCAAAAGAAACTTGGGGAGGAAAGGGTTTGTATTAGTTTGAATATGCTTGGCCTAGGAAGAGGCACCTTGTTGGAGTAGGTGTGGCCTTGTTGGAGTAGGTGTGGCCTTGTGTGAGTAGATGTGGCCTTGTGGGAATAGGTGTGGCCTTGTTGGAGTGGGTGTGTCACTGTGGGCATGGACTTTAAGACCCTCATCCTAGCTGCCTGGAAGCCAATATTCAGCTAGCAGCCTTCAGATGAAGATGTGGAACTCTCAGCTTCTCCTGCACCATGCCTGCCTGGATGCTGCCATGTTCCTGCCTTGATGATAATGGACTGAATCTCTGAACCTGTAAGCCAGCCCCAATTAAATGATCTTGTAAGAGTTGCCTTGGTCATGGGTCTGTTCACAGCAGTAAAACCCTAACTAAGACACGGTTTATTCAGCTTACATTTCCACGTCATAGTTTATCATCAAAGGAAGTCAGGACAGCAACTCAAGCAGGGAAGGAGCTGGGAGGCAGGAACTGATGAGGCCATGGAAGGGTACTGCTTACTGGCTTGCTCATCATGGCTTGCTCGACCTGTTTTCTTATAGAACCTAGCACCATCAGGCCAGAGGTAGCACCACCCATAATGGGATAGACCCTCCCTATCAGTCACTAAGTAAGAAAATGCCCTATAGGCTTGCCCACAGCCCAGTCTTCTGGAGGCATTTTCTCAATTGAGGTTCCCTCCCCTCTAATGATGATAGCCTATGTCAAGTTGACTTAAAACTAGCTAATACCCACTGGGCGGTGGTGGAGCACGCCTTTAATCCCAGCACTTGGGAGGCAGAGGCAGGCAGATTTCTGAGTTCGAGGCAGCCTGGTCTACAAATAGTTCCAGGACAGCCAGGGCTATACAAGGAAACCCTGTCTTGAACAAAAAAACCAAAAACAACAACAACAAAAACAACTAGCCAGTACCCACACCATGAGGACACAGGGTGAAAATGACTGAATCCTATGCCATACCTGCAAGGAATGCAGGAAACCTGGGCTTTTCTAGAAACGCCATTTTTATCCCCATTGTTTTTGCATCCTGAGCAGTTCCACAATGGACTGAAAACTCAAGTTTAGCTGTCAAGGGCATTTGCAGCAATGAAGCCAAAGTGGTGCATCAGTATTACCAACTTTGTAGTACTCCAAATGTTCCTACCCCTCTACTCTTGTCAAGAAATCATGAAACCACACACACAACACACACACACACACACACTCGTGTGCCATCAGAAGTGCTATGAGCTGGAGAGATGGCTCAGTGGTTCAACTACTGGCTGCTCTTCCAGAGGACCTAGATTTGGTTCCCAGCACCCACATGGTGGCTCAAACCAACTGTATTTCCAATTCCAGGGATCTGACGCCTCTTTCTGGCTTCCATGAGCACTGCATGCACATGGTGCACAGAGCTCTCAGACATAAAAAATAATATACAATATTTTTTAACACTCTCACCTCTTTTGAGAGATCCCTTAAGGATAAGTTAAATAACCACATTTTGTTCCTCCCCAAACCAAACTTAAAGAAGTTACGAAGCAGTAACCTTTGATTAGATAATCTGAGAAGACTTTGTGAATTAGTTTCCTGTGCCTGCTATAACAAATGATCCCAGATTTGGTGGGTTAAAATAATGAAAGTTTTCTTCTCTCAGTCTGGAGGTAAGATGTCTAGAATCAGCATTACTGGGTGAAGCCATGATGTCCATGGGTCCGATCCTCAGGAGAGTCTGAGGCATTTGTTTTTCTCTTCAGTATCATGGCCATTTGCTTTCCTTGGCTTATGGCTATAACCTGACCTTTTCCTCTTTTCTGTGTGTCTCAACCCCTACTGTCCCCTTCTTATACAGTGTCCCCTCAGGCAACCTTTTATTGACACCAAGATCCAGAGCTGAGAGGTCGTAAAGGCCTCTAACATTCACAGGTTCTAAGAGTTAGGATCCAGGTTCATTTTAGGATGGTTGTTTATTAGCCCATATTGGATAAAAGGCCATACATAGTAGGAGCTAAGCTAGGATTTGTTCTTGTGGTACCCATGTTAGGGACCAGCTCTGCTTCCTTATCCTCCATCTCCTCCTCAGGCAACATTGCTTACCAAGCAGGAAGGTATGAAGCAGAGTCTAGAATGGGTGGGGTCTGCAGCATCCTGGTCAGGCTTGGGTAAGGAAGCCTTCTCCAAGGATTTTAGTGTTACAGCTGTCTTAGTCAATATCAATGAAACAGCTCTCTCAGAGGACCTTCAGTGAAACAGCTGGTGTGCATAGACTTTATTCAGGGTGGACAGGGGCTATATATGCACCTTGGGGAGTGGGAAGGAATTTTCAGGGTGAATGAAACCATTGGCTGGAGTTTATGTACTATGAACGCCTCGTTTGTATGGGAGATGCATTCCAGGAATCCCAGGCACTTGCAGTGGGTTCCCATTGGGAAGAAGGAAGTTGAACTTGTAGGCTTGCCAAGGGCTAACTTCCTCAGGTAGAAGACTGAGGATTGGGCTCCCCAGACAAGGTCAGAGAAGGGGAAGCCCTGCTGGAAAAAGGAGCTCTCCATTTTGTGCCGAACTCGAGGAGCTATCTGAACATGGTAGACTTTGACCTTAAGTGTCAGGGTTTCCCAACAGTCCCAGAGATCTTGAAACAAGAAGTAACAGAAAAGTGGGCAAAGTCAAGTGAAGAAGGCAGAAGAAAGACATGTTCTCTTTCAAAACCTGAACAAAGCTAAGACCCCTCCTCTCCCTTCTCCCAAAACCTGCCCTCTCAGTCCTTTCTTGTCTCTCTTGTATGTTTGGAACCCTTGTTGGCTATCCTCATATATGCACATAATAGCACAGGCTCATGCACTCAGAACACACACACACACACACACACACACACACACACACACACACACACAGTCTTTGTAAGACTCTTTCGAGCCTTAGCTTACCAGAGACCCCTGAGTGAACCATACAGAGAATCAATGCAAAAAGCAAGAGGAATTTTAATGATCTAACGTATTGGGGTCATCCTACACCAACGGTGGAGTGGCAATCCCAGGCAGTCCATTTGGTCAGTTTTTATACAGTTTAAGGGGTAGACTAGAGAAACAGGGACTAGGCACAATATGATTGGCAGAACAGTGTGCTTTTAAACTGATTGGTCTTTAGGGAATGAGGTGGCAAGGACTTCCCTTGTCTGCAGGTGGCAAGGGTTGGTCCATCCTGCAGAATGTGTCTACTTGCTCTGGGCCTTCCCCATCCTCAGGTGGGTTCCCTCCCTTGTGGTCTGAGGAATGTTAATCAGCCTCTCACATCCAGCAAGTGTCCCATGATCTTTCCAAAGTTCCCGAGCTGACCAGGAATGTTAATTAGCCTCTCCCTTCTGGGGTTTGGGGGAGACCACAAGTGTTCCAAAGTTCCTGAGCTGACCTCTTCATCTCAACACTGCTAATTAAGACCCACTCTTTCCCCCTCTTCTCCATCAGCTTGGTGGACCACTAGCTTTTTGAACAGCCCATGCACATCCCCATGGTACCTGTGATTCAGAGGGATTTGAATACACGTTCTTTCTCTGCTCACTGAATGGCCTTTGGCGAGCCTCTGGGCCTTGGTTTCTGTATCTATAAAGCAGCAATGGATATGCCTACCTCCCAGGCTCGTTGCCATGACTCCATGTAAGAGGTTCTTAACCTTCCTGATGCTGCGACCCTTTACTACAGCTCCTCATGTTGTGGTGACCCCAATCATAACATCATTTTGTTGCTACTTCATAACTGTAATTTTGCTACTGTTATAAATTGTAATGTGTCAAGACAGATTCTTCTCCACTTAGGGATTGTATGCTGGATTGACCGTGAGATTATCAGCTCCACAGGAGGGAAGAGAGTATTTGACATTCAATTGCTCTTTAATGATACACAGCAAGCAATATATTATCACCAACGCTAAGGCTATTGCCACAACGAAATATTGCCATATTTCCTATGCATTGCCTCTATCAATATTGGCACAATGAACACCAATAATAAATTGCTAATTACCAAAGAAATAAGCACAGCAATAAGTACACCATTCATTCATGGGTTATACGACCTGAGTCCTTATGAGGGTTTTGGTTACAGGTGGTTGCAGCTTCCAGCTAATTGAATTGCTAATTTGACCTCGTAGGGGGCTTGACCATGAAGGTGGAGGTGTGGAGGCATAGGTCTCTTGGTTATCTCTTTAATGATCAGGTGTTGAGGCTTAGAGGAAGTTGAGCTTAGGAAGTCATGGCTACCAGTGTGTCATGATGTGCTCCTCTTTTATGTTTGATTTGGCGTCACTGCTGGCGTGCTCGGCAGATAACCATTCGTGTCTGGTCATCGCTGGGCTCTGACTCCATTACAGCTGGTTATCACACTTATTCAAAACAACTTGTTTTTGTGCACAAATATAAGGTTTCAAAACAACTTCTGGTTATCCAGCACTTCAAAAACAATTTCACTTCAAAACTTGTTTTCTTTCCTATTACAAAATGGAGTCGGTCCTGTTAAGGGCCTGCTCCTTACATAATGTAAATATCTGATTTGTAGGATATCTGATATGTGACCCCCACGAAAGGGTCCGTTGACTCCAAAGGGTTCACGACCCACAGGTTGATAACCACTGCTCTACATAGCCATGATTGTGAAGCTATGCAGTATCTGGACCATAGGGGATGCACTTATTAAATTCTTGGAATGGCACTGGCTCCTGCTGTCACAGTGGAGGTAGAACGGGTTGCTATCTTTAAGAACTATAGAGAGTGACTTACACACTGAATGGCAGTAAGCCGATGGGAGGTGGCTTACAGGAAGGATGAAGGAAGACTTCCAGAAGATGGGACCTAAGTCCTCAGAATTCTGGCTGGAAGACAGGCTATACATGCCTCCCTTTGAAGGGAAGCAGACTGTTTTCCTCTTTGGGCTTCATAATAGATGACGTAATCTTGGGAATTTCAGACAGTGGGAATTTATTCTTATAGTATGGGGGTTACCAAGTCTAAAATCAAGATGTCAGCAGAGCTGCTTTCCCTTTCAAGGCTCTCAGAAAGACTCCACACCTCCCCTCTCCTTCTTAAGCTTGGCTTTGCATGTATAGATGTGTTCCTCTGCCGAATGCACACTGCAGGCTGGAAAAGACCATCTCTCTGCACATCTCCCAGCTGGAGCTAGATAAAGTATTTCCCAGGGGATGCCTGAGGTATGGATGATTCCAGACTGATACAGCATTGCTGGGGATTAGCTCTACTGCTTTGAATTAATCCAGCCCCCAAATTCGGAAATCTGCGTGTCCAAATGTGAAGGTCCTTGACCCCAGTTGTTTTTTTTGTTAGATCAATAAAGAGCCAATGGACAATGGCTGGGCAGGTAGACTGAGGTGGGACCTTTGGATTTTTGAGGGCTAGAAACTGGAAGAGAGGAAGAGCTCACCATGACAGAGAAGGAGAAAGACCAGACCTAAAGGCCTGCTGACTTGTGAGAACAGGAAAAGTGGCCACACAGGCCACTGCCCTGTTGTGTTTGTGTAGCAGAGATGAAATATAGATTTTAAAAGATGTTAACTCAGGAGTACCAGAGGGGAGTGTTTGCTAACAGCGGGAAGGATTAGAACTGCCCACCCTTTGAGCTAGTCAAGGCATTTAAAATTAACTGGGTGTGTGTGTGTGTGTGTGTGTTGTGTGTGTGTGTCTTTCATTTGCAAATCCAGAGGGCTCTGTGGGTGGCTGGGAGCACAGAGTGGTTTACCTGACTACCGCTATGTAGCGTCTTTTCCCCTCTCTATACTTCGATGGTAAATACTGTTGACTTGAGGCATCTCAACCACATGCCTCTGGGCATGTCTAGGAGGAAGTTTCTAGATTGAGTTAATGAGGTGGAAATACCTATGCTAAATGTGGGTGGTATCACTTTATTAGCTGGGCTCCGGGACTAAATAAAAAGGACAGAGTGAGGGAAGCACTACTGTTTATCTCTGTTCTCTGACTGGCAACACAGATACAATGTGACCAGGCACCTGACACAATGTGACCAGCCACCTCCACTCTCAGCCATGAAGCACTGGATCACCTCAAACGGTAACTCACAACCAACCCTCCCTCCCTTAAATTCCTTCTTGTTAGGTATTTGATTGTGGCAATAAGAAAACATTCAGGAGATTTGGAGGGGGGCGTCTCTGTGACCACCAAGGCCAGCAGAATGATGATCCACAGGGAGGGGGGCAAGAAGGCAGTTTGAATCAACGGACCCAATAGGTGGTGTTTGTTCAAATGTTGGGAGTCTGGTGACAGGTAGTTATTTTAGGTATATTTAAGCATAGGAAAATTTGGTGAAAATTTCCCTGGTGATAATTAACTCACGCTCATGTGCACAATAAAGCTTAAGAAGTAACTGCATTAAAACTGTGTAAAGTACAAGTGACATCTCCCATAAAGATGGGTTCTAAAGGTTGATTACATGTGACACCTCCCATAGAGGTAGGTTCTATAGATTGAGAAGCCATGATAAGGATCTGGGGAGAGGATCCCGTATGGTCTCTCTTGGCCACACAGATAGTTCAAAGGTCACCAGGCTATTAGCTGTGTCCATTGCAGAATTCTGGCCAGAAGACAGGTTATACATGCCTTCCTTTGACAGGACAACCCTGTGTGTTTAACATTCCTGGTCCTCTTAGTGCTGTGGTTCTCAACCCTTTAAATGTGACCCCACCATAAAATTATTGCTGCTTCAAAACTGTGATTTTCTACTGTTATGAATCATAATGTAAATAAATATCTATGTTTTCTGACAGTCTTAGGTGACTCCTGTGAAAGAATCGTTTGACCTCCCCGGGACGGAGTTCAATCCTGAGACTAACATGGTGGGATGAGAGAAACAACCCCTACAAGTTGTCCTCTGACCTCCAACATGTGCTGTGTGTGGCTTACACACACACATGCATATGCACATGCACACACACACTCATATGTGCGTACATATACATCATATACATACATATACATATGCACGTGCACACACACGCACACATGCACCAGCTCACACAGGAAGGAAAAAGGAAGCATATTTCTCATGTTTCAATTATCTGGCCATGGCTTCTGAACTCTTTGGCATCATAAAAGCTTCTGGAAGTATTTAGTTCTGCATTCTACCCCAAACCCATGGTTAAAAAAGAACCTTGGCAGGGTGTGGTGGCCCATACCTAAAACCACAGCCCTCAGGGTGTGGAAGGGGCAGGATCTCAAGTTCAAGACCACCCTGGAATTCAGAGTGAGACCTTGTATTAAAACAAAACAAAAGAAAACAGAAATCTTTGATGCCCTGGAGTCTGTATCTTTAAAGAAAAGTCTTCAGGCAATTCTGGTATATAGGTCTGTGACTATTTATTTGATACCATTACCATACAGTGATTGTAACTAATTAAAGGTTATGTTGCAGTTATGAATTAACAGGATAATTAGCAAAGAGTTTTAGTTTCGAGTCTTTATGTCATTTGGTTCTAATGTCTATTACTACAGCCATTGTTGCTGTCTTTTCATGCTGACTGACTGACCGCCATGACACTGCTTCAGTTCTTACTGAATCAACAGTAAAATCTGTGAGGCCAATTTAAAGCTTACCTGAGCTGCAAGACTCGATTTGAGATAAGATAAATGTTATCAATACAGTCACGGATTGCCTAGCCTAGTGAATCAATGCTGAGGCCACTTCAAGATGTGGCAGATTTGAATCCATTGAGGGTTGGTTGGCACCCTCTAGTGGTTGAAACAAAAAAATTCTAAGAAAAGAAAGCGCTCCATAAACTGTGCAAGAGACTGGATCTAGCGTGGGTCTCACTCTCTAAGAATGGCTTTGTTTGGAAGGGACACTTCATCTCCGCTGGATGGGTAATAATTGGAAGCATTAGATGAAGGTATTAGTGAATGGGAAGTCATCACATTCCCAGGAACCCAGTTATTCATCATGCTTGCAGCCTGTCAAAGCCTGGCTGTGCCACAGGCCATACAGGCTAGTCTTCCTCTGGTATAAGAGTGCCTGGAGCCTGAGACCTTTGGTTATCCATCTTTGTATTGTACACATCTGGTGCAGTGTCCGGAATCAGAAAATGTTCATAAATGTTTCTTGAAATAAGAGAGGCAAAAGGGATGGGGCAGGCAACTTTTGACTCTAGTGGCTCAGGAGGGTACAGGACAGGATAAAGCCTTCTGAATTAGAACTTAGCATTGCATCTCTTTGAATATAACTGGACATGGTGTTACGCTGGCCCTATCCCCACTCCCATGGAGTAAACCCTTGGATTCTGACATTAGACATTTAATCCCTGTATTAGGCTTTCTGAGATGAGTGAAACAGTAGAATGAATACACATTCCATGGGAATTTATTAAATTGTCCCACACTTCACAGAGTGCATGGTCCAATGATGGAGACGCTCGGGACTCAGTGGCTCTCCAGCCCACGAGGAAGGAGGCAGTCCCCCTCTGATCCCAAAGGCCTGGGCATTCCTGGAGAAATCTTGCATCTCCAGTCTGCATTGGAAGATGAAGAAGGTGAGTTCTAGTGTCATCAGGCTAGACTCACCCGCAAAGAGCAAATGCAGGCTGTGGAGGGCAGCACCACCCTTCTGACATCCGGGTCTCTGGTGGAAGGTGCAGCCCTCTCTGGGGTAGAATCGTTTCTCCTAAGTAATCCGTTCCAGGAAGACAGCCCTGTAGTGAGTCTCCATGCTGCTTGTCTGGTCTGCGGTGGGTACCAGGCATGGTGTTGGGCACATACCATTTATTACCTTCTGTGATATCACAGTTTGAAGTGATGCAATCTTTTTTTTCCCTCCTTTTCTTTCTTTTTCCTTTTTCTTTTTCTTTTTTTTTGAGCAAACTTAAGGGCAACATCACTGAAGACTTCCTACAGTCATCTGGCCTCCTCTTATCCTTTATGTATAAACAAAGGTCCTACATCCTGCAGCAGACAGTAACAGAACTCCTTCTCTTACCTCTGGTTTTGTTTTTTTTTTGGGGAGGGTTTAGCCAGTCAATCATCTAGCGAGACTGGGCTCCATTGTCTGCCCCACATTGGCTCCATTTTTTTTTCTGCTTATAATTCCCTCCCCAATCCATCAACCTTTGCCACTAACCAGGACAGCTGTCCTACACATCCTTGTGGTCAGTGGGCACTTGTCTTTCGGCCTTTGTCATGTGAAGTTCCTTGTTTACTTGGTTTCCATGACATCATAGAGATGAGGTCTCTGGCCTCTCCTCAATCTCTGTTGAGGATTTTTCTTCTTTATTGATCTTTTTTGTGTCTCTAGAGTTCTGTCTCTAGCTACCTGGGTCCTCTTCTACTTTTGCTTTCAGTTTAAGAGATTTAAAAGTTTTAAAAAAGATTTATTTATTTTATATATGGGAGTACACTGTCACTCTCTTTAATTGGATCCTGTTATAGATGGTTGTGAGCCACCTGTGGTTGCTGGGAATTGAACTCAAGACCTCTGGAAGAGCAGTCAGTGCTCTTAACTGCCAAGCCATCTCTCTCGCCCCCAGCTTAAGAGATTTTGTGCATGACAGGTTTTCAGCTGTCACACCCATCCTCATTATGCTTCACCATGTCCCGCTTCTGTTCCCTGCCTGCGTTTCTCATGACTAGCAGACAGCATCTCCATGTCACTACTTGGGTATGCTTGAGGAAGATCAGCCACACACACTAAGCCATTCAGGGCTGGGTTTAGCATCCTCCTCCCTATGCCTGGTGATAATTCAGTGCTGACATCCTTCCATTCACATCTCAGTGAACTGAAGTTCTACATGCAGATGTCCAAAGGGGATACAGGCAGAAACGAGGGGCTGAGTTTTTTCTCAGTTTCTAAGCACTACTCACTCCTGTTACTTTTTTTAAAAATGTGTTTTGTATGGTGGTCAGTGGTTAAGAGCACTGACTGCTCTTCCGAGGTCCCGAGTTCAATTCCAGCAACCGCATGGTGGCTCACAACCATCTGTAATGGGATCCTATGCCTTCTTCTGGTGTGTCTGAAGACAGCGACAGTGTACTCATATAAATAAAATGAATAAATCTGTAGATGGAGCCCAGGGCCTTGAACATGCATTCTAGGCAAGTGCTCTCTGAGTTAGTTATATCCCCAGCCCGTGTTTTTTGAGAAACAGCCTTGATATATAACTAATTCTGGCCTTGAAGTCAAAATTGCCTTGCCTCTACTTCCTAAATATTGGGATTATAGCTGTCTGCCACCACCCCTATCTATTTTCATAATCTTACACCCCTTCCCATCAACGAACTCCCCCTGCCTTGATCCCGTTGTTCAAGTTCCATTCAGATGCAATGGAGTAGTGGGCATGTCTCAAACCTCTGACATCCATTTTCTTCCCTTCATGTCAATCTCTTAAAAGGGTCCAAATAGAGTCGTGTGTCTCATAAGTCAGATAATATCCGTTTCCTCCCTAGAGTTTGTTGATGGCTCCCCAGTGGTGCTCAAACAAAAACGAATGTGCCTGAGGTCCTTTCTGGAGATCCTGGCTGGGCAGCCTGGACTTGTGAGGACAGTCCTCCTGTCTGTCTGTCCAGTTATACATCCTTTCCCATCAAGGTTCTGCTCTGACGCCTTCCAGAGACCGTGGATAGGCCCCTGCTCTTCGGTCATAACTCAAAGTGTCCGTGGCACATCCCTGTCAGTTCTTAGGAAGCCAAGAGTCAGCACCATTTCACACGTATAGCCCAAGTTTCTAACAGCTCCAGATACATCGATTCTTCCTCCTCCTCCTTTTCCTCTTCCTCTTCTTCAACTCATTTTTACTTTATTTTTTCATTTACTTATTCATTCATTCATTCATACACTTTTCATCCCAATCGCAGTCCCCTTCTCCTCCCAGTCCCCCCCTCACACGGTCCCTCCCCCAACCCCTCCCCTTCACCGCTGAAGGAGGTCCCCCTGGGTACCAACCCACCCTGTGACCTCAAGTCACTGCAGGACTAGGCACATCCTCTCCTGCCTGAGGCCAGACAAGGCGGAGCAGTTAAGGGAATGGGATCCACAGGCAGGCAACAGAGTCGGGGACAGCCCCTGCTCCCGTTGTTGGGAGACCCGAGTGAAGACCGAGCTGCACATCTGCTACATCTGGGGACAGCTAGGTCCGGCCCTTGTATGCCCTCTGGTTGGTGGTTCAGTCTCTAGGAGCCCTCAAGGGTCCAGGTTAGTTGACTCTGATGGTCTTCTGTGGAGTCCCTGTCCCCTCCAGTTCCTCCATCGGGATTATTTACTGAGAGTCTCCTGCTGTCCCACACTCTTGGTCGTTTTTCCTCTTTTGTTGTTGTGAACACAGCTTCCTGTTCCGATTCCCTGCAGGATTGCCCCACATCACCTACCCCTCCCTAAGTCTCTCACCTCCTCCTACACATCTCAGACAGGGCTTCCTCTAAGGAGAAAAGTCTCCTCATGTCTTGAATATTTCTTGATTCTATATGTTCTTGACAACTGGTTTGTCCTTCAAAAATGGACTCTAAAGCCCTGGGCACCGTTCCCTGTTCTGGAGACAAGGCAGGAGAGAAGGTGGTACCAGGAATCCACATTTCCTGGGCTGGCTCTTTCTCCTTAGCTTCGGGATGTTAGCTGGCTAGTGCCAGCTCTGGACTGGTTCCTTTTCTGGTCTTGGTTTCAGATTTCTTCTTATGACATTGAATTACAAGGAAGAATATAAGGAAGGACTGTTTCCTGTGAAGATTCTCTGTCTTCAATTGTCAGCTTTCTATGAAAATGTTTTCATATGAAATCATCATGTCCTTCCAACCCTGATCTGGCAGTGCCAGGAAAATGGGCTGGGTCTTCTTTCTACCCAGTTCTCTATTTATCCTCATCCTCAACCCTGGCTTTCCAGGGAAAATCAGAGCCCTCTACAGACCTTTCCACCCAAGTTCACAACAGCCTTCTCCTTTTTACGTCTGCCAGACAGTGAAAAATTTCCCACCCCCCAAATTGACACATTCAAGGAAAAGAAGGCCTTCTCACTTGTGAGTTTATTTGTGCAATGAGTCTTGAAGAACATTGTAGTAATTACGTGCATTTCCAGGATGCCTCAGAATTTCATTGAAAAACTAGATTAGTTTCCCCATCCCCTTAGAAAACAAGAACTATAGGATTAGACCACAAGAGGATCAGTAAAGGGGGTGGGGCTCTGATACACCTGATTTTAGCCAGATTTTCCCAAGCTTTATCACATAAAACTGCTTCTATATTAGTGCGTTGTGTGGATATGTATAATCTACCATTCAAAAACATAGAATTTTAAATCTTGTGTGTTTGTTTGCGTGTTCGCATGGGTGCGCCTGCCATTGTGCGAGCAGTGTAGACACATGGGTGTGGTCAGAGGACAACCTTGGGTGTCCGTTCTTGCTTCTCACTTCGTTTGAAATGAGTCTTCACGTTCACTACTTTGTAGGCTAGGCCAAGAGGCTCATTAACTTCTAGTCTCATGTCTTTACCTCCCATCTCCCGGTAGGGGGCGCTAAGATCACAGCGTGGGTAGCTGCCTTCCTCTAGGTTCTGAGGAGATCTCTCCTAAGTACTTTACCCACTGAACTACCTCCTGGCTCCTAAATCTAGTTTTAAAGTACATTCGAAAAGAAAGACTAAGGGCAAGTGCAACTTGCCTAATGATTGGTTCATTGAATTTATCGTGTTTTGTAGTTGGCTAAGTCTACTACTTGTATTGAATAGGATGCATTTTGCTGCAAGCAGAGTTTTCTGGCAAGGTTTCATTAACTGACAGTTTTGTCTCACAATATTATTATGTTCGCTTCAATTTATTTCTATTTTATTTTATATTTTATTTTGTTTTTTTTTTTATTTATTGGTTTTTCCAGACCCAGGTTTCTCTGTATAACCGCCCCAGCTGTCCTGGAACTCACAGAGATCTGCCTGCCTCTCCCTTCTAACTATTGGGGTTACAAGCGAGCGCCACTACTCCTGGCTCAGCTTTAATTTAGTTCAAAAGCCATCAGGCTAGAAATAAAATAGTTTCCTCATGAATGAGTATATTTAGGAACCAATAAGTCACATTTATCAAACGGAACTCTACCTCGGAGTTTTAAATGAAAGAAAAAATTCTGTTAGAATTCCATTTTAGTTTGGATAACTTTTTATGAAACTATCTTTCTTCTCAGTCCTCACATTGGTAATTTCTAACGGCCATACTAAAATCTAAATTTTTGTATAATATAACGTTTTACCTGTCATTTCTAGTTGATTTCTCATCTACATTTTAACCTTTTAAAAATATTTCTCTGCCAGGCAGTGGTGGCGCACGCCTTTAATCCCAGCACTTGGGAGGCAGAGGCAGGTGGATTTCTGAGTTCGAGGCCAGCCTGGTCTACAGAGTGAGTTCTAGGTCAGCCAGGGCTACACAGAGAAATCCTGTCTCGAAAAACCAAAAAATAAAAATAAAAAAATAAAAATATTTCTCTGCTTTTAAATTATGTCTATATGTGTTGGGGTGCTATGTGTACATGTGTGTAGAGGAACCTGTAGAGTCCAGAAGGGGGGGGGCGTCACCTCCCCTAAAGCAGGAGTTACAGGTGGTTGTCAGTCCTCAGACATGCATGCTGAGAACTGAACTAGAGTCTTGCACAAGTAGTATGTACTCCTAAGTTTTAAAATATTTTCCTGGTCCTCTGTGTGGCTCTTTGTTTATATTTTAATTACTTTGACTCTACAGTCACAATTATTTTGTTGTTATGATACGTTATATTGAATTTTACACAATATTCATATTGTCTTCTATAATAACATCGGGAGGCCTTCACCCCTTGAGGGGCAAGGTTTTTTGTTTGTTTGTTTGCTTTGTGTTTTTTTTTTTTTTTTCTTCGAGACAGGGTTTCTCTGTATAGCCCTGGCTGTCCTGGAACTCACTCTGTAGACCAGGCTGGCCTTGAACTCAGAAATCCGCCTGCCTCTGCCTCCAGGTGCTGAGATCAAAGGCGTGCGCCACCACCACCCGGCTGCCTTCACCCCTTGAAGGCACTCACGTGTTCACACTGAATATTTCTGCCAGCCACCGGCACACCTACGTATTCCTATGGCTGCTTGTTAGACTCCAAATGTATTTGTACAGAGTGCTCACTGACTGGAGTAGTTTATCGAGTTCCCCATACCCTGATTCCTTCAGCAGTCCTGTAGGTATAATTCAGTAATAGACTCATAATAGGAAAGTAGCTGTTTTGTGTCTCACCCATTTTTTTAGCCTGCTCATCACATGTCAATGTCTTCTGTCCACATGTGAGGTTCCGAGAGTCTTGCTCTTTGCGTGAACATAAGCAAAACATTCCTTGAATGAACTATTTAAGAAACTGGCGAACTGTGGAAATCAACAAGGCACGGGTTAAGTTGAAAACAAAGGAAGAAAGAGGCCGGGTCTGTGACTTCTGATCAAATCCACGTAGCCTGTCATCTAACTCGTCACAGCACCTCAGTGTCAACACTGAGGACCGGGAAGTTATTTTACCCTGAAATCTCCACAATACATCTTGCATCTGTATAGACTTCTTAGAGGTCAGGGCATCTGATGGCAGCGTCTCTGGCTTAGCTGCTCATTATTTGAAGTTGGCATATTAGGTAACATTTAACTAAGATACTTGGACAAAAAGCTAAGCTCTATGATACCATTGTTGTATGCAACTCTGTTCCGTGGTGGTCCAAAGTATGTGCTAGAGAGGAGGGTCTGACATCAACAGTAGCCTTGGTGGTCCAACCTGAGGCACAGGTTAAGTTGCCCAAATACTAGATATGTCAACCATATTAATTAAATTTGATCAAGGGGTGCCAGAACATATGAGAAAACACACCCTTGGGATTTTGCAATGCCTCCTAAGAACAAGTGTATCAGGTTTCCAGGCAGCCCTTGCTTGCTTGACTTGCCCCTACATTGGCTAAGTTGTGCTATTGCCAAAGAAGGGAGTCACTGAGAGCCGTGCGGGTGGGTGTGGCCCCACAGCATTCTCCGCTTTCCCACAGCGGATGCACACTTTCTATGGACTCCACAGGAGAAACCTCTGGGCGGTTTGTTCCCAACAGTGTTGTGTGACCAGGCCCCGTGCACTCACCTATCTTGGTGGCCCAGCCTTTTCCAAGTGAACAAAGATGGTCTTGTCATATAAATATTCATTCTCCATTGTTGCTGGAAAAGATTCCTGTAAACACCAGTAATCGCTTCAAATGACACAGATTTAGAGTTTTAAATCAATTTCATTGATGTCAAGGTATCTGCAGAGTTGCTGTTCTGTGAAGGCTTTGAAGGAGAGAATTTTTTAGACATTTATATTCTTAGGGTAACTCTTGCACCTTTTTCCAAAGCACATTTCTGTCACCACCATGACCACCACCGTCACCACCACCACCATCACCATCATAACCACCACCACCACCACCACCATCATCATCACTACCACCACCATTATGATTACTACTTGTGATCACATTGGACCCACTTAAATAATTGAGAACACCCTCCTTCCCATTACAATCCCCTTAATCCCAGCTACAAAGTTCATGTGACACAGAACCTAAAAGTTAAAGTTCTGGAGACTAGGGCCATGCATTTGGAGGCCCTAGTAAGCCTGCCACATGGCATGATGGCTCAAGTGTTTCACTTTCCCAGGGACACAGGAAGCCTGACGAGACTTGGTGAGGAGGGCTACTGTTTTGTCTGGGGGCTTGTAGGGACCACTCACCTGTGCTAGGTGAGAATTTATCTTGCAGAGGTATTGCTACCAGGACATCCCGCAACACACACATTTTTGATGTCTACAGACTCATTGACAATAGTTCTTCCCATTTTGTTGTAAGATTTCTCAAAAGGGCTGCTCCGATTTGAAAGCCATTACTGACCTCGATGCCATGTGCGGGTGGGGTGGGGATACGTCAGATGGTCAATCCTATTCTACTCACTCTTTCCAGGCTCAGCCCCATGGTTCTAATATTGGTGCGCTTGCTTGTCTGAACTTTACATTTCCCAACGATATTAGAGCAACTTTGTAGGAAGGCATAATTATAAACCAAAACCACATTATAGCATATGCGCACTTCCATTCTTTCTGCAAAGCCATGGTGCAGGAGAGCGTGAGAAAGGCTCTGGAAAGTTCTGAACACACACACTTGGATAATTCTCTACCATAGCGCTTGAGGACTGTTTTAAAACCACAGATTGGCTGAAGAGACGGTTCAGTGGTTTAGAGCATGTATTGCTCTTCTAGAGTTTGATTCCCAGAACCTACACCAGGTGACTCCCAGCTGCCTGTACTCCAGTTTTTAGGAAATCTGCTGTCTATGGCTTTTGAGGGCATCTGCACTCATGTAACACACACACACAACACACACACACACACACACACACACAAGATTAAAAATAAAATAAATCTTTTAAAAGTCACAGAACAGTTCCAGATCAAACCAGGAAATGTTCATTATGACAATCACTCAGGAATGGTGTCCAACTCCATTAGGATCATTTACTACCAAAGCAGCCTGTGAGAAGAACACATTATGTCTCCCTGCCACCACTGTCCCCTGCCTCTTTCAGTCTTTGTTCATCCTGATCAATTTTAGCCAGGATTCCAGGTCCAAAAATCCATGAGTTAAGCCTGGTAGCTGGGTCCCTCACACCATAAACTTGTTCCATGCATCTCCCTTTAAAATTCACATTACTTCCATAAGCAGCTCTTCTGGGAGGGTAGGCCTCAGGGAAAATGAGGACGGCAGAACTGCTTGTGAAATACCATGATTTTGTTGAAAAGAAGCCCATCTTCTCACAAGCCAGAGAAAGGAAGAGCATCTCTAGGGCACTGGGGTCACTGAGACAGGGCTGGACTCCTCCATCCCTCTTCATCCTTGTGAATGGCTATGAAGGTGTGTATCATGATGAGAAAGTGGGAGGCAGAGGGTGTTGAGGATTTTATCCAAGACTCCACCTCTCAGCCTGGCATAATGAGAAAGCAGAATGTTCAAATGGGCTGTCCAAAGGCCTGCCAGACCCAGGTGAGGCAGGGAGGCATGTGCCATCCTGGTGACACCATGAGACTTTGGGAAGAGTCACAGGCAGGGTTCAACATAAGATTCAGATCAATTTGTGGGCCTGGGACCCTTCTGGCTAACTCACGTGAATGCACTAGAGACTATTCTTTCCTGATGTTGACACTATCTATGTCTCCATAAGGAGTTGATCTTGAAGAGGCCTAGAAAACAGAGGTGATGAAGGCAAACATTTTTAAAGTGCATCATAGCTTGTATGCACTCAAGCACATGCCATATACTGCTCTAAGCCTAGAGCCACTTTAATGAATGAGACAAACAACATCCTCTGGCCTCACCCAGCTTGAGTATTAGAGAGGAGATGGATGACTTAGAAGGTTGGTGGGTGATGAGTGTTAAGGACAAAAATAGCCAAGCAAATGGAACAAGGAGTGGGGTTGTATCCTGGATAGGATGATAAGGTGGGCCTCGAAGAAAGCAGAAATGAGACAGGTTGATTCTGGAGGCAGGGAATTCAAAACAGAGTAGCAACCTGGCAAAAATACCAGGTAAGACAATGTCCACAATGCTGGAGAAGAACAAGTTGTCTAACAGCATGATGGGAAGAAGGAAGAGGAGCGGAGTTGGAGAAATGAGGTGCTAGTATGTAGAATCTTGTAAAAAAAAAAAAGTTCAATGGTGTACTCATTCTATATATTAAATTAAAATTATTGGAACATTTTCAATGAAAAAAAAAGTTGGTCTAAACTGTTGAAATGTTGGTACTTTTATTCTTGATTAATCTCTTATCTACAAAACAAATAGCATATTGAGAAGTGTCTCCACCTCTCCCTGGGGACCTAGGTCCCAACTCTTTTCTGTTCTCTAAGGATTACTGAGGTCTGTTTATGAGTAACGCACATTATTCCAGTTGTAACACTTTTATGTTGCCTTCTGTGACTTGTAAACAAGTGAAAACCAGCCCCGCCACTAAACGTGTCGGGTTCTGAGGCCACGAGAGTTTAGTCATTAGCATAACTTCTCTTAGTAGTCTCTTAGGACTTTGCAAATCTAACCATGAGCCAGTGAGTGTTGGTTTCTTGTTCTGGAATATGGGTGAGTGTGGACTTAGTAACCTATAGAGACACTTTCCGTTTAAAAATCTTATCTTCTCTCTCCAAGGAGTAATGTCCAGTTTCCTTATGTTATCTGAGCAGAGGTCAAATGAGCAATTGTCCATGCTTTCTGCCTTCGTGGAAGGCATGAATAATTCACAGGCAGTCTAGCAAAATGGGAACAGTATGTCCTTTGGCTTAGTCCTGTGAGCTCCAGACAAAGTATACATGTACCAGAAAGATTTTCAAGGACAGATTCTAGTTTTGTGCTCTCTTGCTTCTATCAGCCTCCAAGAACTCTGTCTAGCATTGAAGTGTATAGTATACTGTGTGCCTACCCATATAGAGTCTAAAGGCATGGAGATTCAGGTGGGCCAGTGACTTCCCCAACGTGATGTAAGACAGGGATGTAAGACCTATTCTCTAATTTCTGGATGAGGCTCCCCTTCTCCTTCTTCTTGCTCTTATTTTGGTGACTATTCTGCCTCATAAGACAAGAGGTGGCTGAAAATTTTGGTAGGGAATGACAGAGAACTCATAAAGTAAAAGTTTTTGTTGCTTTTCATATAATCAATTTTGAAATTATAATTATAACACATTCCTGCTTCTTTTTCCTCCCTCCAATCCCTCCTACCCACCCACTCATCCTGTTTTCTCCTCCAGTTCATAGCCTCTTTTTCTTTCATTGTTTTTACATATATATGTATATGTAACAGCTATTCCTGGTTTTCAACTTGACTATATCTGCAATGAACTACAATCCAAAATTGGAGGGCTCAGCTTTGAGCCAGACCTTGAGGCTGGATCTTGGTATAGAGATCTTGAGGCATAGTAGCCATGAAAAGCTTAGCCCAGGCAAGATAGTACGCACCGTTAATCCCAGGAGACTCAGGCAAAGAGATCTCTGAATTCAAGGTCAACCTGGGACAAAGCAAGTTCCAGATTTAGGCGTGGTGGTACACACCTTTAATCTGGGCCACCTTCTGCTGGAGACCTATATAAAGACATTGGAAGAAGGAAGAGTCCCTCTTCTTTACCTGCTTGCATTGACTTACCAGCACATCTGTTGGAACCTACTTCTTCAGAAGATTAGCTGAAACAACTAGTCTTGTGGGAGTGAGCAACTACTAGATTCTTAGACTTCCCATTCACAGCTGACCATTGTTGGGGTAGTTGGACAACAGATATAAGTCATCACAATAAATTCCCTCAGTATAGAGAGACGTTCCATAAGTTCTGTGACTCTAGAGAACCCTAACTAATACAATATATAATTTCCAAATGCATAGATACAACCTGCTCAGTCCATATGATGTTACCTATATGTAATGATCTCAGGTTTGACTATTATTATTAGGTATTAGGTAACCAGCTAGGAGCTCTTCCCTGAGGATGACCTTTCTCCCTCTGTCAGCATTCCCCAGCTGCCCATGACTCTTTGTCTAGGGTTAAGGCTCTGAGACTGTTAATCAGTGATGTCCCATGGTTCATGTCTTATTTAAGCAAACATGTTGATGAGACTTCACAGGTATAGCCTCTCTGACATTCCTAGGAGACATGATCTTACAGCAGACTTTCTGGTCCTTTGGCTATTAAAAGTTTCCGCCTCTTCATCCAAATGATCCTGAGCCGCAGGTGCATGGACTGTATTGTTACTGCATCAGCTGGGGAGGGTACCACGAGATCTCTTGTTCTCTGCCTTTTAATCAGTTGTGGCTTTCTGTAATGGTCTTCATCTGTTGCAAAGGGAACTTTCTTTGGCAAGGGATGAGAACGATCTCATCCCTCCATGTCCATAAGGACAAATATTCAGAATGTAGTTAGGGATAGTGATAGTTTGGTAAAGGGGAGATTGTAAGTTTTCTAATATCCATGACTTCACAAACCCTGGGAAGTCGACAAGGTTTCCAGCACCAGGCATCAATTCGCTCCCATGAGTTGGCTTTAAAACCAGTTAGACAGGTCTTCGTGACTGCCCAGGCATGTGTGCTATGCTGGCCAGTGCTCTGCTTCATAGGCATCATAACCAGGTGAGACATTAACTGCTTTCCTCTCTTGGCAGCATACACGGTGCCTTCTGGTCCTCAGGAAGGAGGCCTTCAGGTCAAGTCTAGCTCAGGGCCTCTGGGTCCTATGTCTGAAGTACATGGCATCTTCAACAATAAGGACTTAACCTTCCACTTCTAGGAGACAACCAAGGGCAACAGTAATGACCTATAATGTTTTGGGAATCTCTTGGATGATCCGGACCAACAACTCAAAAGGAGGATTTATCTTGAGGATACAAAGCTGGCTCAACATACAAAAGCCAACTCGTGTGATAAACCACACCAACGGTCTGTGAAAAATAATTCACACGCTCATCTCAAAAGATGCAGAAATAACCTTTGAGAAAATCTAATACTGCTTCATGATAAAGGTTCTAGAGAGAGTAGAGCTAGCTAGAATATATGTCAGCAACAGAAAGGCTATACATGAGTAACCCACAGCCAACATCATCCTAAATGGAAAAAAACTTGAAGCAATCTCACTAAAATCAATGATGAGATAGGCCTGTCTGTTATCCCAATGATTTCTCAATACTGTGCTTGAAGCAGTAGCTGGGACAGTAAGACAGAAGAAAAAAAATTAAAGGGATACAGACAGTGAAAGGAGAACTGGAACTATCCCTGTCTGCAGATGATATTATGCTATACATTACAGATCCCCAAAATTCTACCAAAAAACACTTACAGAGATGATCAACGATTTCAACAGTGGAACAGAATGCACAATTGATGTTCACAAACCAATAGCTTTCCTATAGCCCACCAACAAACATACAGAGGGTTTATGGACACACTCCTGTTGTGGATAGCCCCAGCCTTGTATTTTGATCCTAGTTCCTGGGAGGGGCTGCAGAGGAGGAGTGAATCTGTACACAGGTGATGTCTTGTGAACCTTCTGTCCAATTAAATTTGTAAAATAAAGGCTAGAGCCAGTTATTGGGCAGTAGAAGTGGAGGTGGAGGAAAAGGCTTAGGGGAGAGAGAAGAAGAGGAATTTGATATAGAAGGAAGTCGATGGAGGAAGGTGAAGGAGCAGGAAGCCGACGACGGAGGAGCCAGAGGCGGAAGGACAAGCATGCGGCCTGGATAAACCGCAAGTTATAAGGGATCTCATAGCTGTGGAATAGAGTAGTGTAATGGTAAATCTGCCCAATCTAGGTGTGCAGTTTATACCATAATTATTGAGTTGTGTTTTCCTTTACTGGTCTTATTTGGGTTGGAGATTTTGCAACACACTCCCATTCATAATAGCCTCAAGGGAAAGAAAATATCTAGTAATAAGCTAGCCAAGGAGATGAAAGACTTCACAATGAAGACTTCTAATCTCTACAGAAAACAATAGAGAAAAATACTAGAAAATAGAGATATCCCATGCTCACGGATTGCTAGAAATAATGTAAAAAATGAGCATTTTACAAAAAAAACTATTTACAGATTTGATGCAATCATAATCAAAATCCCCATCTCATTCTTTTCAGAAAAAAAAAAAAAACCAACAACTATCTTAAAATTCATATGGAACCATCAAAGACTCCAAATAGCCAAAATAATCCTGGGCAAAAAGAACACTGCTGAAGGGATTACCATTCCAAACCTCAAGATATAGGCTGTAGTAATAAAAACAATAGGGTACCTGGCATAAAAACTTGCATGTAGATTAATTGAACAAAATCAAAGACCCCAAACATGAGTACATGTGTCTTAGGGTTTTACTGCTGTGAACAGATACCATGACCAAGGCAACTCTTATAAGGACAACATTTAATTGGGGCTGGCTTACAGGTTCAGAGGTTCAGTTTATTATCATCATGATGGGAGCATGGCAGTGTCCAGGAAGCCATGTTGCAGGAGGAGCTGCATCGTCATCTGAAGGCTTCCAGGAGAATACTGACTTCCAGACAGCTAGGATAAAGGTTTGAAAGCCCAAGCCCACAGTGACATGCCTACTCCAAGAAGGCCACACCTACTCCAACAGGGCTACACCTTCTAATAGTGCTACTCCCTGGACTAGGCATATTCAAACCACCACATGTAACTATAGCCATTTAATATTCAAGAAAAATGCCAGAAAACCATACACTTGAGAAAAGACAGCATTTTCAACAAATGATGTTAGGAAAGCTTGACACATACATAGAAGAATAAAATTAGACCCACACATATTATCTTGCACAAAACTAAGTAGCACTTCAGGGATGGGAGACCTAAATGTGAAATCTGTGATGCTAAAACTGCTAGAGGAAGACATAGGAAATACCTATATAATATAGGGTAGGAAAGGAATTTATGGATGGGACTGCATTTTCCTGGGAATTGTGGCCAATGATTGACAAGTGAGATTTCACAAAACTAAAAGGCTTCTGCACAGTTAAAAAAAAAATTCACTCAAGTGAAGAGGAAACTAACAGAAGGGAGAGAATCTTTCCGGATGCTTGATATGTAAAGAATTAAGAACAGGAAGAGTAATATAAAAAATGACCCTTTCAAAAGTGGGCTTGGAATTTGAACAGGGAGTTTTCAAGAGAAGAAATAAAAATAGTTAATAAATGTCTCGATGGGCTGGAGAGATGGTTCAGTAGTTAAGAACACTGCCTGTTCTTCCAGAGGTCCTGAGTTCAAAATCCAGTAACCATATGGTGGCTCACAACCATCTGTAATGGAATCTGATGACCTCTTCTGGTGTGTCTGAAGTCAGTTACAGTGTACCCATATAAATAACATTAAATTAAATAGATTTAAAAAAATAAATGTCTCAAAAATGTCCATTGGTCCTCACAATTAAAGGAATGCAAAACAAAGTAGCCGACAACAGATGCTGGAGAGGATGTGAGGAAAGGAGACCCCCCCATCACTGTTGGTGTGTCAATGAGAGAAATCAGGGTGGTTTCCAAAAAACTTAAATACAAATCTACCATATGACCTAGCGTCACCACTCCTCGGCATCTATCCAAAAGACTTGACATGTGTATAGATGTTTGAACAATATTGTAAGATCAAGAATCCACGTGATGGACAGGCAGTGCTGGCACATGCTTTCAATCCAGCACTTGGGAGGCAGAGCCAGGTAGGCTCTCTCTCTCTGTGAGTGCCAGGCTAGCCTGGTCTACAGAGGTAGTCTGGCTCTGTGACCAAAGCTATACAAATAATACAAAGAAACCCTGTTTTGAAACAAAATAAAAAAAAACCAACATGACGAAGGTCACTATCAGGTTGTTGTAGAAAGTCTGTTAGAATGAGCTCTGTGAGCCTTGGTGAGAAGAAAAACAGAAGCACGAACTTTGTGTGGTGGTTTGGGTGAGAATGGCCCCCACAGGCTCATAGATTTGGGTGCTTGGTCACCAGGGAGTGGCACTCTTTGAAAGGATTAGGAGGCGTGGCCTTGTTAGAGGAGGTGTGTCACTTTGAGGTTTCAAAAAGCCCATTACAAGCCTGGAGCATAATCTTTATGTGTGAGAGTGTGTTTCTGTGTGTTTGTGTATGTGTGTTTGAGTGTGTGTGTGTTGGTGGGAGGAGGGCACTGGAGGAGGTGCCTCACATTCTGACAGACACCATCTTCCTGGTGCCTGTGGATCCAGATGCAGAACTTGCTGCTACTCTTCCAGCACCATGTCTGCTGCATGTTGCCATGCTTCCTGCCATCATGGTAATGAACTAAACCTCTGCAGCTCTAATTAAATGCTTTCTTTTATAAGAGTTGCAGTGGTTATGGTTCTCTTTACAGCAATAGAACACTGACTAACAGTAAGGGTAAACTAACAGTAAGGATGTCTGAAATGTCATATAGAGTCATGTGATCTATGTACCTAAAATTATATAAAATGCATAAAAGTCTGTGTATCCAGTTTACACAATGTTCCCTCCAATAGCCATAAATGAACAAAATTCCCAGCACCAGGCGCGAGAAGCCTGAAATTGTTTCTTGGGATGGCAGAGAACTTTGAAAGTATGAGACTTTGTTGTTTGAGACAGAAGTCTCTCTCTATAGCCCTGGGTGACCCACTGTCCTGAAACTCATAATGTAGACCAGACTGCCCTTGAATTCACAGAGATCTGCCTGCCTCTGCCTCTGGAGAGTTGAAATTAAAAGCAGGCACTGCCATGCCTGCAGAAAGTAAGAGTCTGAATGTGTGTTATTAGTTTGAGACAGGGTCTTCCTATATATCTCAGACTCCATCCTTTTGTTTCAGCTTCCTGAGTGCAGGTGTTACAGGTATGCACCACCACCCTTGACTTGTTATTGAATCTCTTTGTTCATTTGTGTGTGGGGGGGGAGGAGATGGGGGTTACTCTGGCCACAGCATCCTTGTGCAAGTCAGAGAACAGCTCACAGGGGTCAGTTCTTTCCTCTGTGCAGACTGGGAATTGAACCTGTGTCTTTAGGCTTGGCAGCAAGCACCTTTACCTGCATAGCTGTCATATTCATCCTTATTGTTTTTTAATATAAATACTTCTAGATCCAGTGCATTAGAAATGGCAATAGAAGATTAATTCTCTAAAAATGGCAGATAAAATTAAGAGGCATTCCATCTTATAGCCTGAAAAAAATAAAAAAGACCCTGAAAAGATCTTAGGTCATTTGCTCTTGTCATTTATTGATTTTTGTCACTAGGTGTCCCCTTGGTTAGTAAATCAGAGGCGGTCAAGCCAAGTAACTGTAAGGAAAGTAGTCAGCAGCTAACAAGATGCCTTTCTGCCAGGTGTGTGTGTGTGTGTGTTGTTGTTGTTGTGTGTGAAAGAGAGAGGGGGGAGAGAGAGAGAGAACCTGTGTGTATGGGTGAAATGTGTGTATGAGTGTGTGAGTGTGTGTGTGTGCCTGTGTGTGTTTGTGTATATGTGTGTATGTGTGTGAGTGTGTGTATGTGTGTATATGTGTGTGAGTGTGTGTATGTATGTGTACCTGTGTGTGAGTGTCTGTGTGTATGTGTGTGTCTCTGTGTGAATGTGTGTGTCTGTGTGTATGTATGTGTGTATGACTGTGTGTGTACCTGTGCATGTTGTGTGTATGTGTGTGTGCCTGTGTATGTATATGTGAGTATGAGTATGTGAGTGTGAATGTGTGAGTATGTGTGTGTGAGAGTGTGTCTCCCTGTGTATGTAGCTGTGTATGTTTACGTATGTGTGTGTGTGTTTGAGTGTGTGTGTGAGAGTGTGTTTCTGTGTGTTTGTGTATGTGTGTTTGAGTGTGTGTGTGTTGGTGGGAGGAGGGCACTGGAGGAGGTGCCTCACATTCTGACAGACACCATCTTTTAACCCAGGCCTTCTTGCTGCGGCCTGACTGTAATTAGAATGAAGAGATACATTGTCAAAATCCAATTTCCACTCTGAGAAACGAGTATGGGCCAGAATAGATACAGAACGTGATTAAACCGCAGGATGGGCCTCTGGAGGGAGGCTGGCTCAGGCCCAGCAAGGAGCAGTCTAAGCCTCTCTCTGGGCCTACCTGGGCACAACGGGAAGGAGGTCCTTTGCAGGACAACCTGAGAAACTGGACCTGCCTGTGTCGTTTCAGGTGAGTTCTTATCTTAACAAACCAAAGACTGCCAGGAGTCAGCAGCCAAAGGCCCGCCTACTGCTGGCCCACATTATTCTCTATCACCAGGCCCTGGAGCATTCTCTCTGTAGATAGCCTTTAGGGGCATTTAGAAAGTGATTGGCATCAGAAGAACAAGTCCAGGATGAGAAGTCACTGCATCTTATCAGTCAGTGCCCCTGGGCAAAGGCAAACAACGGCTTGAGGTTTCTTTCCTGAATCTCCCTCAACCCACCACCCCATCCCAGCCACCTTAGAATTATAGCAAAACTTCCAGGGATACCTGACAGAAACAGAGTCCTCAACCCCAAAAGATGAGTTCTAGAGCCCCAGAGAAGTTGTGCTAACGGTGTGCAAGGTAGGAAGTATGAGTGTGCCCTTAAAGCCTGGCTTAGCTCCTTGTAGCTACCTTTGGGAGCTAGCCAGCAGGTGGGTAAAGGAAGGAGATATTGCCAGCTTTGTTTGTGCAGCTGGAAACTCTTGAGTCTGATCTTCTAAAACCTTTAAACATTCTGGTTTAAGGTGACCCTGGAGCAAGGTGGAGGTTGCGAATGATGGAGACTTGAGGGGTGGAAGTGCGTTGGTAGATGTTAGCCGTTAAGTTAGATAAGTGGAGGAAGTTTTACATAGCATCAGGTGGCCATATCTGAGAGGTGTTTCTCACCCAGCATTTGTACCTTTCAGAGACAGTGACTAGAAATAAAATCAAGCAAGGAGAAAGGATGGCTTCAAGTTTCCGAGCACAGGTACCCCTAAGGGAGCTTGCAGGCCCATGCTGAGACAGGAGAACTGGAATCCAGTCAGGGCATCCAGATTGCAATGGATATGTGGAGATGGGCTCAGCTGGAGACTGGGGCTGATGGGAGGCTGCAAATCGTCAATGATCTCCTCATAGTTCACCCCAGCTCTAGGAATTATTTAAAGTCTCAACTGCCCACCACATCTTTCTGCCTCTGTGAAAGATGGAATGAAACCTAGCAAAGTGTTCTGAATGACTTAACCCAACAGCTGCATGTGTTGACCAGATAGATGTCCTTTAAGACCTCAGGTTTCCATTCAACTAAGACTCCAGTGGTTTATCTTAAGGAACCATGTGTTTTCTACCTCTGTGGCACAGGACAAATCTGATGTCCCTCTGTGCAGCATGATTGTTGGCGTCTTCTGAAGCCCTGAGGACTAGGAACCCTCAGATATGACTAAGGCAAGATCCCTACAAACCCTCTTAGTTAAAAAGAGCAAACAAATATTCATGAACTCCTCCGCTCTTTGACTGGAAACATAGCTCAGAGGGTTGGGCTCTTGCCTAGCAGACACGAATCCCTAGGTTCCATCCCCAGCACACATTAGACAGATGTGGGGGAGCATGCCTGCAATCCCATGGCTCAGCAGGTAGAGGCAGCTTTAATTCTCTTCACCTATGCTCGAAGCTAATACCCATCATGGGTCTCCTATGACTGGCAAGTAAACACTGCCAAAACCTTCTATTCTCAAATCACGTATTGTCTAACTGAGCTGAAGATGATGCATTCTATTGGCAAAAATAAAAATTGAATGCAAAATGATTCATCAGTACAACAAGAATAATCAGAGTATGTGTACTCGACATCTTAAAAGGTGACTTTTTGGGCTAATCCTTTTTTGAGTTAGAGGTATGCTGGATCACTAGAGAAGAGGGATGAGAAGATAATACACTTTCAAAATAACTGTCAGGACAAGAATCAGAAACTCAAGCAAAGAGATCATCATGGTGTCTAAGCCATGGTCTCTTTCATCTCTCACTTTTCTCTGACACAGTGAGTCACAGTAGGGACCTTGGGCTGCTGTTCTGTGTGCAAGGACTATATGCCCTTCCCAGAGGAAGGAGCAAAACGTGCTCTTTGAGGTGATCTTCACAAGTTTCTGGACAATACCTCTTCCTGTTACTTCCTCTGACATTCACCTAAAATGTGCTATCTATAGGTTTACTGATAATATCTGGTCATGGTTGGAGACTGTGTCCTGATGAAACTAACGTTCTGCCCCATCAGAGAAGGTTCCCTCAATAGGGAAAAAGGCATGTTGTCCACACTGCCCTTGGTCACACCTACTTACCTCCCTGTTACAGGTGTAACTCATTTTTTTCCTGGGGATGTGGGATGACTGTTCACTCTGATGCCTATCTTTCTCAGGACTATTAGGGAAGTTCGCAGTAGTGGGTAAAGGGTTGGTTTCTTCTGAGTATTTTTCAGTATTGTTATTTAGGGAAGATCCCAGTCTTCTCCCAGAAACCATGAAGCAAGTTGTATGTAAACCACTGGTCAATTTGCTAGTTATATGCCATTGAAATCTTCCTCAGAGTGGTGGTTTGAATGAGAATGCCCACCATAGGCTCATATATGTGAATGCCTTGTTGCCGGAGAGTGGCACTATTTGAAAGGATTAGAAGGATTAGGAGGTATGACCTTAATGGAGTAGGTGCAGCCTTATTGGAGGAAGTGTGTTACTAGGGGTGGGCTGAGAGGTTTTAAAGCCCACACCTGGCCTGAGCATTCTCTCTCTTTCTCTCTCTCTCTGCTTATGGATCAGAATTAAACTCTCAGCTAGTGTTCTGGCACCATACATGTCACCATGCTCCCTACTGTGATGATAATGGACTAAGCCTCTGAAGCTGGAAGCAAGTCTCAAATGTTTTATAAGAGTTGCCTTGGTCATGGGGTCTCTTTACAGCAGGAGAACAGCGATTAAGACACTCAGTAACTTGGTATAGTCTCAGATTATCTAGGATATTCTAGCAGTCTTAGTCCTTAATGTGGAGTGTCAGTAATCCGCATATAGACTTTACTTTTCTCCCACACAACACTCTGGGGCTCTATATACCCCACACTACTTGTTCAAGGCTCAGGTGGCCAGATAGGGCAGATAAGGACAGGCTCCTAACTCATGAGTTACTAGAGAAGATCTTTGGGGAAGGTTTTCTACCTTGATACAAAGATGGATGGTATAATCCTTTTTTTCTTTCCACTTCTTTGTTCCTTATGCATGGACATGAAATATGGAGCCACAACAGTCATGTGACCATGAAGCACAAGAAAATAGAAGGCTCTTTTCAGAGAACGGTTGAACCAGTATCAAAACCACCAATAACTTTGTTGTATTTAAATGGCTCTAAGGTGAGTTTTCTATTCATTGTTGTTAAGTCTATCCTTAGCAAATATTTTTCTTATTAGAAACATTAAAATTTTTGGTTGTGAGCCTAGCCTTTAATGGCTGAGCCATCTCTCCAGCCTGAGAGCACACAGGGAGGGACCCATGGCTCCAGCTGTATATGTAGGGGAGGATGGCCTTGTCGGGCATAGGTGGGAGAGGAGGTCCTTGGTCCTGTGAAGGCTGGATGCCCCAGTGTGGGGTAATTTGAGGGCGGGGGCACACCCTCATAGAAGCAGGAGGAGGGGAGATGAAATAGGGAATGTCTGGGGTGGGGGTGGGGAATGGGGAAAGAGGATAACATCTGAAATGTAAATAAATAAAATATTCAATAAAAAAGAGATATTAAATTTTTTTTAAATGTTTGCATATATTCTTAGTTTATACTTTGTAAGATAAATTAGGGATTGTTCTAGGCTAAATTGTGGTCCCACCACATTTATATGCAGAAGTCTCCAACTCCCAGTATTTTAGAGCACAAACATATTTGGAGGTAAGTTTTTGAAGAAGTAATTAATTCCAAGTGAGATCTTTAGGGCAGTTCTACCATAATGTGGCCCCAGAAATTTAGGCATAAGTATGTATACACAGAAGAAAGACTGTATAAAAATCTAGCAAGAAGTGGCTACCAACAGCCAGGAAAATAGGCCTTAGAAGAAATCACCCCAGACAGGCAGTGGTGGAGCACACCTTTAATTCTAGCAGTAAGGATGCAAGGCAGATAGATCTGTGTGAGTTCGAGGCCAGCCTGGGCTACAGAGCAAGTTCTAGATAGCCAGGGTGTTTTAGTTTGGGTTTTATTGCTGTGAAAAGAGAACCATGACCGCAGGAGCACCTCCAAAGGAAAACAGTTTTAGCTGGGGCTGGTTTACAGTTTCAGGGGGTTAGTCCATTATCATCAAGAAGCATGGTGGTATCCAGACAGACATGGTGCTAGAGAAGGAGCTGAGAGTTCCACATCTTGATCCACAGGCAGCAGAAGGAGACTGTGTGCTACACTGGGCATAGCATGAGCATAGGAGACCTCAAAGCCCACCTCCACAGTGGCACACTTCCTAAAGCAAGGCCACACCTACTCCAACAAGGCTGCACCTCCTAAGAGTGCCACTCCCTGTGGGCCAGGCATCTAAACCCAAGAGTCTATGAGGGCTGTAGATATTTCACCCATCACACATGGCTATTCAGAGAAACCCTGTTTCAAAAGAAAGAAAGAAAGAGAGAGAGAGAGAGAGAGAGAGAGAGAGAGAGAGAGAGAGAGAGAGAGAGAGAGAGAAGAGAGAGGGAGGGAAGGAGGGGGAGGGGAGGAAAGGGAAGGGAAGGGAAGGGAAGGGAAGGGAAGGGAAGGGAAGGGAAGGGAAGGGAAGGGAAGGAAGGAAATCCCTCCTGCAGGTGTCTTGATCTCAGACTTGTAGCCTACAGAGCCCAAGAAAAGAAATGCTTAATGTTGAAACATCCAGTTTGTGGGACTTTTAAAATGGCAGCTCTAGAAAGCTAATACAGGGCCCAGAATATTTTTGTTCAAGCATAAAATAATATTTCTAACATAGTTAGAACACATGAAATATCTAAAACATTCACATTGACAGCTCTATGGTTTGAATATGAAGTGTCCCCTGCAGGCAAATATATTGAACCCTTAGTTCCCAACTAACGGTGCTGTTCTGGGAAGTGGTGGAAGCTTTGAGAGACAGAGCCTTGCTGGGGAAAGGAAGTCACTGGTGCATGCCTTGGGAGGATATTTTGTCCTTTGTCCCAGCTTTGCCTTCTCTTCTTTTTGGCTGGCCCGAGGTGAGCTGCAGAGTTCTACTCTGCCATACTCTCTTGCCATGATGGTGCAGTGCCTTAGTCCAGGCACTAGGCAACAGATGTGGTGGCCATGCACCGACTCCTCTGAAACCGTGAGCCAAAATCCAGTCCTTCTTCTCATTAAATTGTTTGTGTATCTGTTATAGGAAACGAGAAGTGACTGACACAATGTCTGGTGTCAATAAGCATTCGGGAAGTGACAGCTGAAGGAAGCTGGAGAGTAAAATTGTCAGGACAGATCTCTCCTGTTAACTTTGGTGCTTGTTTGAACCAAGCTGGCTTCAAACATGGGCGCTTCTTACCCCAGCTCCCCAGGGCTGGGATTATAAATATATACCACCAAGACCCAAAAGGTCACAAAGAAGATGACAGAACTCAAGGAATCTGTCTCTTAAGCAGAGATGGTCTTATGTCACCATTGAAGTGGCTTTATAACTTGTGGCCAGGGAGGGCACACTTCACACACTCCTCTCCCCTTGCGTCTTGGTTCTTATGCCTAATTCTGACCAGCGGTGTGCGTGCAGAAGGGAAATATCATTTCCAGTTGTTTAGATTCAGGATTTTATGGCTGATTTTCTGCTTTCTCTCCCGCTCATGAGACCGGAAGTAGAGACTGGAAGTAGAGAACTTCAGCAAACAAGAGGAAAGAAGGTAGCCCTGTGTCACCTTTTGAAGAGTGTTATGCAAGGGAGTAACTTCCCTTACAAAGGTGAGAAAGAATCCTTGGTTCAAGGAAGCCACTGAGTGTTCTGGATTCACCCTCAGTACAAGCACCCCTGATGACCCTGACTAATAGGATAAAATGTTCTCTGTTCACACATGACAGAGAAGCGTCATTAGCACGGTGGGCGCAGGGTTCCGAGTGATGGCTAGAATTCAGTTAGTTATCTTGAAATTGATACGATGTGGGATCAAATGAGAAAAAAGAGGCCAGTTCGGTCCTGTTTATGTTTTCATGAGAAAGATGTTTGAGCTCCTTAATTCTCTCATGCTCGGAGCAAAGAGCGAGCTTAAAATCACCCTCAGAACACACAGGAAGTGGATTCTGAAGACACCTTTTGAAGGCCTAGCCTAAAGGTATTTCTTCTGACTCAGATACCGGTATTGTTTATCTCTGTCGAAAATTGATCGTAGAATAAAGCACTGAGGCATGCATGCGCTCAATGGTACACTGAGAGAGCGAGGCCTCAAAACCAACCTTGCTCACAATGCAGAAAGAGGTTGATGAACCCAGGAACCCGGCCTGACATAGTTGCCCTTGTGGCCTTCATTGCAGTCATTCTGTGGTAACTCTAACAATTCTGTGAAATGCAAGAACAAACATTTGGTGACTTAGGCACATAGTAGGAATATTCTTCAGCCTTTAAAAGAAAATATTCAGAAACAGGAAGCCCAAATAAACCTTTTCTATTCTGAGCACGATTGTACCTTAAAGACCATGTGCTAAACCATGAAGGCAGGCACAGAAGGACAAGGCATTTCACTCCCTTGAGGTTCCTACGCTAACCCATTCAGTAAGATGGAAGGCCAAATGGTGGTTGAAAGCTGGGGGGGGGGGGGGTGGCAAGCTCCTCCTCAACAGGGTTTGCTTAGGGGAGACGAAAGTGCTCTGGAGATGGATGTCGGCTGCCTGTACTTCATGCCTCTGAACTATAAACATGAGATGGATAAAATAATAAATTGTGCATTGTACTGCTTTTACCAGATTCCCATTTTTTTTTTTTTAAATTTCTCACCTTCTTTTACACAGAGGAAAGGGATGTGGAAAGTTAGAGGAAATGTTTGACATTTCAGGGACATGGAGGTAGAAGAATACCATTTGAGGGGAGGGTTGCAGTTTCTTGATGCTGATGTGTGTATTGTTAATGTCCTGCAAAGGCCATGGGTTAAAGGCTTGGTCCTTGGGCTACGGCATTATTGAGAGATTTGTGAGACAGTTTGGAAGAAGGACACAGTAAAAGGAATCGAGGGGTTTGAGGTGTACCCTGGAAGGACATAGGTCCTTGCCTCTCCTTTCTCCTCTCTGTAGTCCCTCCTGCCTTGAGGCAAGCCGGCTTGCTCCATCATACTTCGTAGTATGATCCTCTTCCTCACCACAAACCCAAACACACAAAGCCCACTGCTGCCGGTCTGCAGCCTCTGAGCCACGGTCAACCTTTCTTCCTTGGGAGTTGATTGCTTCAGGCATTTTTATCATAGCAATAGAGAGCAGATCAAGACCAATAAAAAGAAATAACTTCAACAGCAATAACAATGCCCTCAGCTATGGCCACACGCCCTCTGGTATCAATGGCGATAATGAGTAAAACATAAAAGTGAGGCATTGTGGGAGAGAACTCAAAGAAGGGCGCTGTTGGAGTTTAAGGGCACAGGACAGGAATCTCGGGAGAAAAGCCAGTCCATCTAGATCTTAATAGATTGGTGGTAACTTCAGCTTAGAGAGTAGGTGGAGAGAGTCTGGGGATGCAATTTAGTTGAAAGACGCACTTGCTTAGCATGCATGGAGCCCCTGGTTCTATCTACAGTGCCACATAACTGGATGTGTGGAGCTTCTGTAACCCTAGCACCTGGGAGGCAGGAGAATCAAGAATGAAGCCTGGGAGATGATCCAGAGGCTAAAGCACATTTGGTGTGAACCTGACAACTGGAGTTTGGCCCTCCAGAACCCACGTAAGAAGCTAAGCAGCCATGGTTGCTGCCTGTCATCTTGAGGCCCAGACAAGAGATCTCTAGGGCTATCAAGCTAGTTCAACTAGCTGGTACTAGTGACTCTGGGTTCAGTGGAAGACCTTAAAATAGAGAGAGATTAAGAAGACATCCTTCAACAAGTTTAAGCCTCCACACACGTGTGTGCACACATGTGCACACATATTCACAGGAGTGCCCACACACATGTGAATAAACATACACACAGAGACAACATCCTCCACCAACAGATATGCAAAAAAACCCCAAAACCAAACCTTCAAGCTCACCCTTGATGACATAGGTAGTTCAAAGGTCATCCAGGACGCATAGATTCTGCTCCAAATAAAGAAGTGAAAGAGGAAAGGAATGAGAAGGGGAGGGAAAGAAAGGGAGCAGGTGGGGAGGAAGGTAGTGTTCTGCATGGTCGGAGCCCAGAGGACATAGCTTGCTGGGCCTAAGTGAGATTTGGAAGACCAACCTAGGCAGAGAAGATTCCAGAGCAGAAGGAGGTAGGAGTCAGATAGAGAGACTAAAGACAATTTCTTCTTTGTTAAAGTAACATTGGAATTTTAGAATACCTTCAGATCTCCTAGACATTGCAAAGGTGACACAGAATACACAGACAGCCCCCACCTAGTTCTAGTCCTCAGGACTGATGAGTCCTGACCGATGGCAATGAACTGGTCTGTAATTATCCAGATTTCACCCGTTTTCCTCTTATATCCTTTTTCTTCTTTCAGGATTTCAAACCAGTTTGCATCCATCCAGTACTGTGGAGGGAGTGTAGGGTTCCCATGTACCCTAACTGCCATTCTCATTAACAGCTTGTGTTGATCTGGTTGTTCCATTGATCTTCTTGATACATTGTTACAGTAGATGAGCCAATATTGATACACTGCCATTAGCGGAAGTCATACTGTCTTCAGCTTTTCTCACTTCTCTTTCATAATTTCAGCTGGAATCCATATTACTTTTTAAGACTTTAAACCTGATTGATTAATTAGTCTATTGATTGATTGATTGTGTGTGTGTGTGATCTTTGTGTTTCTATGTTGGGTCCCAGGGATCAAACTCAAGCTGTCAAGCTCTGCACAAGTGCCTTTACCTGCTGAGCCATTTCACTGGTCTCAGGATCGCACCTTACATTTACTTTTAAGTTACATTGTATTCCTTTCGGGCTGATAGTTTCACAGTTTGTTAAAGTCTTGATTTAATGACTCAGATAATTTTGAGAATGTGGGTCAGGTATCGGGGAGAGCATCTTCCTTCTCCTTCCCCCTTTTGTCTTCCTCCTTCTCTTTTTCTTCTCCCAATCTCCTCACCCCTCACTATCACCCCAATTACACCTCACATTCCTCCTGCCTCAGTCTCCTGTACTATAGGGGTACATCACGATGCCTACTGTAATAATCAATGATGCTTTTACTGGTTTTTTTTCAGTGATGGGAATCAAATCCAGGTCATGTGTACAAGGGATTTTTGCCTGTGGCTTGTCTGGTGGTGTTCTCAAAGTTAGCCTTAGCTTCCGGGTTTTGGGAGGAAGCCTTCAGCAGTGAGATACCTGCTCTCAGATACCTGCTCTCTCATACCATGAGTGTCTACTACCAACTTGCCAGCGACTACTGATGTTACTTGTAGTCATTGGACAAAGGGACTCAAACCTCATGTTTGAGTAAGGAATGTGACTGGACAAAAATTGTATTTTAAGAAAGTGCTTGTCACACAAACATGAGAGCTTGAGTTTGGAGCCACAGCACTCATGGGAAAAGCCAGCTGCAGCAGCTAACCTAAGCACCCTGGGAAAAAGGGGCAGGAGGACTCCTGGGACTTACAGGTCAGTCAGTCAGTGTAGCAAATTAGTAAGCTCTAATTACATACACCTGTACACAGGTGGGTGTGCGCATGTGTGCGTGTGTGGTGTGTGTGTGTGTGTGTGTGTGTGTGTGTGTTACAGAAAATGGGATTCTGAACTGAAAAGTCCACTCATGGCTTATGCACTAAATTGGAGCACCGTGACCTTGCTTTGTGCTTACACTGGTTTAGATGATTCGTGGGACTTTCCTCATGGATGTTTCTTACACACCAATAAACCCAGCAGAGGCTAGAAAACACTGTATAGCGGAAGTGCATTATGCAGGATGAGTCCGCTGATCATCCGCGCTGGGCAGCACAGTCCTCTGTAGCGTGTTGGCTGTCTCTCTGTGACCACGTGTCTCTCTATCGCTGCCCAGCATCTTCAGAGATTGGACCACATCTTGCTATCTCAGGGAAAGCTCCAATTTTAAAACCAATGTATATTTCCTTCTGAATGTGCATCCTGTTTCCACCACTGTGAAGTCAGAAACCATGTGTCAAGTGTCTAAGCTGGGTACTGTGTCTATTTAATCCTGACATTGACTCCCATTTGACTGACAAGGGAACTGGAGCTTCTAGAGGACGTATTATCTATTACAATTACACAACCAAGAAGTGGTCAGACTTGTCTCTGAAGTAAAGAAATCGTGCCTCCAAATTTTTACTTTATCACTGTGTCATCTGGGTATCACCCACTATCACGGGGGCCTTGTGAGAATGTACTTAGGTACCAGAGTTCAACTTTGGAGTCAGATTCCCCAGTCCCACCCCAGAGATTCTGTCCCAGTGGTTTGATGGCAAGACCTAAGTTTCTCTGTTTCAAATTTTTATTTATTTATTTGAGTATTTGGCCTGCATGTATGTTGAGCATCACGTGCCTGCCTGGTGTCCAAGGAGGTGAGAAGATGACACTGGACGTCCTGTAACTAGAGTTATGGATGGTTGTGGGCCACAATATGTCAGGGCTGGGAACTGAACCCTGGTCCACTGCAAGAGCTACAGATGCTCTACCGTCCTGATCCATCTCTCAGGCCCTGGTTTTTATATTTTAGTATGCTTCCAGTCCATGTGCCCACGAGGACCAAGAACAAAGGTCGATAGCCATTTAGAATGTCCAGTGAACTTTGTAACCATTACATCTCTGAGTGGTGACCTGAAGTTTTATCTAGGATGAGGGAGCATGAAGAGGACACTCCTGAGGAATATTGGCAGGACCCCATCAGCAGCTGGGTGCAGAGGGAATGAAAGGCAGGTGGTACTTAACCTAGTACCTGAGGAAATATCTGTATCCATGACAGGAACACTGCTAAAAGGGTGATGATGAAGGGATGATGAAGATCTGAACTTGATTTTGAGATGAGATAGATTTGTCTGGGGGAGGGAATTTCCCCCAGAGGCTCTCCTAGAGATCTGACAAGCTAAAGACACCCCAGGTATATGGGTTTTCTGTGTAAAGCGGCAAGGGAAGGGCCCCAAGAAGTGAGCTCGTTTTAGACTTAGGGGTGGGGGCAAGGGAACCCCATCTCAGACCACTCTTCTGGTAGAATAGTGGACAGTGAATAGAACCAGATCCTACTAGCTGGCTACTATTGTTAGTGGAACTGTTATTGGAGTAACAGAACTGGAAGTATTTAAGGACACTGGGGCATCTCCCAGTGTCTCCTAAACAATGTCCTGTAACTGGACTCATGTATCCTCAAAAGTCTTGACCTGGGATGGTGGATCTGAAGCCATCCATCTCAAGACGCTGACACAGAAAGTGACACAGATGGCTAAGCCCCTGTCTCAGTAGTAGGGTAGTAGGGTAGTAGGGTAGGCTAACCCCTATCCCCTAACCCTAACCCCAACCCCCAACCCCCAAACCCTAACCTAACCCTAACCCTGGTTAGGATATATATATATAGTATACATATATATATTATACATATATATATATACAATATATATATATGTGTGTGTGTGTGTGTGTGTGTGTGTGTGTGTGTGTCACACACACACACACAGAGGTAGTGTTTCTACCTTGGATTCAGGTCCTTGCAGCAGTACTGGAATAGACAATCCATGTTACACTTTTTCCTGGCTAAACACAGGATTCTTTTTGCTCCAGCTATCATTTTCTTAGTTCTGATACTTGGCACCTGCTGGGACCAAGCTCAGGCCAGGCCCTGTTTCCACACCTGCTCTTAACTGACCTGTAATAACCTTTTCCCTTGTTCCCAGGACCTGCCCTGCCCCTGGGACACTGCCAGCCTTCACTCGCCAGGAGGCACCTCCTCCAGCCTGTGGTTGGAAAAGGCAGCTGGGTGGGTCCATAATGCTTTGCTTTGGGACAATTCTGTCATTAAGGAAGAGAAAGAAAACCCAACCCACACACTTTTGTCAATGTTTGCTGGAACCTACTTAGACTTCTTGTTGAGCTGTTAACAGTTGACATTCTTGAAAGAGGGTTTCAGAAAAGTTCGGCCGAGGTTGTCAGTTGAAATCTCTAATGTTCGGGCTGTTGATATCTGCACATTTGTGTCATCACCGTCAAAATTCTCTCCCTTTTCTTACCAAAGATCTCAAAGCCGAGAACACATCGGGTGTACTATGAAAAGCAGTGCTCTCACAATTAGCCACTTAGTCGGGATGTCTCATGTGATCCATTTGATTCAGCTATAGCTGAAAACCATTTCCATTTCCCCTCTGTATACCCTCCCCTTTCTCTATCCTCTTTCTTCCTTCCCAAAGCTCTGAGCTGAATTTTGTTGTATCATTTCTGGGATTATTTGTAAACTTAAAATAACCAACCTAGCTACTGTGGGGGTTGGACCAGTGGTTCATCAGTCAAGAGCATTGGCCCACATTCGATCCCCAGCAGCCCGTGCGGCGGCTCACAACTGACTGTAAGTCCAGTCTAAGGGGATCAGACACTCTCTTTTTGCTTCTGGTGACAGTGCATACACGTGCTAGACAGACTTGCAGGCAAAACACCTGCTCCCTCAGAATAATAAAGTAAAAAATAATTAATTGCTGTTATCCCTATTATGTGTTCCATTTTAATGTTGATGAGTTGGTAAAGCAAACTCACTCTCTGTCTTTGAGTCTCTGTGTCTGGTGCTCTCTCTCTCTCTCTCTCTCTCTCTCTCTCTCTCTCTCTCTCTCTCTCTTCTCTCTCCCTTCCTCCCTCCCTCTTTCCCTCCATTCCCTTCCATTTTCATTTTGAAGCAATTTTAAACCCTGAGAAAAAGCTGTACAAGGAACTCCTATAGTCTTACTATCCATTCCATATTTTAATATTTTCCTCATTTGCCTTCAGATCTCTCTGAGGAATTGCCTCTGTCATGCTGGCATCCTGTGGGTGTTTACTTGATTGCTTAGATACTGAAGGTGGTAGGCAGTACATGCATCAACACCTAATTCTTCTGTGTGCTTTCTAAGGACGTGGACATTCTCTCCCTTAACATTTAGGAAGTTACCACAGTCAGGAACTCTAACATTGACTCTGGCACGTTTACTTTAAGTTCGCGCTCCAGCTTCACGCATTAGTCCAATAGTTAACCTTACAACAATCTGTTTTTCTGGCAGAAGATTCAATTCAGGATCCATATTGCATTTAGTTTTCCCATCTTTGCAATCTCCTTTAATTTGAAACACTCCCTAACCTTATTACATCCTGGTAATACAATAATGTTCTTCAATTTAGGTTTGCCTGAGCTTCCTCGTGACTAGATTCAATTTTGTTTGTTTGCCCAAATGTTACAGAGCATCACATTCAAAGGCCCAGCATGCTCCTTTGTTCTTTTATCCCTCATGGATTGTCTAGGAATATAAGCTCTCATGAAAGAAAAAATCCAAGGACTTTCTTTTTCTAAAAAAAAAGTAGAAAAAATATTTTCTTTCCTTGCTTTTTGTCCATTTGAGAATGACAAGCTGCTTCTATGTTATCCCTGAAAGCTGTGGAAATATTCCTGCTGTAATGGTTTGAATGAGAATGGCTCCCATAGGCTCATATGTTTGAATGCTTCGTCCCTAGTTGTCCCTGATTCCCTGTTTGGAAAGGATTAGGGGGTCTGGCCTTGTCACTGGGGTGGGCTTTGAGGCTTCAAAAGTCCATGCCAGGACCAATCTCTCTCCCTCTCTCCCTTTGTTTGTCTCTCTTTCCTCTGTTTCTCCCTCTCTGTCTCCTTCCCTTCCTCTTCCCTTCTCTCCCCCTCCCCCCTCTCCCCCTTTCTCCTCTCTCCCTCTCTTCCTCTCTCTCTCTCTGTATATCCAACTCTGATCAGTATATAAGCATTCAGCTACTGCTCCAGTGTCATGCCTGCCTGTCTGTCATTACACTCCACTCCCTGTTGTGAAGAATATGGACCAACCTTCTAAAACTTTAAGGAAGTCTCTGTAGGCTTATATTTTTCAAAACCTACTTTTAACAAGGGCTCTTAAATGTTTTAACCTCCCTTCTTGCCCACCACCCACCAGCAGTAGAGAAAAGAAAGGTTAATAGAGCAAAGGAGGCTGTGGACCTGTTTAGAAATAGTTATTTAGAACGAATCCAATCTGTATTGTCAGGATATCAGCAGTGAAGTTCATATGAATCAGCAGCAGCAGCTTGATCCACTCATAAACACCATTCATGAATCAGAAAGGGCAGTTTGATCCAGAAGAAACTACAAGGCTCTGCTAATCAGTCTGAGTCCATGGAAGTGGCAAGAAGCTGAGGGAAAACCACCAGAAGTTCTTTGGTTTGTTTCTCTCTACAAAGTCACAACAAACAATGGCCAGCAGAGTGGCAAGGTGAACCAATACCACACAGCATTGTCCACTATCTGTTGAGTTATATTTATACTCTTTCCAAACATCACATATTCTCTCAAGTGTCCACTGTAACAAAACATCACATGTCCCTTTTCCAGGCTGTTTCCAGAAAAACACCACATGTCTTTTCTCAACCTAACATCCTTTCATGTGTCTACTTCAGCAAAAACAACCTCTCATAAGACAGTTTCCTGAAAAATACCACATGATACAACCAAGTCTCCCAAGAAACCAGACATTTCCACTTCAAGTTCCTCATTTAAATGCTTCTTTTTATAACTTGCCTTGGTTGTGGTGTCTCTTTGCAGCAATAGAAAAGTAACTAAGTCACTACTATAGTTCATAATCATAGATGGATGTTTCAGTAACTCACTACAGTGGATGAAAGTGAACTCAAGGGTGACACACGAGCTCATCAATCAATGACATCATGATATTGTAAGACATCAACCCAACAACAATGGGATACACATAAGAAAACCACATGTACAGAGTATTTACCAATGCAGACCACATTCTATCTGTGACACACGCATCATGTCTCAGTCAGCTTTAAAAGACTTTAAACAAAGTGTGTACTCTGGTCACAATAAAACTAAATAATAAATCAATTACAGAAAGACTTCTTAAAACATTTGAAAATGTTTGAAACTACTTTGTAACCTTTCAAACATCTGAAAACTTAATAGCACGAAATATCCCTTGAATCAAGGGAAACAGATAAATCAGAAAGTGGTTTGAATTGAAGAAAACTGGAAGGGTAACACGTCAGAGTCTATGGGGTATGATCGCAAAGCTATGAGCACCAATGCAGGAGAGAAGAAGTGGTTAAAATCTGTGGTGTCTGACTTTTTACCAGACCTCAGACAAAGTAGAACAAAGTAAGTGTGAGAGAGTGAAGAAAAGCCCATCAGGTAAGGACCATGAGTGGGCAAAGGGGGAAAACCATTGAAATTGAAAACAATGAAATGAAAACCAGAATTGGCGCTAAGGTTAAGAAAACTTATGAATCAAAATCAAAGAGAAAGGAGTTATGAATTACCAACACAGAGAGAGGTGACGTTGCTACGGACTTGGTACACTGATGCAGGGTTGCTGAGTGGAGCTGTATCTCTCACAGTGGGTGTGTGCAATATTTAGGGACTGGAGCTTGCAGACATGGCTGTAATGTCCATGCAGCAAATGAAAAGAGGGCATTGCTGAAAATTCCTCAATGTACAAGTCATGTCCCCTTAACAAGAACTGTCCAGAGCAAATGTCCACAAACCCTACTAAAAACAGCATTGAAAGGACAGTAATTTTAAAACTAAATAAAAAATGTAGCTGAAATAGACAGGTTTTTTTTTTTTTTTTTTTTTTTTTAATTAAGTGGGAGTGTTTGTTTGTTTGGTTGGTTTGTATTGTGTTTTGAGACCAGGTCTCACTATGTAGCTCTGGCTGCTCTGGAACTCACTATGTAAACCAAACTAGCCTCCACCTCTTGGGTGCCAGGATTAAAGGCATGTGCCCCCATGCCCAGCTGAAACAGACAAATCTTAAGATAACGGCTAGCAGGGCAGTGGTGGCACTTGCCTTTAATCCCAGCACTCAGAAGATGGAGGCAGGGGACCTCTCTGAGTTTGAGGCCAGCCTTGTCTATAAAGTGAGTTCCAGGACAGCCACAGCTACACATAGAAGCCCTGTCTCAACAAAACAAAACAGAACAATACAAACCACAAAAACAACATAAAAAAAGACACCAATTACAAAAACTTACACAGAAAGCCTCCTGCATAAAACATAGCTGAAAAGTAAACAAAACAAAGAAAACCAAACCCAATACTAATAACTAATAAATCATTTAAAAAAAGAGATGTCAGGAGATCCCACTATGTGTGTTAGAGACAAAGAGAATCCTAGGATAGCCAGGGCTACACAGAGAAATCCTGCCTGGAAAAGACAAAACAGCAACAACAAAAAACAAAACAATTAAAACAGACATGCAAAACAAGGTCATTTCTCTTAAAAAACAATATTTACAATAATCCAGCTTCACAGCCTACACTTTCAGATGTGGAAATAAGAGACTGGGGTGGGGCCCTGCTAGATTTCCATGTCAGTCACTGCTCTCAGCGAACGATGCCACAGGCTCCAGTCTTATCCTATGGTCAGTGTGCTCTAGTGAGGCGACATTTAGAAACGTGTGGCTAGAAAGACTGAATAAAGGAACCTACTAAAGAGCCTCTTAGCAGTGGGGTGGGGCGGGGTGGAGGACAAGCACACCACACCCCCCAAACTGCATTAGACCAAAGAGTCAGCTGTGTGTACACCTGAGCTACTGTGGGAACCCCTGAGCACATTCTCTGAAAACAGCCAGGGTGGAGAACACACAGCCATTCCCAAGACTCTCTGCACCCCCAGTCCAAACAAACTTCTTTTGGATTTCAGGCTAGCTTTCCCATGCTCTCCTCAGACTTCAGTTGCGTGATATCTACATTCCATCTTTGGTAACCACGAGGCTGTAATTAAAAGAGCAGGCCAATAAACCAAACACCATCCGAGTTTCTCACTGTGGCCGAAGATACAGCTCCGTTGGGAGAGTGCTTGTCTTACCTCATCACGGCGCGGTGGCGGCAACACCACAAGCTTTCCTCCTTTGTATCTCCGCAGAACCGAAAACACGAAGATATTTAATTGTAAAAAGTGACCATTTTCTTGGTCAGGCAATCTCAGAGTTTTTCCCGTAGGACTATATGTGTGTATAGTGTTTACACGTGCGCGTGTAATATGTAACATGGAATTATATATTATGTATATACAAACTTTCGAATAATTAGAGTCGCAGACTGTTGGTAAGACAGTACTAAGTGAGGGCTAAAGAGATGGCTCAGCTGTAAAGTGCTTTTGCTGCTCTTGTAGAGGACCTGAGTTCAGTTTCCAGCATATGCATGGCCACTTACAAACCTCTATAACTCCAAGTCTAGAGGATCCAAGAAACTCTTCTTGCTTCTTTGGTACACAAACATACGTACAGGAAGGCAAAACATTTATGCACACAAAATAAGTAAATCTGAAAAAAAAAAAAAAGACAGTACCAAATGTTCCTGGACCCTTGAACTATGTGCAATGGTTAAAGGTCCCATATAGCAGTTGAGTGATGTCTGAAACAGGAAACTGCCATTACTATCCCATTTGTTATTTTATCACATGCAACTACCTCTTCTATGGTCCAATACAAAACCATTTCATCACCACAAGGACCTAGTTAGTGCAACTTCTTTTAGCCACCCCCTACCATAGCTGGTGTTTGATACTTTGTGGGTTTCACCCACTAGTACTAGATAGAAGATTAAGAAGGGGAGAGAGAGAGAGAGAGAGAGAGAGAGAGAGAGAGAGAGAGAGAGAGAGAACACATGAGTGAATACTAACAAACCACAACCAACCCCGCTTCTCGGAGCCCTCCAATTTACATACCCTCTGAAAAATTATCAGAATTCCAACTCACAATCACAGAAACTATCTGCAGCCGGCAAAACCTTGCCACTGCTAGAGCATGGGCCAAATCACAGTCAGTTGCTGCAAAGCAGTCCCACATCCCCACACCTGGGGTTAAAACAAAACCACAGTCTTATAAAATTTCTGTGTATTTTAAAAAGAAACCAAAATTCTAGAACTTTCACTATGTCCTACTCTTCCCTTCTCCATCTTTCCTGATTCTTGGCAACCACTAATCTGTTGCCTGCCTCAATGATTTTGTTATTTCAAGAATGTTGTAGAAACGGTAGGAATCTGTAAGAATTCCAGTAGGAATGCTGTACAGCTAGGTGTTTAGTTTTCTCTTTAGTGTAAAGCCCCTGTGAAGCAGCTATGTGTTCCCATTGCTTCTTCCTCTTCATTATTAAACCACATGTTCCATTGCGTGCAGTCTCCAGCTTGTTTGTTCATTCACATACACATGGCCGTTTGGATTGTTTCCAATGTTTGGCAATGATGAACAATTAGCTTGTGTTATAATAGTTACACATGGGCTTCCTGTGGATATAAATTGTCATTTCTCTTGAGTAACACAGAAGAGGAATGGCCAAGTTTTGTGAAATGTGAATTTTGAAAGTTTTTACAATGGTACTGGTTTACTTACTTATTTAATGGGTGGATATGTGTCTGTGTGAAGTGCGTGTGTCACAGTACACAAGTGAAGGTCAGAGGGGGAATTTACAGGAGTGGCTTGGCTACAGGTGCCTTTTACCTACTGAGCCATCTCACAATCCCCAAGACTTGAATTTTTATGCTTAAAAGAAACTTTTCGGGCTGGAGAGATAGCTCAGTGACTAAACCACTTGCCATGAGAGCTTGAGGCCCCGAGTTCAAATCCCCACAACCCACATGAGCCTGGCATGGTGCTGCACTTGTCTAAGCTTGTTATTCCTGCTATGAGAGATGGAAGGCAGAGACAGGAGGATTTCAAAAAATTCACAGGTTAGCTAGCCTGCCATACAGATCTGAGAAGACAAAAGACCCTGCTCTCTCTCTCTTTCTCTCTCTCTCTCTCTCTGCCTTCACCTCTCCCTCTCCACATCCATCTCCTTCTCTCTCTCCCTGTCTCTTCCCCATTACCCCTTCTTCTCTATATTCCTCTCCTCTCCCAACCCACTCTCTCTTCACATACCAAGTAAGTATAAAATAAATAGACAAACGAAAGAACGACATCTCCCAGTTGTTTGCCAGTGGCCACACCACGCTCATTCGCTTCAGAGCAAGTTCCTCCTTATCCTCGCCAGCTCTTGGTGATTTCAGGTTTGTTTTGTTTTGTTTTAGATGTTCTAATAGGTGTGAAGGGACATTTTGTTGCTTTGATTTGAATTTATTTTTTTTTTCCTTTTTTTTTTTTTTTGGTTTTTCGAGACAGGGTTTCTCTGTGTAGTCCTGGCTATCCTGGAACTCACTCGGTAGACCAGGCTGGCCTCGAACTCAGAAATCCGCCTGCCTCTGCCTCCCTAGTGCTGGGATTAAAGGCGTGCGCCAACAACACCCAGCTCGATTTGAATTTATAAAGGCTCATTGGAACAAAAAACCCACCAGCCACAAACCCTTGCCACAGGAACCTGAAAAATAGAAGCCACCTGCTTGTCCACTGCTTCAACGACTGACTGTTGCCAACTAGTCCTGATAAGGTGTCGCACTCGTAAGTTGCCAGTCTGGTTCCTCAGAGCTGTGTATTTGAAGTCAGGCTGCTATAAATTTGAGTAGGGAGGAGCTCAGGCCAAGACACTTTGAAGGGCAGGGAAAGTGCTAGATGGAGCACACCCAGGGGAGGACCTAGAAGCTGGCACTTCACCCATGGGTGCTCAGAGTGAGGGTAGAGAAGACTGGAAAGGTCAGAAGGTCAAAGCATCATTCCACTGGGTGATCAGGAATCCAGGAAACACACACATCAAAATTAACACAAGGTCATAGACCACCTGTCAGAGAAGGAACAGGGAACTAAAAAACTCATAGGAACCACAAGCACACCAGTCACTCCCCAACCCGAGACAGCCATGAGATGGAAGCCCTTAATACTGAAGTAATCCTACGCAGCCTCATCACCTTTCCTTCCTTCTGGGAAGGCACCCAGCCCCTGGGTGAGGTTCCCAGGTCTACAGGTTGGGCCAGTAGCTACGTGTGGTACTTTGGGGCTGTGGTTGACACAGCTCCAGTTCCTACCTTCCTAGAGCATCAAGTAGAAGGCTTTTTTCTCTCCTGCAGTCCTTGCACATTTATTGACCCTATAAAGTTTAGAATGAAAAACAGTTGATTAGAAATATCAACTGTGGAGTGTCTGGATTAAATTCAAGTTCAAGGTTAAACTCAGCTCTTCTATTTCAGCCGTGGGCTATAGCTTCTTGGTTCCTTTACATTTTTATTATTGCTGTTTTAAAATGTTTTAGAGTCAGATGGCTCAGTAGGTAAAGCACTTGTCACCAAGCCTAATGACCCCAATTTGATCTCCAGTAGGTGGAAAAGGAAGAACCAATTCCCAAAAGTTCTTTGACCTCAACGCAAAAGCCATGGCACAAGTACACCCACACATATTCATACACACAAATGAATATATTAATGTAGGAAGATATTTTAATCTCTTAAAATCTTTATTACTTGACATAGACATTTGTATATTTGCAGAATGCAGTATTATATTTCAACACACATATACATTATGGATGATTAAGCCAGTGTAATTAAGCAATCTTTTCTTGAGATTCTGCTCCCTTTATTTATATTTAAACTCTTTTAAAAATCCCTTAAATGTGATCCTGGAATGGTAAAAGTTCTGTGACTGCATAAATATCTGCCAGTGACTAAAACTCTTAAACCCTCTCCCTGAAGAAGCTTCCTGTGAGCAGGTGTATAGAGCTCTCCATCATTGTTCAGTCAGAGGCCTCCGGCTCAGTTTACCAAGATTCTAATAATTTCCTTTAAATCTGGGATGTGATAACTGCATTCCACTCCAGATGAGCGTCGTAAGAATACCTCTTGGTTTTCCTAGTTCAAGGTGTTCACCTGCCCTCACCCTTATCTGGGGACTGCATCCACATTGCGCTTTGTAGAATGGACCACACGGCGGGTCCTCCCTTTTGCACATTTGAGCCCTTGGAACCAAGAGCAACCCGAAGTTAGGAAGCTGGAATCCCATTGGAAGGACTAATGAGAGGCAAACCCAGAAACTCAAGCAAGGACCCGAGAGCCCAGGAGATTCTAGACACAATGCTCTTTGAGCTGGGGCAGGCACAGGCAATCTGCTCTGACCCTGTTAAGAAAACACCTGCTGACAAATTAAACTTAATAAGTTTGGGTGCCGAATGAAAATGAGCGATTTGTGTCAGGTGGCTGGCAGGATGAGCGAGTTCACACATCTCCTCAGGGCATCATGGGCAGAAGACACTCAGGGGCCGGAGAGGGAAGTGAGCAGGAAAGCTGGACTGGGGCCAGCTGGGCGGTTGCCTTCTAGGAGCGTGGTCTGATCAGTTGGCAGTCTGTGATTGGCTGGAGCTTGGCTGTTGTGATCGGTCCAGGCTCGGCTTGTCTTTACAAGAGGTCCTAAACTCATCTTTAAGTGTGTTTAGCTGTAAAGTTAGGCTGCGGTTCCCAAGAAGAGATTCAGTGCCAGGAAGCATCATCAAGCACAACTATTTTGATAACAGCCCTCACCACGAAACAATGGATTTGTGCAAGTGGGGAGGAGCAGCTTACCAGAGAGTCCGGATAGAGGCATTATGCAATGATTGGGAAAAAATAAAATATTTTTCAATTAAAAAGTAAACATCACACTAATTAGAGAAACGTACATTCCTCAGGTGAGTCTACAGATGCCATTTTCGGAAGACGGTATTATTTTTGATAATGAAGTGCGTTCATTCCTGAATGAATTTCAGAGGGCTCCATCAATGCTGGTTGAGGTGGAAATCTGGTTTGAGAGCTGTTCTCCTTAGGTTCCCCCGACCCTCCCACTGTCTTCAAAGGCTGAGGAAGCTAGCAGAATCACACTCACAGGTCGGTGGGGAAAGCAAAGCCACACAATACAGTGGATCAACTTGGTAGGCTCTGAAGATGGGGAAAGCTTTGGCTTGAGGGTTTCTGGTCTGGATTTTCCCAGAAAAGCCTCTAGCAGGTTAGGCTAAATGACGTGCACCTGTGGGGGGACAGGGCGGGCAGGTGTGCTTCCGGCAACAATTTCTTTAGGCTAGGCCACACTTGCTTTAAAATGATGGTACCAGACTAGACATTGGTGGTAGGCTTTCAATACTGAAGCAGGAGAATTGGAACTTAAGAACAGCCTGGGCTACAAAGAGAGCATGGGCCAGCCTGAGACACTGATATTGGGCACTATGGTAGTTTTTTCTGGAACACATCACCATCCAGGAAGAAAGAAGTACCCACTACAGGTAGTAGAGCCTGTAGAAACTCTCCCTCTAAGTGGAGTAGGTGAAGAGGTTCACCCCAATAATCATGAGGTGAACCCCAGGCTTCATGTATCAGCCACTTTGTGTGTGTGAACCCAAAGCAACTTGGATTTCAGCATATTGATGAGCGTAGTCTGTCTCTGACCACCCTACCCCATCCACCTCTTCTTACCCTACAGAGTTTGATATCTTACATGGCAAAAAAAAAAAAAATGTCTACTTTGTTGTTGAACACACATTGAAGTCCAAGCTCGCAGCAAAATCCCTTCCCTGCAAATGGTTAGTGTGTCCTCTTTCCTCATCAGAGAAGCCTAGGAAGTGGTTGTGGCAGGGATAGAAAGAAGGGGAAAATGATGAGGACCTGGGAGGAGGAGGAGGGGGAGGAAGAGGAGGAAGAGAAGGGGGAGGAAGAGAATGAGGAGGAGGAAGAAGAGGAAGAGAAGGGGGAGGAGGAGGATGATGAGGAGGAGGATGAGGAGGAGGAGGAGGAGGAGGACCACTCATCTCAGGGTCTGGTTAGAGTCCTGATAAGAAGCAACAGTTCCATCACGAATGACAATATATTCCCTGAAGCCTGCTGACAGAAGAATGAGGTCCCCTTGCATACACCTATTTTTCTATATAACATGTTTTATGTGGACATAGCAATGACCCAGACTCAAGGCCTAATGGTATATGATCCTGAGTAGGGAATTTTCCTTTACCCACTAATTTTCTGGGGGAAAACAAGTCTACTAACTTTGTTTACAGCGAGGACGTCCCTACCTTACAGCTCCCTCGCGTCCCGAGTTTTACCTTACTATGTGCTCCTTGGGAAACAGCCTGTGATCTTCCTTACAATCCCTAATAACCCTTCGAAGTCAATAGCTTCAAACCCCATCAAATTTTTATATACAACTGTTGTAAAGACACTGACACATCTCTTACATAAGCCCACAGCCCTGCTGTAGGGTGCATCTGTCTTTCTTTCTTAGTCTCTCTCTTAACCTTTGTGCTTACAGCAGATGATTAACTGGTGCATCTGAGTTTTCTATCAGCCCAGCCTACTAGTGAGTTTTAGGCCAGCCAAGGCTATGTCCTGAGACCTCGTCTTAAAAACAAAACAGCAGCAGCAGAAAAAAAAAAAAAACCAACCCACTGTTTAAAATATCTTGTAAGGTACCCAGTTCTGCATCGCTCTGGTTATCCTGAATATCTCTTTTCTGCACCAAATCCATGACTCCCTGTGTAGACTGAGCTGAGGTCCCTGAAAGGCTATGATGAACGCCTGAGCATGCTGTAGGAGGCCCAATGGAGCTTTGTTTCAGTCTCTGTCTCATCGACAGTGGAATTGGAGTTCTGGGTTTGCTCTCTCCTTGACTTTCATATTATACATCCAGGAAGAGCGTCATCCCCCAAGGTGACTCCTGTTTATCTCTTTCATCCAAGCTTAAAAAGAAAAACTCCTCCCCATAAAGGGCCTAGTCCAAGGTACCTTTCAGATCCTGCAGACTCTCTATTCCCCTAGTTTTCCTCAGAAGACAACTATGCTACTGTGCATAGTGATGTTATTGCACACACTGAGAAGCCCTGCCTCTAGTGTATCCAAGACAACCTCTAGGTGGCTGGAGATGGGACACCCCACACTTTTGGACTTCTTTTGATGATTAATTGCACTCATAATCTGACAAAATATACATGGAGACTGAAGTCATCACCTCAGATTTGTGCTTACTCAGTTTGGTTTTTATGTTACAAAGTCATGGTTGTGATCACCTTTTTAGGACCATTCCATGGATCCCACTCAGAATTCATTTTCTTCGCTCATTAAAAAAAATAATAATAATTAAAAATTACGTTTTCCTGGGGCATGTGACATGGCTCAGCGGGTGAAGTTGCCTGCTGCCAAGCCTGATGACTCTGTTTGTATGATAACTAAGGTTATATTCTAAGTTTAAATTATTGTGCTTAAGAGATTTATAAAACCAAAAAAAAAAAAAAAAATGCCTCTAACCTATAAGCCCATTTGCCCAAAGACAAATAACTTTCCTGAATGCTGGGGGCTGTTGTCCATGTAAGAAAACAAGCCATTTATTTCCCCTTGTGTAAACAGGGTTGGTTGCTCCAAGTACACAGGATACACTTGCTCACACATAGGTGGGAGGTATGTCCGGATGTATGCTCATCCCTAATTGGATGAACGTGGGAAGTACGGAACCTTGTAGGTTTTGCCTTTATAAGCACCTGACTAATATAATTCCCTACCATTCTCCAGGAATCCTGGGTATGAACCTGACCTGTGTCCTTTACCCTGGCCAATATTTAATAAATCTTGCTTCAAATTTGGCTCAAAAATTATGGCAGTGGTCTTACTCTTACCCGGTGGGCTTAACATTTGATCCTGTGGCCCACGCCGTGAAAGAGAGAACCAAGTCCTTCAAGTCAAACCTCCACAGGTCCTGAGAGACTAGAAGCTAGATTTCTTGACAGGGATAGGAGGGGCATGACAAGGTAATGAAGATGGTAAGCTTTCAAGATGGCTGCTTCCTACTCTCCAAGATGGCTGATTTCTTCCTTACCCTCCTGACACTGAGACTGTGCACTAGGATAGCTGTCAACTGAGTTTTAGAATGATTCTGTGTTTGTGTGGCTCATAGGAATCACTCAAAACGAGTCTTTCCACCTGAGCAGTTCTGACAGAGACTGACTTGTGGCAATTCCCACCTTGTGAACTTCCTTTTCCTTTTGCCCAAAGCAGGAAACTAACCAATTAGCTAATATGCAATCTCTTTTTAGATTTAAAAAAAAAAATCAGATTAGTGGGTGACCTTCAGATAACCTTAGATGCTCGTGTTCTTATACGAGTCCACTGTGTCAACCAACAGAGTACTAATATCAACCTCTGAGACGTTTATCATCACAGAGAAAGAGTAGTCTGTTGTTAACTGAGATTCTAGGAACCATCCATAGGAGACCAAAAATCTGTTGAAGTTTCCCCGCCAGGAGAAAGGAGGCACACCCCCTGGATGATAACCATCCTGCTCAGAGTGTAGCCTCCCTGACCTCATTACCCCTGCTCAGCATACGGCCTTCCCAACATTACCCCATGGCTTTCTCTTTCCCTCCATATAAGCCACACCTGCACCTCAATTCCCCAAGAGAGCCTTTTCTGGGGAGGAAATGATAGATTCCCTCCATCTCCTTTGGGCACTTAAGCTGTCCTGAGTGGTCTGTTGTCACCTGTTGACTGACTCCTCTCTGCCTGCCTTCTACCCCACCCCTATACCCCTGCCATGTCCTCAGGGCATACCCAACTTCTGGAAGACTTGCACTGTCCCCTGAATTCCATTGTCCAGCCCAAGGATACCTGCTAGAGGCCCACCATACTAGGATCGATGAGGTTAGGCCCCTTTCTAATACCTGCTACATCAGGAACATCCAGGGACAACCAGATGGCTAAAGGCCAGCTCCAGAACATAATCAACAAAAGCCAGGGCGATATGACATCTTCAGAGCATGGCTACTCTACTACAGCAAGCCCTGGATATCCTAACATAGCCAAAGCACAAGAAAGGGGCTTTAAAGAGGAAATGAATAAATCACTTAAAGAAATACAGGAAAATACAATCAAACAGGTAAATGCCTTTAAAGAGGAAGCAAATCAATCCCTTAAAGAAATACAGGAAAATACAATTAAACAGGTGAAGGAAGTAAATAAAGCTGTCAAATACTTGAAAGTGGAAATAGGAACAATAATGGAAACATAAACTGAGGGAATCCTGGAGATGGAAAACCTAGGAAGAGAATAGGGGAAACAGACGCAAGCGTCATCAACACAAGTGATGGATGATGTAATCTGAGGCATAGAAGATACAATAGAAGAAACTGATACATGGCTCAAAGAAAATGTTAAATCTAAAAAATTCCCAACACAAAATATCTTGGAAATCTGGAATACCACGAAAAGACCTAACCTAAGAATAATAGGAATAGAAGAAGCTGAAGAGTCCCAGCTCCCAGGCCCAGAAAATATTTTCAACAAAATCATAGAAGAAAGTTTTCCCAGCCTAAAGAAAGAGATAACTTTAAACATTCAAGCCGCTTACAGAACACCAATCAAATTGAACCAGAAAAGAAAATCCTCCTGTCACATAATAAACAACCCACAAAATTCTACAGAACAAAGAAAGAATATTAAAAGCTGCAAGGGAAAAGGCCAAGTAACATACAAAGGCAGACCTATCAAAATTACACCTGACTTCTCAACAGAGACTCTAAAAGCTAGAAGGGCTTTATATCTTGCACCCTCTAAAAAATGCACAGATGCCTACCTATACCTAGAAAACTCTCAATCATCATACATGGAGACAACAAGATATTTCAAAATAAAACCAAACTTAAACAATATCTATCTACAAAACCAGCCCTACACAAAATATTAGAAAAAAAAAAAACCCTCAACACAAGAAGGGTAGCTACATGCAAGAAAACATAGGAAATAAGTAATTCCAAACCAGCAAAAACAAGATAAACACACACACACACACCACCACCACCACCAACATCAAGATAACAGGAAATAAAAATCACTGGTCATTAATATCTCTCAATATCAATGAACTCAGTTCCCAATAAAAAGAACATAGACTAACAGAATGGATGCAAAAACAAGATCCATCATTCTGTTGCATACAAGAAACACAACTCAGCAACAACGATACATATTACCTCAGAGTAGAGGGCTGGAAAAAGTTTTTCATGCAAATAAATCCAAGAAGCCAGCTGGAGTGGCCATTCTAATATCTAATAAAATAGACTTTCAACCAAATTAATCAAAAGAGATGGGGAAGTCTAGCTTTTAATCCATGGTGGTCTGATAAGATTATTTCAGTTTTCTTGTATCTGTTGAGGCTTGCTTTGTTACTGACTATATGGTCGATTTTGGAGAAGGTTCTGTGAGGTACGGAGAGTAAGGTATATTATTTTGTGGTTGGGTGAAATGTTCTTTAGATACATTTGGTCCATTTGATTCATAACATTAGTTAGTTTCCTTATTTCTCTGTTTAGTTTTTGACTGGATGACCAGTTGCTTGGTGAGAGTAGGGTGTCATCACTGGTCATTAATATCTCTCAATATCAATGAACTCAGTTCCCAATAAAAAGAACATAGACTAACAGAATGGATGCGAAAACAAGATCCATCATTCTGTTGCATACAAGAAACACACCTCAGCAACAATGATACATATTACCTCAGAGTAGAGGGCTCTCACTATTAATGTGTGTGATCTAGGTTTTAGTAGTGTTCCTTTTACAAATGTGTGTGCCCTGGCATTTGGGGCATAGATGATTAGAATTGAGATGTCATCTTGGTAGATTTTTCCTTTGACGAGTGTGAAGTGTCCTTCTCCCTCTAAGACAGGGTGTCACTGTATAGTCCTGGCTATTTAGAATGTGCTGTGTCCTCCAGGGTAGTCAGGAACTCATGCTAATCCCCCTGTCGCAGATTTCTAAGTGTTCTGATTACAGGCAGATGGCTGGAAAAGGTTGCTTTCACATGTGCACTGGGAAATCTGGTAGTGTCTTTTTTTCCCTTCCTTCGTGTCTCATTTGATTTGGACTAAATACTATTCTATTTATAAATTTCATCTGGCAATAGAAATAACATTCATTTGGCAATAGAAAAATCAGCTTGAGACATATGAGAGATTCATAAATGTTTGGAAATAAATGCACTCCTAAATGATACAATGGTCGAATAAATTTCTAAATATTTTAAACTGAATTGTAATAAAGTTATTGTCTATTAAAATGTATGAGACACAGCTAATGTAGTACAGTAGGAGGAAAATGTATAGGATTAACACTTGCAATAGAGAATAAGAAATGTCTGGACATCATCTAAGCTTCTATCTTAAGAAGCTAGATAAAGAGAAGAAAGTGAACCCCCCCCCCCAAAAAAAGCTACAAAAATACAACCCTGGTTCTGGATAAGAGTATCAATGGTAAAAGAGTTACCGAGTTACCATGGATTCTGACATTACGAAGGCGCAGTGTAGGCTGAAGTTCTGGAAATTGCTTTCTAACTATATCCAAGTGCAAGGTCAGCAGCTGGTGAGACGAGGAGAGGTGGGCTAGGGGCCATGAAGTAAAGCAGCTATGAACTGGGCCCCTAGGGTTATAGACAAGCAGATGGCCTTGTGTTGGGTAATGATGACAGCATTAAGCTTCCCCTGATGTTTAATAAGCCTTCCGCCTACTATTTAATTACATTTAATATCATCCTTGTAAAACATGGGTAGGTTGGCTATTAACCCATTTTACAGTTTAAGAAACTGTTCAAAAGCCAGATGGCTGCCTCAAGGCTATTAAATTTGTTGCTGGGAAACTGAGGCCTGGAATCCAGGCTGTAGGCTAAGTCTATGGCTGGTTTTCGTAGTTATTCCTGAAGGTAAATCCTACATTCTTGCTGCCCCTCTTTTCCACAGTGGTCCTTGAGACTTTCAGAGGAGGTGTGATACAGACAATCCATTTGTGGCTGACCACTCCATGTGTTCTCTGTGCTTTAGACCATTTATGAGTTTCTGCAGCATCCAAGCAAGTACCATTCTCTGATGAGGCCAGATGTCTAGCATCTCATCCTTCTTTACAGTGGCTGAAAGCAACAAGAATATTAAACCCATGATATTTCACCATCACAGACACCTAACTCACAGTGATTTGGAAAAGTGGAAACTTATAAGAAAATAAGTTACAAATGTGACAAGATGTGGAACAAATACTATTGATTAGTTTAACAAATATTTATTGAGGTCATCCTGTGTGCTCAGTATACTTGTAGATATAGTACGAATGTAGCCTACTATAGTAAGAGACCAAACACTGAGGAAACCCTTGTCCTGCTGGTCTTGTTATGTGAACGGGCAGATTATAAATGGATAAATAAGGTACAGGGACAAGTGTTCAAAAAACTAAAACATGGAAAGGACATGGGAAATGCCTTTGGAGGGAATCTGAACTCTAAGGCTTACCATTATGCAGTTTCTGATACCTGAGGACATTATAAGGACCTTGAATGACTTAACTTCATATTGCCCTCCCTACATGTCCACATGGATAAGATCTCCCAGACAAACAGCCTTTCTATCATGGGGCTCAGGGAAATTCCTGCTGATGCTTATGTACCAGTTTTAGTTCCCTAGCAGCCACTGGAAGTTACTGAACACACCATTTTGGGAGCCTGGGGTTACCTTCTCCATCATCCTATAATCTTCCCATTCATCTCTGTTCTGGAGGACAGCCCTGTGTGGTACATGCTGTATTCTTCCTCCAGGCTGCGGCTGATAAATCACCATACTTGTTGGTCTCAGCCTTCCAAGGTCACATAGCATGCATTTGGCTTCCCCAAACTCTTAGAGCAGGGATCCCCGCCCACCATCACCAACAAGATAAATAGAAGACCATCCAGACCAACGATGCAGTACAAAGTTTCTGTTTATAGTGATGAAAGTTCTGGAAATGGTAGGTGGAGATAAGGCTTGCACAACACTGTGAAGACATGTCAGGCTACTGGTTTGTATGCTCCAAGGGACTGTGTTGGCTAAGTTTACACTGTTCTGACATAATAAAAATTCACAGAAAAGGCAACAGTGAGGGTGAGGGTAATAGCCTGAACCGGATACTGACGAAAGACCTTTCAGGGATAACAAGTGGTAAAGAAAGATAAAGAGTGGGAGGGTAGAGAGAGGGGGGGAGAGAGGAGAGGGATGGAGGGAAGGAGAGAGAGAGAGAGAGAGAGAGAGAGAGAGAGAGAGAGAGAGAGAGAGAGGAGAAGTAGTTCTGGGATCTACTGTGCACAATGGCACATACCTGTAACCCCAGTCCTCAGTGGTGGATGAAGGAGGATCAGAAGTTCAAGATCAGCCTTGATTATATAGCAAGTTGGAGACCAGCTTGAACTATGTGAGACCTGTCCAAACAAGCAAGAAAATCGCCCCAGAACATAGACGATACGATCATATAAAAACGAGATGAAGCTGAACGAGAATTATCTCTGATGAACTTGTTGAGGCCACTTGACTGACCACAGGTTGTGTGGGTCACTGCTCACCTGAGACAAGGTGAGCTCTTCACTGGGCACTGTTCTTCCCTCAGCATGCAGGATACACGGGGCATGCAGGAAAGGCACGGTGACACACATCTAATCCCTGCACTCGGGGGGCAGAGTCAGGAGAATAATAAATGTCGGGCTACCGGGGTCACATGGCCAGACATGGTCTTAAGCACACGAACACAATTCACTTGTAATACATGCAACTTCAGCTTCTAATTGTTATCATTTTGTTACTCTCAGAATTAAAAAAAAAAAAAAAACAAGTATTTTTTTTATATACATGAAGTTCAAATGGAAATACAATAGGAAGGAAAATCACTATTTTTAAATGAGTTATTTAATTTTTTCGTAATATACATCATATGTTGAGCACATTCTATCCACATACTCCACACACCCTGCCCTCTGTTCCTGTGAATCCCTTGCTCTTAGACAGCTTATTTCTATTTTCAGCATGTCTCAGAATCACAAATGACAGAAAATATGTTTGTCTTCCTAGGATTGGCTTGATTTGCTTAACTCATCTGGTCACCTTCAGCGGTGAACATTTTCTTAGAGTACGGTTTCATTCATTTTTATGGCTGAAAAAATATTCTATTCTGTATACACTACATTTTCTTTATCTCTTCATTGTTGGACACTCAGGTGTGTCCTGTAACTTAGCTATTGTGAAGGGAGCTACTAGGAGTAGCCCTGCAACATGTTGACTTGAACTTGTTTGGGGGAAATACTAGGAAAAACAGCCTGTTCTTATGGAAGACCCATGTGTATTGTGGGAAATCTCCATACTGACTTGCACAATGGTGGGATGACCGCATGGTCACCAGCAGTATGTGTGGATCCCTCCCTATCCACGTCCTTGCCAGCATTCTGTTATTTATGTTTCTTAATGATGCTGTCTGATTGGGTTAGTTGGATCTCAACATAGTCTCTTGATTTCTCTGACTGCTAGTGAAGTTGAGTTTTTTTTCCATTTGTTTATGGGGCCATTTGAATTTCATCTTTGGAAGGCTGTCTATTTCATTAGCCTATTTATTGCTGCTTCGTTTGAAGCATTTGCCAATTTTAATTCAAGTAGCAGTGAGGTGACAGACTTATGTGGATTTCATAGTCTAGAGAGTGAAGTATCTCTAGATGTGACTTTAACCACCATGCTACCACTATTGATTGAAGGATGCTTTGTTTTTGGATTACATATTGCTATGTGGCTGTCTTAGCTACTTTTCTTTTGCTGTCAAGACACCATAACCAAGGCAACTTACAGAAGAAAGAGTTTATTGGGGCTTGCAGTTTCAGAGGGTGAGTCCATGCCCACCCTAGTGAGACCATGGTAGTAGGAAGGTGAGTATGATCCTAGAACAGTAGCTGAGCGCTCACATCTTGAGACGACAATCATGGGGCAGAGAGCGTTAACTGTGAGTGGTATGGGCTTTGGAAACCTCAAAGCTCAGCCCCAGTGAATTTTCCTTACCCCTATCCAAATCTTTCTCAAGCAATTACACCAACTGGGGATCAACCATTCAAATAAATGAGCCTTGGGGGCCATTCTCATTCAAACCATCATAGTATCTTAATCTATTTGGGCTGCTGTAAAAAGAAAAAGCAACGGCCATAAACTAGATGACTTACAACCAATAGAAATTTATTTTTGCACAGTTCTGGAGGCTGGGAAGTTCATGATCGGGGATCCAGGAGCTTTGGAGCGATGGTGAGAGCTTTCTTTCTGTTCCACAGATGGTATCTTCTAGCCGTGTCCTCATGGGAGAAAGTGTCCTAGTCAGGGTTACTACAGGTGCGATGAAACACCATGACCAAAAGCAAGTTGGGGAGGAAAGGGTTTATTTGGGTTATTGTGATGGTTTGTATATGCTTGGCCTAGGGAGTGGAACTATGAGAACTTGTGGCCTTGTTGGAGTAGATGTGTCACTGTGGGTGTGGGCTTTAAGACCCTCATCCTATCTGCCTGGAAGCCAATCTTCCACTAGCAGCCTTCAGATGAAGATGAAGAACTCTCAGCTCTGTCTGCACCATGCCTGCCTGGATGCTGCCATGCTCCCACCTTGTTGATAATGGACTGAACCTCTGAACCTGTAAGCCAGACCCAATTAAATGTTGTCCTTATAATGTTGCCTTGGTCATGGAGTCTGTTCACAGCAGTAAAACCACAACTAAGACACTTATGTTTCTACATTATTGTTCATCGTTAAAGGAAGTCTGGACAGTAACTCAAACAGGGCAGGAGCCTGGAGGCAGGAGCTGATGCAGAAGCCATGGAGAAGTGCTGTTTATTGGCTTATTCCTTGTGGCTTGCACAACTTGGTTTCTTAAAGAACCCATGAGCACTAACCCAGGGGTAGCCCTACCCACGATGGGCTGGTCTCTCCTACCTCAGTCGCTAATTAAGAAAATCCCCTACAGGCTTGTCTACAGCTCAGTTTTATAGAAGCATTTTCTCAATTGAGGTTCTTTCCTCTCAGATGACTATATCTTGTGTCAAGCTAATACAAAACTAGCCAGCACAGAAGGGTCATAAGGTCTCTTTAGGGCTGTTTCATAAGTGCAGGAATATCCTTCATGAAGATTCTGCCTTTGTGGTATAATCATGTCTTAAAGATAACGTCTGCACAATTCCATTGCATGGAATCTCGGTTTTATTCCAACAAGCATACACAAGCATTCAGACCATGGCCTCGTTTCCCTGTTCCTTTCTGTTTAACTCCATTTCGTTCTTTTATGTGATTTGCAGATAAAACTGCTTCTATACTTCATCAAGATACCACTGTATTACCTGATTATCATATGTCTTTTGGATGAAGACTCTGAAGCTTAAAGAAACCAGAATCTTGCCTAAGATGAGGATGTAAATCATGTATAAAATGCTGGCGTGGAAATCCAACAGCCCTGGCCAAGGTCTGGCTCTGGCAATAATTAATGAGAAGTGTCACTTGAACTAATTTAGTTAAATGCCAAGATCCACTACCGCCATGCAAAAACACATTTTGTTTATTTATGAGCAGATTCATAATCTGGGTGTCCTTTCAATTTCCTGAAGTATTTATTCTTCATGGTTCAGAGTCCCGCACATTGCCTAGAGGAGGAAAAGCACATGGCTAGGACCAGCAGCCAGCCGTCCTGCCTTCCTCACTTGGGGGCACTTCAGCTCATGCCCAGGTTCACATAACCGGAGCCTCAGCCCCCTCATCTCTCACAGAAAGACATTTTTCAGAACCCTTGGGCCTCCCTTGTCCTCTTAAGAAAGTTATGGAAGAAGTCCCCACAACCACAGACCATAGGAAGAGCTTGCATACCACAGTTTCTCTCTCTCATTATATTTTCATAACATTTAATGTTCAGGATGTTTCCAGAGAGAAAGGTGCTTATGATGGATTCCTTCCCCTTAACACTATTCTCCTGCCACATTTTAGAGACATCGTAGAAATGATTTCACAATTACAGATGGTGTTCTCTACCTGTTCCCCTGAACATTCTCCGTTCTATAGTTGGCAGTGAGGCAGTGACCCGTGGAGAGACTTTCAGAGTCCCTGGCCTCTCCCTGCACCCCAGATCCCTAGGGAATGGGACAACTCAAAGTTTCCTTGAGTTTACTTAACCTTTTCAAGGTTGTTGGTGGTAACTTTACTGGAACAAAACTCAGCATGGCATAATCCCCTTGACCTTGAGATTCAGTCACATAGCCCTAAAACATTGCAATGGGAAGCAAACCCTAACGTGCATAACGCCGTTGACAAAGCAAACTGTTTTTGTTTTTAAATTGGCACAAAGTTGTACACACATTATCACATGGAGCGTGATGTTCTAAAGTACATGTGAGTGAAGAATGTGGGATGTTTTCACTCTGAAGTTATGTCTTGGTTTTGAAATTGCTTTAACCAATGCTAGAAAGAGCATACCCAGATGTCAGCATCTTTATTGGTAGTCAAGTGTTGACAGTAAGCTTACTGATAATGTAAGGATGTACCTCAGCTGTAAAGTGCCTGCCTAGGACGTACATGATCCTGTGGTTCAAAGCTGATCCCTGCATTAACTGGGTATGGTGCCACATGCATACCTGTAATCCTGTAATTTTGAAAGTGAAGGAGAGCAAGTTCAAAGTCATCCTCCGCTGCCAGTGAGAGTCTCAAAATTAACAAAGAAAGAGATTACTGATAATCAGTTGAGAGGCTGGGTGTGTTGTGGTGTGTGCCTTTAATTCCAGCACTCATGAGGTGAGGCAGAGGTAGATGGATCTTTGTGAGACTTTGTGATGCTACACAGGCTACAGAGGCTGCACAGTTGAGTAAGCATCCTCTTTTGTCTCACTGGTAACCATGGTAACAGGAGGACCGATGAAAATCAATGTTTCTCATCTTTCAATGAGGGAGGCTTTCTAACAATATATTAGCAACATTTTCTCTTGTTGCAAGATATTTGATCACACCATGAACCCTGATTTTGTATCATTTACTGAAAATCCTTGTTTCTAGTTGGTGTATGGCTCCACCCTTAGCACACGCCTTTAATCTCTCTGGTTGGAATACAGTACAGACACACCCTTAGCACACAACATTAGTCCCAAACAATGAAGATAAAGTTAGTTTGTAGAAGGAAGCACACAGTTTTGGAAGTGATGTCTAATTGAATGGCAGACAAAGTGATGAATCAGAGAAAGATTTGACAGAATAGGATATGCCCAGCTCTCATGAAAAGAGAGAGGGAAAGGAAGTTACTTGAGGGAGCAGTTCAGAGAGAGAGAGAGAGAGAAAGAGAAAGAGAGAGAGCAGAGAGAGAGAGAGAGAGAGAGAGTTTTACCAGGACAGTCATAGAGAGACAGGATACAGAGAGAGAGAGAGAGAAAACAAAGTGGACACAGGTGAGGACAGAAAGAGCCAGAGAATGAAAAGGAGCCAGAAGATTAGAAGATATGCCAAAGGTAGTATTAGGCCAAGCAGAGCAATTCAGTCAGAGACTGAGAGAGAAGCTAGGTTTCATCAGTCAGCTTTGAGAGAAGTTTAAGCCAGAGCAGCTGAGTGGAATCAGATAGCCCAAGTACAGAAAGAGCTTGAAAGGGTGAACTCACTAAGCAGTAAATCTCAGAGGCTGGAAACTAGGCCTAGATAAGATTGTATGGAGGCTTCAAGCTTTCAGGACTAGGCCTGGGTTAGCAGACAGAGGCACAAAGCCTCCAAGATGACAATTACATCAGGCAAATAAAATATATTTTTATAGTCTCCCACCATGAATTTTCTCTGCCACTGCCTTAGCAAAACAATGCATGCTGTCCAGGTCAGGTGACTTTTTCTAGCCCCGAGTAGTTCACAATTTGTCACGGACACTTCAACATCGTTTAGATTATTTCCTGTCACCTTCACAAAGTCCTTGTGGCTCCAGAACCCTAATTAACATTTTATTGAATGTGCCTTAAATGCTAGGAGCCTTGTTAACAAAAGATACAGAGTTGGCTTCCTTCCCTCAGACACAAGCCTGGCACTAAGGGAGGAACTCTCTCTGCCCTGTCCCATCTCTGATCGCCCATCTAGCTAGTCCTTGACTTGACTTTGGCTTCTGGCTACCCTGCTCCTTCCTGGGGCTGTTTCTGGGTCCAGGCATGAGCAGTGCCTGGTGCTCCTGGTGGATGGAGGTCGTCCTTTGAAAGAGGCTCTGTGAGCCTGGCAGTCTCTGATGTGGGATGAATGTATTATCGCCCGAGGGAGCTTGACACTGAACAACTAACAAAAGCAGTAAGATAGGCTCTAAACATTGGGTCTCATCCTTCCTAATGCTGTGACCCTTTAATACAGTCCCTTATGTTGTGGTGACCCCAACCATAAAATCATTTTTGTTGTAATTTTGCTACTGTTACAAAGCATACTATAAATAGCTCCTATGCAGGACAGTAGGAGTTCTTGAGCAACTCCTGTGAAAGGGTCTTTTGACTCACAAGTTGAGAACTTCTAACAGTGACCCCAGGAAAAGAAGAAATCATTTTCCACCTCTACCTTTAGAAAGAAAGAAGAGAAAGAAAGAAAGAAAGAAAGAAAGAAAGAAAAGAAAGAAAGAAAGAAAGAAAGAAAGAAAGAGGTCTGAAATTTTGTATTGCACCGGACAGGGCAAACTCTGACCTTATAAATACTGCCTCATTAACTCATTAACTTGTTTAATAATTAAGCTGACTTATAGGTCTAAGAACCAGACACTCTGAAAACTTAATTTGTCAAAGTGTAAATTGATTTCTGCTGAAGCTAAGTGTGGATTTGGGGAGTCAGAGAGGTAGCTAGGTATTTATAGGTGGCAGGAGTGGAGGAGGTTTGAGGTGTGGGGAAGAGGGCTCTTGTAACCCCATTATCTCAGGCAGTGGAGACAGACTGCTGAAACTTATTGGTCAACTAGTTTAACTAAACTGATAAACTTTTAGGCTCACTGAGTTAGGTCCCAAAGAAACCCCGGGACAATGACTAGGTGAGGTGCCTATTAACACATCAAAATGGAGGGTGCCTGCTGTGCTCTCTCAGAGTCCTGGCCCGGCTCAGCACTTCTCACTCCAGCCCCTACCCTAAACCTCTCTAGCCCCTGATCTTCCGTTCCCTTCCCCCAGTTTATTTTTCCGATATAACTCAGCTATTTTAGCTATTCACTCTCTTGGTTCTGCTCTTGGATCTTCTACTTCCTCTCCTAGTCCCCTCTTTGTCTCTCTCTCTCTTGTCTGGTGTCTTCACCCCCACTCCTCGATTCCTCTCATGGTCTGTTCTATTCTGCTGGCCAGATTCAATCAGGACCCTTCCAGACACCTCTGGCTGTTCTCTCCCTCATCACTATAATAAAGACCTCTCCTTAGCCATACCTAGAAAGAGGCAAGTCCTCATTTTCATTCACGCTGACAGACTCTTCTCAAAAGCTGAAGGAAGAGAGTGATTGAGGATAAACACCAGATATCAACCTCTGGCTCTACATCCATGTGCACACACCCACACTATTATGTACAGCACACACAGTACAGTGTTTACATGCTGTAGCACATACCACAACACACAAGGAAAAAAAGAGAAAGAAGACCTATAAAAATCACAGCCATGGTATTCTTTTAGAAGAATAGATTCTGGAAAGAAGATGAGTTTTTCTGGTTGAGTTTTAGAGAATTTGACCAATACCTTCTCAAAGAGGATTGTCCTAGTCTCTGAGCTATTGCTCTAACCAAGCAATTTATAAGAAAAGCAACGGTCCTGAAGGCTGGCACCTGCTCAGCTGCTAGTGAGAGATCAATCGTGTGCAGCAGAAAGAAAATCTGCTTATGTCTACGCATACAAGAGACAAAACATATGGTAATTGCCTCCTTTATAAGAACATCGTCTAGAATGGAGGCATTCATCACATTGTGAACATACACGTTCCTCATGACCAAAGGCCTCCCCAGTCCCACCACCTCCACATGCTATAGGCTGGAGATCAAGTCTCCACATTCGTTTGGGCTGGGTAAAAATGATACTAACCATAACAAAAGGCTCAGAAACTTTTAAAAGTACTCATAGGATGAGTCAGAATTAGCAAAGGGATTTGAAAGCCAATTTGTCTTCATTGTTACGATTTCCATTTAGTGTTCATCCTGAGGTTCTGATGAGAACATCACACAGAAAGGGACGATTAGGACTCCACTTCTTAGCCCAGTACTGGTATCATAATGATATACTATAAATGTAATTCTTTGGGGGGTTTTCTAAGCTCCTTTTGTTCCCAAATAACTGCTGGGAGTTACCTGCCCATTCTAGCCTGTTTTAGCTCCTGGATAAAGACACAGAGACCTGGCATTTTTATTAATGAGCTGCAAGCCTTAAGCGGGCAGGTTCTGAGCTATTCTAACCCTCCAAGGCTGCCTGTTTCCCAGCCATGTGGTCCTTTACCATTGTTCTGAGTCTTGTTCTGGCTCTCTCTGATCCATGTGTGTCCTCATGGAGACTTCTTGGTAACCTGTTCATAGCCAGTTCCTCGTGGTCTCTCTACACTTTCCTCTCCTTGTAGTCCCCCTTTCCCCTCTTCTCATCTCTCTGGGAAACCCCTCCCTCCCCCACTGCAACCGGAAGTCCCACCTTATTCTCTTCTGCCCAGCTAATTGGCTGATCAGCTCCTTTATTTACCAATCAGAAGGTGATGGAGAAAACACTGAGACAGGCAAGGCTTCATAAGAATAGCAATAGCAAAGTCCGGCCCTACTCAACTCTCTGCCAGTATAGAAGTCAGCATTTGAATAATACAAAGACAACTTTTACACTGTGCATAAAACCATCTCCCAACTATATACCCTTGAGCTAACGGGCAATCATGACAAGGAAGTACAGATCCTTATGGTTCCATGCCTTTGCTTTTTGAGACCCCTTGATGTCTAATATACAGAATGTCAGTTGGGTCACTCTATATCCTTTAAGACAAGGATAGATATAAGTGTTCCTCTGTTTGTATTAAATCATAGGAAGAAGTCACCAAAGCTCCTTATGTACTATGGCAGACAAGGTAATAGAGCTCAAGAGTCCAAATCAAAAGCAGATGTCACCCTCAAGGCCCTCCCACAACAACTGACTTCGGCTAGCAAGGTCTCAGTCACAAGTGTTCTACAACCTCCCAAAACAGTACCACTCTGGGGATAATGTGTAGGCAGCTCGTGTTTAAGATAGCACCTGGGACAGTTGCAAAGTCGTATGACTAGCACCTGACGATGTAAGCAGCTGGCTTCCAGTGTGGCCAGCTCGGCTAAACTGGTAAACAAGTCCCCTCCCGAGCGGGCTTATGCTAATGAGGTATTGGCAGCTTAACCTATCCTGAGAGAAACAACCAGCCTGCCTTGGGAAGATAGCCAGTTCCTCATGGTCTCTCTACACTTTCCTCTCCTTGTAGTCCCCCTTTCCCCTCAGCTTGTTTCCACTGCTGGGGGTCCCCGTCCCCGTACCCCGTCCATAAGTCAAGAGTCGTTCCTGCAATAAAGCTGACTGAGAAGGATCCAACCGTGTAGTGTCTTAATTGCTGGTCAAGGCGGACACGACAATAATGCATTCAAACACATAAGACACTGGAGGATGTTCGTACTCAAATCAAATAATTGATATAGTTGAAGAAACAACCAAATTAAGTAGTTCTCTCACATTTATTTTGAGCAAGACAAAGAATGTGGATAGTCTGAGCTACCTCAAAACCCACATGATGGCAAATACATTTCAGGTGGTGTAAAAAGTGTACATCTAACTATCCTTGTGTGTTCTGCCTTTTGGTCAATGGGGGACCTGTTAGGCTATGGAGTGAAATGCTGCTGTTCATGATAGTATCAAGACAGATCATAGAGCACAAACATAAACTGTGTTTCCATAGGAAAGGCCAGAACACTGCACAGAAGATTGCTCATTGCCTGGGTAACCTGACAACCATACAGATGAGGAGAAGAGACAGGAGGTGAGAACATAAAGGCCAAGATCTGTAGGATACCCCCAGGCCTTCCCTGACACATCTGACCAGATGTTTTCTATCTGATCAGATAGAAAACACCTGAGGCCATGTTCTGAAATGTTGTTTGGGAGACCACACTAGGGTGTGACCAAAGCAGAAAAACAACACAGTCCTTGTTCCTCGTTGCACAACTCTACTACTCAGATGAGTCCAGAGAAAGCCACAGAATTACCTCATTCTCGTACAGGAGTTTCTATTTGTATGTCCACTAATCCTTAGACATACAAGATTATCAGTCTGATTTATTTCTTGCAGGTTCTCTCAAGTTTGTTCTGAAGTGAATGCTTGTCTTAGTCACAATAAAAATTGCTATGAAAAAGGCATCATGACCAAAGCAACCCTTAAAAAAGATAGTGTTAAATCAGGGCTTGCTTACATTTCTGTGGCTTAGTCCTATATCATTATGGTGGAGAACATGGCTCTGGAACAGTAGCTGAGAGCTACCTGATCCATTGGCTGAGAGGCAGACACTAGGCTTGGTGTGGGCCTTTGAAACCTCAAGGCCCACCCCTGGTAACACTTCCTTCAACAAAGCCACACCCACTCCAACAAGGCCACACCTCCCAACCCTAATCCTTCTCAAACAGTGCCACTCCCTGACACTAAGCAGTTACCTATAAGAGCCTATTGAGGCCATTTCCATTAAACACACACTGCTATTATTTTTCTTTTTAGTATGTTTTCCTTTTATTGGAAGTAGATTTTTTTTTCATACAATATATTCTCATTATAGTTTCCCTTCCCTCAACTCCTCCTAGTTCCTCCCCACCTCCTAACTCCTCTGGATCCATACCAGTTCTGTCTCTTGTTAGACAAACTGGCACCTAAGGAATAATAATGAAATCAGAAAAATCAAAAAACAAATAGAATTAGAACTAAACAAACAGAAGAAACAGAGCCAAAGAAAAAGCACAAAAGAAAGAAGGAAAGAAGAAAAGAAAGAAAGAAAGAAGAAAAAAGACATTTAGAGTTCACACACACAATCACACACACACAATCCCATAAAAACACAAGACTAGAAGCCATGATATATACAAAGTTAAAACCTGTAAGGTTAAAATAAAATAAAATAAAATAAAATAAAAATAAAATAAAATTAAAAAAAAAAAAAAGTAAAGTTAAAAATTTGCCCTGACAAAACATTATGAGACCTCTAAAGAGTTTGCTTTGTGTTGACCCCCGATGCTGGCCATAGGGCCTGTCCTTAAGAGTGGTTTGTTTTTCCAGTGAGACTCCATGGAGAAAACTAAGTTTTCTTTTGTGGGTGGTTATCAATTGGAGATAGCTTGTGGGTTAGGAGTGGGCCCATGTGTCCATTTCTCCTCTCAGTTCTAGGACCCCATCTGGTGCAGGCTGTGTGCATGCTGGTTTAGTCTCTGTGCACTCCATACCATGTCTCAGCCATGCCTCAGAAGGCCTTGTTTCCTTGATGTGACTATTGATACTTCTTCTCTCTCTCTCTCTCTCTCTCTCTCTCTCTCTCTCTCTCTCTCTCACCCTAGTTCCCTGCACATGTTAGCAGCTCACTAAGTGCTTGAACACACACTAGTCTATCTTTCGACATCACTGGAGTTCCCCAAGGCAAGTCTGCCTTCAGAACTAAAGACTCACCCATTACCACTACGAAGTCAAAATGATGTTCAGCAGAGTCTAGAGCAGCACTTCCAACCTGTGAGTCCTTGCCCTTTGGAGGGGGCATGAAGGACCCTTTCATAGGGGTCGCATATCAGATGTCCTGCATATTAGATATTTACATTAGGAGTCACAATAGTAGCAAAATTATAGGTATGAAGAAGCAACGAGAATAGTTTTAGGGTTGGGGGTTGTGTTTCACCATAACACGAGGAACTGTATTAAAGGTCACAGCATTAGGAGGGTTGAGAACCACTGATCTAGATGGATTTCTAAAACACAATTCCAGAAATCTGTGAAGAAGGATGACAATGTTGGAACAGTTGTGTGGTATTCCAAAGAGGCCTCCCAGAGAGGGACAATATTCACTGCGGTCATGCTTCTAGCCCAGTGTCACAAAATTCAACACCTTTCTAGTGAGAAATGGGGTTTGCACTTTCTCTCTTACAAGGGACTTGTGTCTCTTTGTCCAACAGAAGAGTGACAATGATGTTATGTGACAGTAGGTCATGGGAGATCAACACCAGAATACATGTCTCCCAGAGACTGAGCTGCCAAGTAAGAAGTGTGGCTCTTTACTCCATCACAGCGTGAGGAAGCCCAGTGCACACACACCATTCGACAGTTCGAGCTGGCACCCTAGCATAGGAATACAATGTGAGTAAAAACAAGAAGCTATCTGATCTGAGCTACAGCTGATCCTGGTGCCACGGCTGACCCTAGTGCCAAGCCATTCAAGTTTTCCTCTGCTTTTTGAGTCTCCCAGCTGAGGCCTGGGATTGTGGGAGAGAGACAAGCAATCTCCACTGTGTCCTAGTCTGAGTTTTTAAAAAGGATTTATTTTCCTTTAATTATGTGCATGCAAGTGAATTGTCTGCGCAGCCCAGAAGCATCAGATGACCCCCAACGTTGGAGGTACAACTGTTTTGAGCTGCCTGACATGGTTGCTGGGAACTGAACCCAGATCCTCTGGAAGAGTAGCACGCACCTAACTGTTGGGCCATCTCTTGAGTTCTCCTAATCTGAGTTCTTGGTGCTTGACAAAATAGTTCCTGTTTCATGCTACTAAATTCAACTTCCTTTAATACAAAACAATGGATAACTGGGCCGCGTGGTTTGATAAACGCTGGTCTCTGGTAATTGTAAATCGTATTATTTTAAAACCATCATGTGGTCTGTGGTGATTCCCTGCAGGCTTCACAGCATGCTGGAAAAGAAAAACAATCCACAAAGAGTAGTTTTAGCCCTATTTAAGCACAGCAGAATTTAGAAAAAAGTACTCAGATAACAATGAACTCAGCCCCAAGTACACAACAATTTAGGATATACTTACCTTGAGACTCTTTACAGAGTGCATCTGGCTTCTTTCACAGGAATGGATACTGCTAACTCAGAGATAGTGCCCAGGATTTAGGGTATAGCGATCTTGGCTGAGGGGAACACAACACCTATGGGAGTCTGGGTTGCCCTCGTCCTAAGATAACACAGAAGTCACTTAGGCCATCGTAAAGCACAAGCGACATCACTCATAAGGATGGGTTTTATGGTCCAAAAGCAAAATGTTCAAGATTTCAGGGAAGCAGTCTGGGATAAGAGAAGACATAAATTGTGGGAGACACAGGCAGAGAGCCTGTCTCAATATACAGCAAAGGATCATCGGGTTGGAAAACTCCATCATTCCTGACATTCCAAGGAAGAGCAGCTACGCACCTCATTCCACTGAAGAGATCAGCTGTGTGTTTAACTTCCTGGACTCCTCTGTGTGCACAAGGCTCATTTTTCCCTTCACAGTGGTCCATTTGCCAGATATGGGGCAAACATACATTGTCAAGAGTGGTGCACAGGGCTGGGCTATAGCTCAAGTGGTCGAGCACTTTCCTGCATGTATGGCACACTAGGTTTAACTGCTGGTGTTGTGGAAAGGAATGACTTACCTACTTTATCACAACCCGGCCGGTGAATCCAAGCTTCGGACCCCATACTGTACTGTTTACTTTTGGATTACTGTGACTAAAAAGTCCTTGACAGAAACAACTTAAGGGAAGTTTATTTTGGCTCCCGGTTTCAGATATATTTCAGTATCTCATAGAGGGGAAGGTCCAATGGAGGAATAGCTCAGTCTGTGGCAGCGGGAGCTTGCACTGGTGGCTGTTCATATGACAGCGGACAGGAAGCAGAGAGAGAACCAGAAGGAAATGTGGCTACACAGTTCCTAGGCTCACACTCGTGACTAACTCCTGCCAGCCAGGACCTACTTCTTAAAGGCTCCTCAGGCTTCAATCCGCACCAGGCTACCCTTCATAGTGAAAAATGGGGGGAAAAGACAGCAATGTTCTTACTCAGAGCTGGACTCTGTATGCTGCTACACTGACTGGCAGGTAAGATTTGCCCACTGCTGCATTAGCGGCATACTGTTATAACTGTTATAGGACTAACCAACCATGTCCCGACTGGCTTCAAGGCCTGTTCCACAGAATGGAACTCATGCCTGACACTCTAATCATTGTCACAACTGGTTGTGGGTGGCAGTTAATGCAGAGACTTAACTTGTCCAAATGAATGCTCAGCCCTAAATGGAGTACCCATAGCATCCTTCCCCAGCATAAAGTTCAGGTAGTATCCTGGAAAAGAAGGTAGATGCTTCCATGGGCAGGTTGCCCAGGTTCCAGTAGATGACCCAACATCTATGCACATATGGGCAACACTAATTGGACTCACTGGGTTATAATAAGGACATGAATTTGGGAAGAGGCGATGTCAGGAGAGGTCCAGGGAGAATTGGAGGTAGCTGGATATGATCAAAACACATCATATATATCTTTGAAATTCTCAAAGAGTAAGTAAAAAATTACTACTAAAATAATAGTGCCACAGGTAGAGACTGAGTATGCAAACATATCCTGAGGGCCATATTCAGAATCAAACCGTAGCACATGGCTTTAACAGCATCTCTTAGTACTGCCATAAATGGATGAGAGGCTTGGTGTTGTGTGGCCTTTGCTTCTTCGTTTAGTCATGAGAGACTGCACTAGATGACCTTCATAGAATTCATGCTCTAATGTGTCAGACAGGAGCTGAATGAAAAGCAAACAAATCTGTTATCCCACACCAGAGTTTGTAAGTAGCATTACTTACAATAGCTAGAAAACAGGGGCAGCCCATGTACATTCACAGACCTATGAATACAAACTGTGGTGAACTCTTACAAGGAATGCTGTCCAGCGTGAAGAAGGTACCAAGTACCAGAGCTCGGCTTGACACCTTCCCCCTTACCAAAAGAAGACAGACAGGCACAAAGGGACAGATGTTTTATAAATGTGCTCCCATAGGTCACCTAAAATAGGAAAACTCAGAAAGTAGAGCAGAGGTTACCCGAGAGGGACTGTGGCGTTATTGCTTAATGGGTTCAGAGTTCTGTTTGAGATGACCAAAGGTCTGGACATGACCCTGGTGGTGGCATGTCTTTGCGAAAGTGCCAATGTGGTGAAATTCAATACGTAAAATGGTTTTAAACGTTAAATGTAAAGTTTGTCATGGATGTTTTGCCATAATAAGAATTCAGTCTATTCCATTAAGCTCCTTCTCTGGAGCCTGGCCTCTCCTCACCAGAAAGAAGAGAGACAGATGCCCTAGCTCCATCCTGCCATCACCCAGCATGCTCTGGAAATAGATTCTGTTTCATGATTGGTCCCCCAATGCAACCCGGCCCGTTCATCTCATCTGTGGAGATTTCCAGATGCCTGGGGAAGAGCTGGGGGGGGTTCTGTGATTATCTGATTCTTAACATCTTCACTTTGGAAAAAAAAAAAAACTACAAAACACCAAAAATCATATTCTATGGGGGTGGGGGTGAGGGGGGGAGAAGCAATCTGGCTAGACTTTACGATTGATTGAAACCTACCCTGTGTTTCTTCTCACAGGTAGCAGTCAGCTTGCCTCTGTAAATCTTAATTTCAATTTGTCACTTTTGTGTTCATCTGTGGGACAAGGAATTTCTAGAAGCAAAAAAATGGCACTCTAATTAGATGGTCATACAAAGCCTCTAACTTGAGTCGCCTTGTATTCTCTTAAAGGAAGGCAGCCACTATCAGCTTATTAGAACTGGCATGAACCGTGAAGACAATCCAGTTGCAGTGTGTTTTGATGTGACCCGACCCAGCAGAGGTTTACTGAACATAAAGCCCAGTGGCCTGGATTTAATTCAAGACAACATCATGAACTCCATCAAGTCATTAAATTTTTCTCTGTTTTTTTATTTGCTTCATCTAGATAAGGCAATGGGGGGAGATAAACTACTAAAGTGACTTCCCCAGGTCTATGAGTCAGCTAGTCTCTGTATATTCTTTTTGTTCATTTAGGAATAAGGAAGTAACCATAATACTGTAAAATTATTGCATATAGACCATATCTGTTTTTGTCTCTATGGGCCAATTCCATCTTCTGTGAATAATACAGTATAAACATCGGTGTGGAGATAACACTCTTTTGCACGCAGCTCATCTGTGACACATGAAAAGCTCACAAATTCCTTGACGGGTGATGGCTTTCATGACTAGATGGCAGACACCAAAGGCCACAAAATACCAAACACCTCACCAGTGTTAGTACTGACAGACGGTACTAAAGCCATGTGCTATGACTTGAGTCTGCTGTGGCAGGCCTAGAATCCCACCTACTCAGGAAGCTGAGATGAGAGGGTCACAAGTTCAAGACCAGCCTGGGCAGCTTAACAAGACCCTCTTGAAATAAAAATACAAAAAGGAAAAGGGCTGGGGATATCTTAGAAATTACTTCTCTTGAACTTTTAAAGCAAAAGTACCAAACAAGTAGAAAATAAGGTTTGTAAAGACAATATACAATATTATATAATTATATATGTAAATATATGCCTTAGCATGGAGTTGTCTCATTGGAGTTGAAACTATATCATTCTATTCTATCTCCACTCTCTCCCTCCCCCAGCCCTGCAGCTTCTGGACAAGTTTGCAAACAGTCCATAGGTGTCAGGAAACTGCTCTTCACAAAGCTGCTTTGCCTGGTCAAGAGCACCTTCCTGGGGTGGGAGTGGGGTGGAGGGGGGTTAGTGAGAGCACACCGCACTCAAAGACAGATCCACAGGAGAACAGAAATATCTGAACCCCCCACCCCCACCCTGACTCACAACAGCTCTGAAAGGTCATAGCTTTCGCTTTATGGACTATGTGCAAGCACCATGCCCATCAGCTGGAGAATTCATTGCTTCTCTCTGACACGGAGGTCGGACAGCACAGTGCAGCTTCCGCTGCAGTGAGACAACACTCAGAGCTTAGTTTGATATGCGTAGGAAACAATAGAGGAGCTGTTCGTGGCATAGGGTCTTAGGTGAGATTGAATTACAGCCTCATTTCTCCCTCTGCCCAGTTTGGCTTCTCTGCTTTCTTCCACAGGAGTTGGTCCTAAGGGCAACCTGCAAGGAAAGCCTGCAAGTTAGTTTTGATGCTGTTTCCCAGGCAACCCAACTTAGTATCACTCATTAGTTCTCCCAGTGGCATAATGGAGCAGATCAAGTATTAGGAGGCTTGTGGGAAGGATGCTTCTGTGGTCATCCAAGCAGAAAACAATAGAGCCAAGCTTTAAGCCCGGATATCCTAGTTCTGGATCCATGTTCCAAGCTACTGTACAATTTGACTTCTCTGATTTTTGCATTCAACATATTTAAGTAGCATCACACAAGTGTATGCATATAAATATTTCCTGAATAGTTTGCATGTCTCCATGCATACTTATAAATGTGAATACCAGTGTAGACGCAAGAAAATGACTTTCAAAATAAGTCATTGACATTTGCAACCTAGGACACAACTCAGCCATCTTAAGTACACCGCCTTCCAAATTCCTGTAGAGATAGCAATAAGGACACACAAGGAATGCTCTGTGACATCCTAGTACAGCTCCACAGAGTCACATAGATAAGAGGAGCTGTTCTCCACATGCCTAGCATCATGATTAGCAGTTCCCAGCGTGGTAGAGTAATGACTAAATCCTTGGACCACAAGCATACCCCGGTGTGCCCTGGTACCTCCTGTGACCCTCTCTCCTATACATATCTGTGCAGAAGCACAATTAGAGGCCAGTGGCTGTAGAGAAAAAAACTTCTGGACTGTGCTGGAACTGGTGGAAAGGTCTGTAGTCTCAGCTCCTTGAGAAACTGGAACAGTTTAAGACTAGGCTGGGAAACTTGAGAGTACGCTCCCTGGAAAACAAAAAGTCCAAACAGAACCGGGGATATAGCTTAGTGGTAGTAATCCTGTTGGGCTTGCTGGAGGCCCTGGGTTCAGTCCTTTGTGTGTTTGTGTGTGTGAAAGAGAACGCCAAGGGTAGGATGGAGGATAGAAGAAAGGAGGGACAGGAAAGGAAAACAAGAAGGAAGGAAGAGAGATGTTTCAGATAGCAGTTGTCAGTTTGACACAGAGAGGAGAAAGCCTCAATTGAGAAAATGCCTCCATAAGATCTGGCTATAGGCACGCCTGTAGGGCATTTTCTTAATTAGCAATCAATGGGGGTGGGCCCAGCCCATTATGGGTGGCATCATCCCCTGAGTTCTTAAAAAAAAAAAAAAAAAAAAGAGCAAGCTGAGCAAGCCAGTAAGCAGCACCCCTCCATGGCTTCTGTATGAGCTTCTGCCTGCAGGCTCCTGCCCTGTTTGAGTTCCTGTCCTGGCTTCCTTAGATGATGAATAGCAATGTGGAAGTGAGAGCCAAATAAACCCTTTCCTCTCCAACTTGCTTTTCAGTCATGGCGTTTCATCATATCACTAGTAATTCCAACTAAGACAGAGGTAAAGGATATTTCTCCTGTTTCAAGGAGGTGTGGGCCTAGTCTCAGTTAGGTGGTTGTGTAGACCAGTGCAGTAGTAGTGGCGACAGAGAAGTTTCTAGACCCAGTTCAGGTTAGCTAACACTACCCAATGGTTCTAGGAAAACTACAGATCCACCCTGGCTTGTTTTTCTCATGAGGATTTGTTTTGCTTTCCATTAAAACAACTGTGACAAACATTGCCTGGAGATCACAGGTACATTGACCAAGGCACTGGCTCTCATCTCCCGGAAAGAGAAGGACAGAGTAGGAAATGTTGGCTTGTTTTATTATATATTTTATAATATTTACTTATTGAATTTAAAGTGTTTCATAATCTTATCTTTCTCCCCACTGATACTGAAATCTCGCCTGTATCATTAATGTCTACATGCTTCTCCTTGCTGACGTATATCTGCTCAGTAGATGTGGGCATGTAACAGCAACGTAGGCTGCAATGGCTAAATCTTTCTCCGTGAGATCCCTGGTAAGAGTAATAGCAGCAGAAGTCCTGTGAAGAAAGCAATCCCCTGCAGCATAGCCTCCTCACGCTTGCATCATGGTTCAGTCCACAAGGCCTTATTTCCCAGCTTGGGTTATGGATCTTGATGGGCTCAGCAGTGGACACGAGACGATGACTAAGCATCTCCTAGTCTAGCAGTAGGCAGTTGCTCTGTAGGGACTGGGGGAGCTCCATGACTGACAGCTCAAGGAGCCACTCTTGTGCAGGCATCTCCTGCTGCTGAGTTCCTGGTTGCAAAGGCTGTGCCATGTTCAGAGGATGGCATTTCCAAGTGCTTCTCCCTTCTCACGTTCTCTTCGTGCCCTCTTCTTGTATGGCCCATGAGCCTTAAACGGGGTTGTTCCATCCTTTCTATAAATGTAACACTTCTAAGGAAGGGTGGTGACAAACTAATTTTTTTCTCTCTCTTTATTTTGTCCAAACCATAAGTACACCTGTTTTTCAAAACCACCTTCTGTGTCCCTGTCCCATTCTGTTTTGTTTTGCTGTTTTGTTTTGTCAAGTAGAGAGCAAAGGGCCCCAGATACAGGTTATGGGCTTAATGATTCTCTAATCTCTAGGTGAAAGTCTCAGACAAGGTCAGTAGGACAGATTCAACTTTCAAGAAAACAGATTTTAACTCGATGTTGTGTTTTAAACTTGTGTTAACTCACAGTAAACTTTCAGATCGTTGAGGGAAAGACATTCAGTGACCAGTGACAACTTGGAATCCATCCCATGGGAGGGCACCAAACCCTGACACTATTGCTGATGCCATGTTGTGCTTGCAGACAGAGTCCTAGCATGGCTGTCCTCTCAGAGAGGCCCTACCAGCAGCTGACTGAGACAGATGCAGATACGTACAGCCAAGCATCGACTGAAGTCAGGGAAGAGTTAGGAGAAAGATTGAAGGAGCTGAAGAGGACGGCAACCCCATAGAACAATATCAACCTACCCAAACCCCTAGGAGCTCGCAGAGACTGAGCCATTAAACAAAGTAACATACGTGGGTTGGTCTGAGGCCTCTGGCGCATATGTAGCAGAGGACTGCCTGTCTGGCCTCAGTGGGAGAGGAGGTGCCTGTAGAGACTTGATGCCCCAGGGAAGGGGATCGAGGTGAGAGGGGGTGAGGTGTGTGTGTGTGTTTGTGTGTGTGTGTCTGTGTGAGTGAGTACTTTTTCTGTGGCAAAGGAGAAGGGGGGATGGTGTGAAGATCTCTTGGAGGGGGAACGGGGAAGGGGGCAAATTTGGAATGTAAATAAATAAAACAACTAAAAGAAATAAAAAGGAAAAGAAAAAAATGTCCAAGATCCCACCTCATTTCCACCTTGTATCAGTTGGATGGGGCAAAAGCGTGGATTCTTTTAGCCAAGCCCAGGGGCCTGACTTTGCCTCAGTCTGGCCATGCTCTACTGAAGTCTTGCCACTGAGAAGAAGTACTAATGTGTGGGATTGGGGTTATCCCTGGAGCTCTTACTTGCCCTAGATTGTTCAGCCTCTGGGATCTGTGGACCCAGGGGACTACTTGCCATGTTCGAGACTTGGCTTTGCAGTGTCCCCAGGTGTACCTGAACATGCTGATTGTGTCTATCCTGCTGGTATCCTCGAGGCCCGGAACAGCCTGTGAGCCTTGCTGTATTTCTTCAGTCCTCACCCCTGACCTTCGCTGAGTCCTTACCTTACCTTGTCCTTATCTCTGATGGCTTGCATCACTGGTCGTTTTATCTGTTTCCTTTCTAACCTGTCTGTTCTGCCGGGGTCCAAGTTAACATTCTGTCTCTCACTCACCTACACACTTTCTCATGGCTGCTACATCCTAAAGACCGAAGTCAGAGCTGCCCAGAAAGGACAGCCCTCCACCAGCTTCTGAATCTGCTTCCGGCCTCCATCTCCTGCCTCAGAGCACACCAAGTTCCTTTTGACTCCTCTGTGCAAACAGCCTGTTCAGCAAGGCAGACTTTGTACTTTTCTTCAGCCTGGAACATAGGCCTCAGGATTCACAGACCTTTGAGTATCAAAGATCAGCACTAAAAAAAAAGAGGGCTGGCGAGCTGGCTCACCAGGAAGGCCCTTACTGCCCAGCCCTGTGACCTGAATTCAGTCCTTGGGACACAGTCCTTCCTCCAGTCATGATGAAGAAGAGAATTTGCTCCTAAAAGTTGTCCTCTGACCTCCACATGCCTCCATAAGTAAATATTTGTAATTAAAAGTGAATATTAATGCTGGAAGTGTATACTTTATTGGGCAAAATATGAGATATGGTGAATCTCATGTATTCTGACCTTGATTTCACAAGAGAAACAGTAATATTGCCAAAGCACAAAACACATCACCCCAACCCCAAAGTCCTTTACAGTGGATAAACTTAGCTGCTCGAACGCTTTCTGTGGTGCTTTCTTTCCCCAATTTCTCTCAGACCAGTGAAATCAATCACCTCATCTCTTCTAGGCTTACCTATTTACCCACCCATCTCTTATTTCTTTCCAGAAGTTCTGACCATCCTAGAGGATCAAGCTTGAGTGCTACATCTTGGGGGTGGGGTAGTCTTTAGGGACAGGGACAGGTGGACCCTGATGCACTTGTCACATGAACTAAATGTTTGTTTGTATGCTTCTGTCAATTACATTTGGGGCTTGTTCTTGTGACTTGTCCATAGGCTCACTGGCCGTCAGTCCAGTCTGACAGGCCAGAGAGCATGTGTCACTGGCTTCAGGCCTCTGGTTGGTGTTGGCTGTAGGACATGACAATGCAATAACTGTATTCTGGTGTTCCTAGAAGCTACCTACTGCCATTTATCCTGCCTGCAATTGTTGTGTCATGTACACAGTGTGGAAGTGCCGGCCTCACTGTGAATGTTTGGTTTCTGGGAAGAAAACAGGCCTCTCTTTGTGTTCATCCTTCACTTGAAAACTCTGGGCACCTTTGGGTGCCTTCTCTGTACTCGGCCTGCTCCGGTGTGGTTTGAGAAAGGCTGCCTGAGCCCTGCCTAAGTCACAGTGGTGTGAGGCTCCAAAGGAGCTGAGCACACATGTCAAATTTTAGGTTTCTGTCTCCTTGACATCTCCTTGGGGGCCTGACAGCTGATTGGGAATTTTATAGAATGTTCACAGAAGCCAGTCTGCCCTCTAGGTGCTTAGGTTAAGAAGTAGATAATTTCTTTTCTTTCTCCCTATTCTTTTTTTGGGGGGTGGGGGATGGTTGTGGGATGGGCAAGAAGTAAGTAACTGGAGATTAAACCCAAGTGACAAATTGCCTTCATCAGATTGGCCTGTGGGGATATCTGTAGGGCATTTTCTTGATTGCTATGATGTGGATGGGCCCAGGTCATGTGGGCGGTGCCATCCGCTGGGTCGGTGACCTTAGATCAATAAGAAAGGGAGCAAGTCAAGGGAGGACTAGCCAGTAAGCAGCAGTCCTCACGGCTTCTGTTCTCCTGCCTTGACTTCTTTAGATGATAGCCTGTAACCTGAAAGCCAAATACACTCTGCTCTCCCAAACCATCAGCATTTTATCAGAGCAATGGAAAAGCAAACTAAGACAATGAGACAGGAGACTAGCCATGAGTTCAAAATCACCTTGCACTACATTATAAAGGAGTCCCTGTCTCAAAAAGTTTTCTTTTCATTACTTACTCCTGAAGGCTGTGTGTTCAAACCTGCCTAGGAGCAGGAAGACCTTTTCACATTTGCAAAGAAATGGCTTGATAAACACACACACACACACACACACACACACACACACCACACACACGTGTCTTTGGTTAAGTTAATGAAAGCACAACACTTGGCCAGCAATCCAGTACAATAGAGATGAGAGAGAGGAGAGAGAGAGAGAGAGAGAGAGAGAGAGAGAGAGAGAGAGAGAGAGAGAGAGAGAAGCTCTTTATTTTATTATGACAGGATTAACTGTATCTTTTGGGTTTGGTTTAGTTTGTTTGTGTGGGTGAAGGGGGCAGGTGGCATGAAGGACACTCTGTGTCAGTAGGGACCTTATCAGGGTCCCGTGGGCCAATTTCTCTGAGGCTGGGGTGGTGGAGAAAGCAGCCTAGCTGGGCCTTTCCCAAGCTGGCAGCAATCCCAATGCCCTGAATCCCTGGAGGATCTCATAGTCCTATGTGTCACGGCTCACAGGATCCACCCACCTACCCACCCACCCACCCAGGGCCTTTAGGTATTTGTCAGTTCCTATGTCCCTCCATCACTTCTTTGGGGGTATTCTCAGTTTGCACAGCAACCCCCAACCCACACCGCTTACAGGTTCCCTGCCCTAGTGACTTAAACTCCTGCACAATTCATCTTGATTTTTATTTTTTAACTTTAAGCATTTATTCCCTGTTATTTGGTGTATGTCTGCACATGTACACATGCTTGCCATGCTGTGGGCGGTCACAGGTCAACCTCCAGGACTCAGGTGTCTCCTCTCCTCACACCATATAGCAGGTCTTGGGGATTGAGTTTTGTCAGCAGGTTTGGCGGGAAGTACCTTTATGAAATAAGCCATCTCACCGGCCCAGAGTAACACTTCTCATTTATTTCTAGGTGTTTTCACTCTCTGTCTAAAAGAGACAAGTCTCATCAGCCACAGGCTCCACAGGCCAAGTCTGCTGTAAGTACGGACCATTTAACCTTCTTCCTCCCTTGCCTGTGGCACGCCAGTCTTTGGGGAATCTTCAGCTGAATCCCTGCATCTTCGGGAACTTTAAGCCCATCAGCTATGTCTTTCTGCATCAGACTTTAAGCTTTGGACCGGACTAAGGTTCCTTCCCTTGTAGTCTTGGCAAGGCAGGACTCTGGTCAGATGGCTGCTTAGGTGTCTTTGCTCCCAGACTTTGTATCCACATTGCATCGTGTCTCAGGGTTAGCTTTTGATCCTTTTGTGATACGGCTGGCTGTGATGTGCTCACCTACAATCCCAACGCTCAAGAGATGTGACGCAGGACTAAGAGTCTGAGCTAATATACTTCACACACTGAATTCCATGCCACACTGGGGTTATTTAGTAAGAACTTGTCTCAAAAACAGAAAAGTTTTTTTTCTTTAAGTTTTGTCATAGGGCAGAATGGGAGGGGGATAATGACTGGACTGTAAAAAAAGATAAAAGATAATTTTAAAAAGTTTTATTGCAAAAGCTTTGATAGAATGGGATAAGAAATGGTCACTTCCTCCTTTATCGCTTTCTTGTTTGCTTGCTTTTTTGTTTGAAACAGAGATTCTCTGTGTAAGTGCCCTGGGTGTCCTGGAACTTTTGTAAACTATCGCTAGCCTTGAACTCACAGAGATCTGCCTGCCTCTGCCACCTGAATTCTAGGATCAAAGGCATGGGCCACCACAGCCTTTTTTTGGAGAGGGAATCAGGAGCTAAGAGTATAGCTCAGTTGCTAGTGAGCTTGCCTACTCTTAGGGTTCCATCCCCAGTACAGCACCTTCAGACAATTCTGCACAGTGTTGCTGTGAATCCGGTGGGCAATTGACTGCTAGTCTTCATCCAAACACCTCCAGCTGAGCCACGTGGAGGAACTAAGGCTCTAACATCTAAGCTTTTTGTGGGTGCACTCGAATCTTAGGAGGCAACTATTAATGGCTACATAGGGAAAAAGCTATAGGATTATATAAGCAAATTAGGATATATTCAGTATATGACACATGGGATGATGAGGTAGCTATCCCTGATTAGAGTGTACATCTGTATGTAGGGCAACGAAATACAGACTGTGTCAAACACAGACCACTTCCAGCCTCTGGAGTGTGGTATTTGAAAGTAAGTCTACCCTCGATTTCTTAATGGAGCAATTGGCATGACTCTCCTATTACCCTTCAAACTGGAAACAACGCAGATGTTAATTTCCTGAGGTGCTTGGTAAAAATCATAGCCCATTCACATATGCTTTTTAACAATTATGTTCTTAAAGATTTCTCAGTGAGATAAGCAAAAATCCTAGAATGTATGCTGCACACAGAAAAGCAGACCATAAAACACCTGAAGTATATAACTCATACACTATTTATAACATATATACATAAAACTCACATGTAACATAATTTATATATATTCACATATATATGTATATATATGAATTATATATATTCCTCTGAGAGATGAGGTGGTGAATTATTTTATCCTCTTTTCTAAAATTTTCTTTGAGTTTCGTTATTTAATTCTTACTTTAAAATACTTTTCTTAAACTGAATTCTCTTTAGGAAGATTTATTTATTTTTATTTTATGCGTATGAGTGTTTGGCCTGCAATGTGTACTACTTTTTGTGTTTGGTGCCCGAGGAAGTCAAAGGAGACACAGACTTTTCTGAAACTAGAGTTAAGGCTGACTGTGGGACACCATGTGGGTTCTGGGAACCAAACCCAGGTCCTCTGCAAGAGCAACCAAGTGCTCTTAACCACTGAGCCATCCCTCCATACCTGTAGAAAGATCTGTAAAGACACGCAAAGCAGGAGAAAGTGTCAGGGAGGGAAACTAGCATACAGGAAGCTGCCGGACGGAAATTAGCATACAGGAAGCTGCATACACCAAGGCTATGTGGGAAACAAAGTTAGCTGGGTGCTTCCTACAGTGAAGAGTCACTGCGTAGCTGACTGGCAAGGAGCGCTTCTTTGAACTCTTGCTTGGGGCTCCTAATTGTTTGGAAACACTGCCAACAGGTTACTGGAAGTTCATCCATGAGCTAAACACTGGGCATTCGAGATGGCTCAGCTAGTAAAAGAACCTGCCGTGCAAGCCTGTTGCCCTGACTCTGATCCCTGGAACCCACAGTGGAAGGAGAGAACCGACTCTTTAAAGTTATCCTCTGAGCTCCACTGCATGACACTCATATACACGCACATGCACACACTCATGCATGCATGCACACACACACACGTGTACACACACAAATACAAAATAAAACTATTTTTCAAAAAAAAAAAAAAAAGTCTAACAGCTGCTACATGTAGATAATCTCCTGTGATGAGCATGGCGTATAGAGACATAGTCAGCAGCAGTCTTCCGGGAATGTATGTCTGAAGCGAATGCTAGGGGCAGGTGGGAATTCTTTTCCTTATTATGGACAACTAATGTAGTACAGTTGTACCAGTTTCAAGTCAACAGTACTGGCCTGTGTGAAATAGAGCATTCTGGAAGATGGCTTCAAAGTTGCTTACCTCATACAGATGGAAGTAGAGCAAGACAGGAAGGGGCCAGGGATCTGATGTACCTTTCAAAGGCAATTTCCGGGGCCTGCTTCCTCCAACCAAGCTTCACCTACTAATAGTCCATTCAGCTAAGAATCTAACAATTGATTAATCCATTAATGAAGCCATCAACTGATTAGGTCTTCGTGGTCCAATCACTTCTCAATAGTGCCGGCAGCTGGGGACGAAGCCTCAACCAATGATCTTCGAAACTGCTTTTAAAAAGTTCAAACCATAGCAAAATAGAATGATGTCCAGAGGAGAACAAATGTAGGCCTGGTATTGAAAAGATTTTGCTCAATTTTAACTCTAAATGGAGAGTCTTTGGTCTTGACCTAAAGTGTTGGTAAGGGTCTTTGGCCTGGTACTCACTCAGCATGACCACAACCCAATGCTAACAATGTTTCCACAAACTTCACCCCACTTTTTACACACACCTCTCACTTCTGGAGCAACTGTGCATTCTGATTTCCGGTGCATGCTAATTAGCACTTCCTTCTCTTAGCCTTTGCACAGATCTTTCCTTTCACTGAGAATGACCTCCAGGAAAAATCCCTAGGGGCTAGAGCCAGAAAATAATGTTAGAGCATTCAGTTTTCTCTTAAAACATTTTTTAAAATTTATGTGCATGGGTGTTCTTTCTGGGCACAGTCTGTGCACCACATGCATGCCTGGTGTTGGTGAAGGCCGTGATAGAGGGTCAGATGCCCTAGAACAGGAGTTACAGACTGTAGCGAGCTGCCATGTGGATGCTAAGACTAGAACCCTGGTCGTCTGGAAGAGCAGACAGTGCTCTTAAGTGCCGAACCCTCTCTCCAGCCACATTGTGTTAGACTAACTCTCTTAGCAGTTTTTAACTGAGGAGCACCAGATTGGTTTATTTTCAACATCCTGTCACTCTTTGATGTTTTGTTTGTTTCTTTGCTGCCAGGGATCAAACAGCACGCTCTTCCTACTGCTGAGCTGACATCCCTTGCATCCAGAAAACCGCCTCTTCCTTTGTAGTTAGATATGGCCGATATGATAAGTTCTAGCTGACAGAACCATGTGAAATTCTCCACTGTTGCAACAAAGGCAGCAGCTTAATCTGGGGAAATCAGTAGCTTAGGAAACTGACTGGTGAGGTCAGAAGGTAAATGGTCGAAGACCTAGGACTCTCACAACCTGCCCGGCAGGGAACTACCCATCTGTATTTTAGAGTCAACACACCTTGACTAATACACTTTAGGGCAAGAGTTTATTATAACACATATTGGTTTCTATTGTTTTTATATTTCCGGTTGTTCAGCTAAGCCTTGTACAGCTTGGATCTGAAAACCTGACCAAAGGATTGAGGGAATGAAGAAAGACACACAGACACATGGACAGAATAGCTGTGGTCAGGTGGGCTAGTTTAGTCTAACAAAATGTCACCAACTATCTAAAAGATTCAGAACCCCAGCGTGTTCACTATGTACAGTACAAGGGTGGGAGTGGGGACATCAGGGATGCAACCATTCTCCGTAGGTCTATGTAGACTGGTCAATCATATCTAAACACTCACAGCGGAAGTGTCTTGCCTTTCCCTTGGGTCTGAGGCACTGAGGTGCTTGACTTCACTGCCCCTATGTCAACAATACACATTTACTCAGGACTTTTCCTGCTCTCTACACATTCACTCAAGTTTTTTTTTTTTTTTTTTAGCTCCCACAGTCTTCTCTCTTTGATTAGATACAATTTCCCTTGGACATAGCCACTTAAAAATCATATTTTTCAAGACAGATCTTCAGCATAGAGATATGCCTACAGCAAGCCTTTGATAAAGGAATGTCATTGACTAGTTCTCAAATAGGATGAATCTGGGTCTGTTTTTATTATTACTGTTCTTGCTTTCATGAAGGTTGTTTTCCAGGATTCCCTAAGATGCTTGTGTCCTTCATATAAAACAGTGTAGTACCTATGTATGATCTGTGAACATCCTTCTGGACACGTCACATAATCTCAAGATTATGTATACTATCTAATATAATACATATACAATCTAATAGCTAGTACATGCTATTGTAAATAAACATTACATATTACTATTCAGAGAAATAAGGACAAGAAAATACCTGTATATTTGGTAGATGTTCAATTTTTCCAAAGATGTACTTGGTTGGATCTGTAGAAGTGGAACTCTGTAATATAGGAGTCATTAAAAAAATTATTTTTGCAGTGCTAGGGATCAAATTCAAGGTTTTGCCCACAGTAGCAAGCACTTGTCCATTGAGCTACATCTCCAGTTCTCGTCAGGTTTTAGAAATGAATGTTTAAAGTTAGCATATAAAATAGTTAGTTTCATGATGACATTTCATGCCTGTATATTGTTGTCCTTTGTTCATGTCTACCTCCTCTTACCCTCTCTTGTCCCCCTCCTTACTCCCACTTGTCTCCATAACCTTTCACCTGCTCTCATATATATAGTACAAATGTAGATTCTGCGTATGAGGGAAAAGTGTGTGATATCTTTCTTGCAATTGGTAAATTTTGCTGTTGAAGAAGCTGAGATCTAATATCATCTAGAGAGTAGCAACCTAAGAAAAAATAATGGATATGTCCAAAATTCACTTAGAATTTCACTGAGAGATATTTGCCACCACAACCCTGGAATGTCATGGAAGTAAATATAGGATAGGGAAATAGGTTAGGAAGAGGCTCAAGGTTTCGTGATCCAACTCTATCCCCCCTACTGTGTGTCCTTCAACTGCAGCTCCCAAGGGCATACTGTGGACCAGTAGTTAAGTAGCATTCAATTACACATCTGTATGTCTGCCTTCACTCAAGGTTTACAGTGATCCATTAAATCTATGTTTTGTTTTATTTTAACTGAATTTAGAACATAAAATGGATAGTGTACTTCCATGAGAGGAGAAAGATCACAGGAAAACTCCTTTAGTAAATATAAATATGAAATGGAAAAAATAAACACATTTTAAACATGATCTGGTAAAGGAAATATTTTCTTTACCAGGATACTAGAGAATCTGCCAAGAGTTATCAAACAAGGAAGTCCAAGGTTCCCTCGCAGGATCTCGATAAATATTTGTTGATTTACTAGTCAGTGTGCTAATTCAAGCAGAGAAGGAATTCTGTCTCTGTTTTAAAGTCAGATATTCTAAGTGCTCATTCAGAACAAAAATATGCTTTGTGTTCCGCTAAGCAACCCTACTATCCCCTTATTCAAACACACACCAGAAACAATCTGATGTAGCCTTTGGCAAACGACTGTGGAACTTTCATACCAGGCTCCTTCCTTTTAGGCAAATATTGCCAGTTACTTTTAGCTATTGAGAATAGACATCTAATCTATGCATCAAGCTCAACATACCAGGTTTAAATCCAAGATCCCTTAGGAATTTCACCAACCCCCCCCAAAAAAAAAAACAAAACAAAAAAACCCTCTTTACCCTTGCAGAGTGTCTTTGTTTCACCCCTGGGCTCTTAGAATAAACCTCAAAGGATGACTGTAGCGGAGCTTTTAAGGCAAAAGGCTCTGAGATCCTTTCAAACATGCAGCAATCAGAACTATTGATTCTGAAATTGAGCAATTTCCAGTGGTATCCTTGAATTGGCGCATTATAGTAATTAGAAGGCATCTTCTATTCAACGCATCCCAGATTGCCTTCCATTCAAGCATATTCAAAATGTATTTTTATTCAACATTTTCAACATGAAATGTTCATCCTTCAGAAACTATTCTTCACTTGGCAGCCTCAGCCTGTCGGTGCCTCCTACTTTTATTCTGAAGCCTTGGAGAGCATTTGAATGAAAGATTGGTATTTCATGCTCATTTAAATTATGATTATTTTAAAGAATGCTCCTTAAAATGGTAAGGAAGTGTGCCCGAAAGAACAGCATTTAAAATAGTAGAACTTCTTCTAAATTGGCATGATTTGTCCGGAATGGGTGACACTTGCTTCACACTTAGCCCCTTGTCTTGTGGCTGTCCCCACAGTGCATAGCAAGCCACTCCAGGTCTCAGGAGTAAAGCAAGCCATGATCCAGGGGCAGAGACTTTCATGCGTGGTTTTCATACAGAGCTGTTTAAAAAATTATTGCTGTTAATAATTTAGCATCTTTCTAATCCTGTGACAGAATCAGCTATGCTTTTATAAATTAGTAATTTTGGAAATGTCCTATGCATGACTATGTAACAACCGAGAAGAGTCAGACAAGGAAGGCCAGCACGGTTCATCATCCATCTACAGTGCGGTTAACTTAGCAGAAAAACTGTATGCTAAAAAAAGGACAGCCTGGGGGCTGGGAAGATGCTCAAGGGGTTTAGAGACGCAAGATCTTAGGTGGGTTTCCAGCACACAAATGGTGATTCATAGCCATCAGAAGGTCTAGTTTCATAAGATCCAGTGCAGGCCTTCTGACCTCCATTGGCCACCACACACCACACACACACACACACACACACACACACACAGAGTAAATGTGTATACATATGTGTAGACAAAACACTCATACACTTAAAACAAATAAACCTTAAAAAAAAAAAAAGGCAGTTTAGAATGGGCAAGATGTCTCAGTGCTCAAGGCATCTGCCACAGAACCTGATGACCTGACTTTAATCCTCAGGACCTACATAGTGGAAGGAAAGAATTCCTTTTCTCCAACACACACTAGATAGATAGATAGGTAGTAGATAGATAGATAGATAGATAGATAGATAGATAGATAGACAATAGATAGGAAGAAAGAAAAAAAAGATAGGTAGATAGATGATGATATACATAAAAAAATTAAAAGACAGTACAAAGACATTTAAAAAACACCACTAACAACAACAACAACAAAAACTACTTTGAAATTTATGTATGCTGTCAACAGCCCATCTCCTCCCTATCTGGTGATGGTATTATGTATAGGAAGATTAACGGTTAAGGGAATTTCAAAGGAGACAGTTCTTCAGGATGCAGCTACCTTTGAAACATTTTCATGTGGTGATAACACACATCCCTCTCAGATTGTAATCAGTCCGTGTTGGGGGGGAAACATCTGTTATTTTTATATTCCATGCTCAGTGCCCTAAAAATACTGAGAGTTTTGCTGGATTGTGTATTGTTTACAGTGTGTGCTGTCTCCAGTCACCCTCATAATAATGCAAGTGTGAATTTTCTTTTATTTTTTTAAATTTTTTTAAAGATTTATTTATTTTATGTATATGGGTACACTGTAGCTGTCTTCAGATGCACCAGAAAAGGGTATCAGATCCCATTACAGATGGTTGTGAGCCTACCATGTGGTTGTGGGAATTGAACTCAAGACCTCTGGAAGAACAGTCAGTGCTCTAAACCACTGAACCATCTCTCCAGCCCAATATGTGTGAATTTTCTTGTGTCTCCTTTATGTAGATGAGGAACAAGAGGCATTGGGGGCCTCACTGGTTTGCTCCTGTCCCTCAATAGCAGGTGGTGGGTATGGAAACTGTCTGATCCTGGAAACTGGGCAAGCAGACGTCCAGTGGACTTCCAGTTCCACTTTAGAGCATCAGGTCTGTTATCTTCTCTGTATGACGTCCTCTGACCTGGTGGAGGATGCGGGCTTCTCTCCCTCCTGTGTAGTCTGTGGCTATGATCGTCCACCCATTTTCCTGGGAATCACACAGTGTACGCCGCACTTCAGTTGGGATTGGTTGCTGGTCATATGCACCAGTGTTCAATACCTGAAATGTTTCCTCTGGAGACGGTGAGCAGAGTGAGGCACAGCCACATCAAGGCAGAATGGCCAAAGGCATACAGTCTCCATGTGAGCCGCAAAACACTCCAGAGACAGCATTCCGTTTCCATGTAAACAAATCCTAGGATCTAGGAGAGGATCTAACCTCATCAGACCGTAACTTTCTCATTTGAACGATAAGAATAATACTCACTCCATATGTGTCATAACTAGCTCGCCTGACAAGAATAGGTTCCTTCTGATGAATGTCGTACTATTGCAAGATACACACCAGGATCTACCAAGAGCCCTAGCAGGGAAGCCCCGCCCTTTCCATTCCCCGCCCCTTTCCCACCTAGCACCGCAATCGCCCTCCCTGGGGGGGGGGGGCATATGCAGGACTTTGAATTTGTTGATTTTTTTAAAAAAGTAAACTTAGCTTTTCAAACCCAGAGAACAGAGACTGAATATAAAATGTCAAAGTACCTGTCATACACAGTTATGAAATAACGTACTTGCTTGGTTTTACGTTGTGTGTGTGTGTGTGTGTGTGTGTGTGTGTGTGTGTTAAGATAGATGTACAGATTCGTGTATGTGTGTATATGTGTGAGAGGCCATCCTTGCTTTTCTGCTGCTGGGATAGAATGCCATGGCCAAAAGAAAAATCATGGAAGAAATAGTTGATTTTACAACTTACACTTTCAGAGGGATAAGAGTCTACCATGATGGGTCAGCATGACAGCAAGCTGAAGGCATGGTGGCAGGAACAAGAAGCTGAGGGAATCACATATCAGCCAAAGCATGAAGCAGAAGAGAACAAACTGGAAATGAGGTGCGTTATACAGACTCTGTGACGTAGAAAACTTCCTCCAACAAGGCTGTGCCTTCTGAACTTCCCCAAATGGTGCCACCAAGTAGAAATGAAATATTCAAATACCCAACCCTATGGGGGACATTTCTCATTCAAATAAAAGTGTCTTCTTCACTATGTCCATCTTAATTTTTAGGGTCTCTCATCAAATCTAGAATCCATTGAACGGTTCATCAGACTCACTGGCCAATGGGCATCAGTGATCCTCCAGTCCCTGCCTCCCAAACGCTGGGATCACAGGTATATGCCATCATGCTGGGCATTTTATGTGGGTGCAAGAGACCTGGATTCAAGTCTTCAACCAAGCACAGTAAGCACTTTACCAAATACATATCTCTAGCCCCTGCTTTGTCAGTTTTTATAGACAGAAAATTATGCCCTCTAAAGTCTATACACTAAAATATATAAAATCCATATATAAGAAGAGAAGTCAATTAAATAATTTATTTTTGGATCCCACCCTAATGGGTGGTGGGAGCAGCAGAAGAAGCCAGCCAGGCCTGCACCCACCTGCCCCTCTGGGGGTGGCGAACAGGTACCCTGTGATGTCTGAGCCTATGTTACCACCGAAGGTCATGTGAATGTTGTAGTTTGTGTTGCACCTGAAGCCATGTTGATATCTGCCTTGCTGCCACCAGGGGCTTACTGATCTGAGTGGACTGTGCTGTCCTTCAAGACACCAGTTGATGTCCATGGTCTAGAATGCCTTCAAGGGCCTTGTCTGCGTCTGTGGTCCTACGGTAAACCCAGAGGCCATGTGGTCTGTGCTGTCACCAGAAAGTCTGCAGAGGCCCAGGATCCACACTCCTGCTGACTGTGAAGAGCAAGGAGGCTACGTTCCGTTCGCTGTGATACCGGTGACTGCAGATGCACAGTCAAGAGGTGGGGACATAGAAAGTTTTGGTGACAAGCCCTATCCTCCCCACTCCTACTCAACAAAAAAGTAACAGCCTAGACTGGAAGTCACCAACTCTTGAAGTCACCAGCGAGAACGCTTGAACACTATGATAGGGATACTGAACTATAGCGCGCCACAACTGATGGTTTCTGGCGGGGAAGTGCCAGGGGAAGTGCTCAGTTCCATTTAGGGGGCAGGGGGTGAAGGGGCTGAGATGAAAGGACTGGGAAGTGAGTGTGATCAGGGTGCATGATGCGAAATTCTCGGAGAATCAATAAAAATGTTATGTTGAAGAAAAAGAATTTATTCTGAAACCCAGGCAGCGGTGGTACACGCCTTTAATTTCAGCACTGAGGAGGCAAAGGTAGAGAGGGAGGCAGGTCTCTGAATTTGAGACTGGTCTGGTCTATAAAGTGAGTTCCAGTGCAGTCAGGGCTACACAGAGAAAACCTGTCTAGAAAAACATGAAAAGAGGAAGAAGAAGAGGGAGGAGGAGAAGGGGGAGGAGGAAGAAGAAGAAGAAAAAGAGGAGAAAGAAGAAGAGGGCGAGGAGGAAGAAGAGGAGAAGGAAGAGGAGGAGGAGGAGGACAAGGAGAAGGAGGAGGAGGAAAGAAGAGAAGAAGTGGTACACAGCACCTGGAAGACTGAGGCAGGAGCATTGTGAATCTGGCCAGCTGGTGTGCATAAGACCCAGAATAGGCATTTTTTTTTTTTTTTTACACCAAAACACGCCTACAGCAGCAGTTTTCGAAACTGAAGGAGTTTCGCTTGGGGCTGGTCCTTGTCTTTCAGAACTCAGTGTGTGTCTGTGTAAATAAGGAGTGTGTGCTAGTTTGAATGAAAATAACCCTGTAAGCTCATAGGGACTTGAACTATTGGGAGGTATGTCCTTCTTGGAGTAGGTGTGACATTGTTGGAGAAGGTGTTTGTCACTGGGGAGTGGGTCTTGAGGTCTCAGTGCTCTAGTGGCTCACTGTCTCTTCCTGCTGCGTGCAGATCCAGATGGAGAACTCTGGGCGCCTCTCCAGCACCATGTCTGTCTGTGTGCTGCCATGCTTCCCGCTGTGATGATATTGGACTAAACTTCTGAACTGTAAGCCAGGCCCAATTAAATGTTTTCCTTTATAAGAGTTGCCAGTGGTCATGGTGTCTCCTCACAGTAAAAGAAACCCTATTCAAGGAGACTTGGCACCTATGAGCACTCTTCCTGTGGAGCAGGGCGGAATGGAAAGCAGGTCCCAGCAAGCATCTTGTCCTCTGATGGTAGGCAGCCTTGCCCCCATTCTAAGCTGTTCTTGGGATGCATCTGATTCACGAGAGTTACATGTAGTATGCCTTTGGGCAATAGTTACACAGGGGGATTTGCTCTGGGCAATGGACAGTTTTAAATTGTGTCTCATGATCCTTTGATTCTGACTGCCTGGGGTGACGTATTGAAAATTAGCCCCAAGAAATACTAGCCTTACAGGCAGAAAGGTGTGAGTGCTCATTCCACAGTCCTTTCTCTTGGGTCCCTGGGGCCTTGAATGGAAGCCTACCGCCATCCATTGTTTTGGTTTTGGGAACACTGTAATTATAGGCGAGGCAAAAGTACATAGTTTGTGTGTTGATAAAAAAGGGCTTTCTATCTTACTGCTGGTGAAAATGTGGTATTTGCAGAATCCTTATATTGTGGATGCAGCCATGGGGGAGTAGATACAACTGTCTTCAGCCTTCCCTTAACACCTTTAAAATGCACACCCACCCTAAGGTTAAAGTGCATCCTGAGGTTCAGCAAGGTCATGGGAGAAGAGTCAGGACCAATACCATTTCTCCCTTCCTAGATTTGTTTTTTTTATCAGATGAGTCAGACCACAGGGATCAAGCAAACCTCCCTGGATGGGGCAAGTACATAGTGAAGACCCTAGGAAGGCTTTGCCAAAGGAAAGGCATCATCCAGGAAACAGAGTAAGGGCTCCGTGACTGTGGCTGCAGAAGGAAGTGGTAGCATTGGATATAAGAGGAGAAACTGGAAATGTATGATGCTGAGGGCTCATCCTAGCAGTGAGCATTTGGTACCCAGCCCCACGGAGTGAGCCCCATTATCAGCAACAGCTCTCTCGTCCCTGGGAGGGTACCTCATACTACAAGATGAGAAACTCAGAGTCACTGGGAACTGTGTGGCTGGCAGTGATAAACATGAATGTTTACACTTAAGAAATGGAGCTGGAACGCAATGGTCCTGTTCAAAGTGGGCTCATTGCGTATATATGAGGAGTGCACAATATAGCAAAGGCCAGGAAAGATATCAAAATTATCTGGTTACATTTGCAAGGCTCCCACAGGCCAGACTGTGTTGAGCCTGCAGGTTTCGGGTGTTGAAGGGGAGTGGAAGGCAAAGGTGAAGGCTGATGGCCAGGCAGGCTTCTGCATCAACTTTTAGCCCAGTGCTCTTTTCCATTAAATATTTATCTGGTGGGAGCTCTACAAAGCTGGAGGCTTTTCACCCTTGGACCTTGTATGGAAGGGAGAATAAAGTGGTGGAAGGGTCCCATTTGCTCTCGCTCTTTGGAAAGAGCAGTTGTATTTACCCACATTAGGCAATAGCGCATCGGGGAACTGAGGCAAAGGGAAGCTTTGGCTCTCAGAGACAGCTCTTCAACGGCTGAGTTAACGCTTTCATAAATCACAGAAATCAAACATCTTTTTAAAAAAATGTACCATAAGTCATCCTCTCAAAAAATAGAGACTGAGTGCAATGAGCAATATGGCTATTGAGACAGTTGCTACATAGTCTTAGTAGGTGGAAGAAGGAGGATGAGGCCCTGTGCCAATGTGGAGTAAGGAGGGACAAGGTAATGGCAGAGTCAGAACGCTGGACTCAATGCTGCCATCCCACCCAGACACACTGTTTTCTTGTGTAAGCCTCAATCAAATACTCCTATGAATCTTCATTGTCAGCCTGACTAGATTTGGAATGACCCAAGACACACACTATGTCTGTAGAGGTATTTCTTTCCCCTCTCCCTCCTGACTGCAGATACCATGTTATCAGCTGCCCCACGCTCCTGCCGCCATGATTTCCTTGCCACAGTCGACTCCTCTCTTGAACTGTGAGCCCAGATTATACCTTCCTTAGCACAAGTTCTTGTTGGGTATTCAATCACAACACTAAGAAGAATAACTCTATAATCCCAGAGAAAGAGAAGAATTCAGTGGAATCGTGTCCTTGGCATGTACTCTAAAGGAACTGTAGAGAATCATTCTCCCTCAATTTGAGTCTACCGTCTCTTCTTTCTGCTTTGATATGGAGATGTTCTTAGCTGAGTATGTATGCCCTACTTGATCTCTCAAGAGCCTGAGATATGTCTCTTATGTTAATAACTCATCTTCATTGTTTAGCATTGAATGTTTTTCAAAAGCTCATATATTAAAGGCTTATTACCCAAGATGACACTGCTGTGATCTGGGGAAATCTTTTGAAAACAGGACTTAGTGAGAGGCCTTAAGGTTGTTGGAAACATTGAATAGTAGCTTCTTCTTCTTCCTGTTTTCTTTCCTAGCAGTGGGGTAAATGGTTCTTTTCCACTGTACCCTTCAGCGACCATGCCTCAAGAGGAACAAGGCCAGCAGACCACTGACCTCCGATACTATCAACCAAAATGAACCTTTGTTTTTACAAGTTAGCTATCTTAAGTATTTTGTCACAGTAACTGAAAGTCAATGAACGCATTCTTCTTGCATCTAATGCCACATTTACTCACTTAGAGCGGACTAGGGAGGCTTGCCGTCCTCTCAGTAGCCAAACACAAAATTATTGGGACCAAATCATGTCAAATGACATCCTTTTCACCATAGAATGGAACATATCTCAGAGCTGTTTGTGGTCCCCTTGTAGAAGGAAATGAACATGCTAATTAAGAGTGATGTTGAAAATGTGGTACATTTATACAATGGAGTAGTGCTCCACTGTTTTTTAAAAAAAATGACATCATGAAATTTTCAGCCAAATAGATGGAACTAGGAAAAAAAAATCATCCTGAGTGAGGTAACTCAGACCCAGAAAGACAAACATGGTATGTACTCACTTATAAGTGAATATTGGCTGTAAAGCAAAGGATGACCATGCTACAATCTCCAGACGAAGAGTGGCTAAGTAACAAGGAGGGCTTTAAGGGGAATGCATGGATCTTCCTAGGAAGGAGAAATAGGCTGTAATTTTCAGATTGACTGGGGTTGGTGGGGATGGAAACAGGAGGGAGGAATCAAGTATGAAGTGGTGGAGAGAGATAACTGGAATTGGAGGATATTTGGGCTGTGATGTGCAAACCTAATGCAGAGGAAACTCCCTGGAGTTTATGAGGGTCTTGGTGGTGAGGATTCCTGGTAATGGGATATGCAGAGCCTGAACTGGCCATCTTCTGTAACCAGAATGGAAATGGGACCCAACCCAGCCACAAAACCTTCCACCTACAATTTGTCCTGCCTGCAAAATGGGCTGAGGTAATGGTGGTGCAGAACTTGGGGAAGTGGCCAATCAATGCCTGGTTTAACTTGAAGTCCACACCAAGAGAGGGAGCCACAATCTGGATGGCCAGGAACTGGAAACTGGGTAACTCAGAGACCTAGGATAAAACCAAATATGTCTGGAAAAAAAGTCAATGAAATGATTCTGCTATACTCCTTGATAAGAGCCTAGTTCAGTTGTCATCAGAGAGGCTTCCTCTGGCTGCTGATGGGAGCAGAAGCAGTGACCCACAGACAAACATTAGGTGGAGTCTTGGGAACCCTGCAGAAGAAGGGGAGGAGGGATTGTAGGAACAGGAGGGGTAGAGGACACCAGGAGAACATGGCTCACATAATCAACTAAACATGCCTGAGATGGGCTCACAGAAACTAAAGTGACAATCAGGAAGTCTACATGGGCCCGTGCTAGGTCTTCTGTATATATGTCATGGTTGTGTAGCTCAGTGTTCTTTGAAACTCTTAACAGTGGGAGTTGGGGTGTCTATGACTCTTTTGCCTGTTCTTGGGACTCCTAATGAATTGCCTCATCCAGTCTTGACATGAGGGTTTGTGCCTAGTCTTATTGTAACTTGATATGTTTTCAGTTGACGTCTCTGGGAGGCCTGTTCTTTTCTGAAGGGAAACGGGAAGGTTGGAGTGATGGTAATAAAATGTTTCAACATTTGTATTCTAGTTTTTGTGTAAATGTAAGCTTTTATTTCATTTGGCAAAACATCTATGGATAAAGTTCTCTATATAAAGTATGTATATGTTATGGATCAGTGGTTCTCAAGATGTGGGTAATGACCTGTTTGTGGGAGGTGGGGTAGTTGACTATGAGAAAACACAGATGTTTACATTATAATTTATAACAGTAGCAAAATTCCAATTATAAAGTAATGACAAAAATAATTTTATAGTTGGGAGTCACCACAACATGAGGAACTATCTTAAAAGGTCACAGCATCAGGATGGTTGAGAACCTCTGGGCTAGAGGGTCAGTATTACAAGTTTTCTTTTGCTTTTTCAATAGCACTTCACCAACCTTTTCTTTTTCTCCTTGAATAAAACAAACACACAAAGATGCAAGCATATAGAGGGCACACACACACACACACACACACACACACGCACTTGGTTGCTTGGAAGTTCAAAAGCATATGCTATTCAGGCAACAAGGATTTAACTAAGTATTGATCCCATGGTTAATCAGGCTATTAGCTGAAGATCAAGTCTTAAATGAGATTCACATGGGATCCCAGAGCTCCTTTGTGACTCTCCCATGGGAGCCCTTGGCCTTAAGGGCCCTCGGGACATACCAGTCACTCAATCCTGTACAGGACTAGGTATCTCAAGCTGAACTGACTTCAGAGCCCTTAGGATAATATCTTCAGGAATCAACCAAGGTCAGTAAGCAAGGATCTGATATCATGTTGGCACTAGTACAGTGCAGCACAGGAATCCCAGAATGCCCTGGGAAGATGGCATTTATTCTCTGGTCATGATAATTCTAGCCAGAATGAACTTAAGAGCAAAGTGCATGCTACTGTTGGATGACTTAGCTCACACCAGCCCCTACATTTGAACAATATATTGACCTTAAGGGAGCCCCATAGCTAATGTACTACAATCTAAATTGCTGTCCAAGTGGTTCAAGCAGGTCCAAAGAATACACTATTATAGCTAAGCGAATAAGCTTCAGCCAGGCATAAGAGCTGACCCCTCAACTAATCCCAGGATGAAGGTTACCAAATTATGCTCAAATTAAACACATCCCAGACTATACTTATCAGATAATCCTTGTTTGTCCTTTCTTGTCTCTCATCACAGCATGTGTGCATGTGGCAAGGGAGGCTGGGGTAGAGGTAAGGATTAGGTGAACCATACTTTTGCTGAGTACTACCTGGTTCTAGAATATACTTCTTGCTCAAATAAGCTTGTTTAGTTGTACTGGGTTTATGGCACAGTCCAGTCTTCTTCTCAGAAAGACACTAATAATTAACTGGACCCAGAAGGGTAGGGCTGAGAGCCAGACAAGAAAAAAAAAAAAGGCCAACAGTCCATTAGGTCAAAGTCAAGAGCTCAGCACTGATAGTTCCCACCTGGCCTTTCTTTCCTCCTCCTCTTCCCCTTCCTGTTCCTTTACCAGTTTGGGAGAGGTAAGACCCCAGAGGGTTGGAGGAGACTAGGTCTGAAGACACACCCAGAGAACACAGCTCTGTAGATGAAAGAAGGGAGCCAGAACTGCTCTTCCGACTCCAGTAGGAGTTATTGCATGGGAATCAGGAGCTCAGCACAGATAGCTTACATCTTCACCAAGGAAGGGAATAGCCCCAACTGTTCAATTATAGTCCTTGTTGCAGACAAGAGAGCAATAGTAAGGCAGAGGATGCCTGCACGGAGTCCATAGCTGACATCAGAGGAGTACTATGCACATAAAGGGGGCTGAGGGGGCGTCCAAGAAGGCTTCCACCAAACCTCAGCTTCTGCTGTGCCTGGCTCACAGTCTGTAGAATGAAACTAGGAAGCCAGTGGCTGATTTTGGCTTCAGATTGGAAGTTGCAAAGTTGAGATAGCATTTCAGTGAAGAGGGACATGTCAGTGGAAAGCGAGAAGCAGGAGAAAGTGGGGAGAGGGAGGGGAAAAGCCATAGTTTCTACTGGGAAAAGGAAGGATAATCCTGGGTGGCCAGGTGGACCTGACAAACACAAGACTTTGGAGGCCTGACACACACCACATGATATTTCCATGGGGTGGGGGAGGGCTCATGAACCTCTCACTTTTGTTCCATACTGAGCTCTGAACCCCAGTTTTTTCATATCCAAGTTGATAACTATCTTTCCACCTTGCCCAGACTCAAAACTCTTAGAATTAACCTTTTTCCCTCGTAAACCATACCCTAGTCTACCTATAGATGACTGACAGGTCTAGACTCTAGAATGAAAGCCCTTTCACCCACCTCACTTGTCTCCCTGGTTCAGGTCCTCATCACATCCTACTTAGGTCACCATTATGGTCCCTGAATGACTTCCCTGCCCTTATCCTATGGTCATGCATGTATTTGAGTCAGATTGAATCACTCCCCCTTTTAAGGCCTTCATTGGGGGATCAGGTCTATCTAAGTGAAAGGCCAGCCTCCCATCAGCATCCTCCAGTGCCAATGCTCTCACGAGGCTCTCCCGCTGCCTGTTCTCAGCTTCGTCTCCTCCAGACCTCTCCCGCTCTGCTCCTCAGAGTCTAGCATTATTCATCTCCTTGTTATTGTCAGCCGCTCTGGCCATGCTGTAATGCCACCGTCCTTGTAATTGCTGTTCCTTCTGCCTGGAATGCATTTCCCCTTACTGTCTTTACACCTATATCTTGAGCCTGAGTGTTGCCTGAGTGTTGCTTTTCACCTAACCAAAATTGCATCATTATTTCTCTTGGCATTTGCCTTTTCCTACTTATTGATTTTAATCTAGCATGATTGCGTATTTAATTTATATGTGTCTCCTGCATCTACAATATAAACTCCATGAGAATATTTGTCCATAACTATAATTAAATCATCAATACCACGCCCTTTTTGTTCATAGCTCCGCACATTTAAGGACAAGGTGCTGGCATCTTTTGGCTCTGCTACAGAGCTCCTGGGGTGAGAGCACAATGACAGGAGCATACGAGAGAAGGAGCAATGACAGGGTGAGACAAGAAACGGAGAGAGCATGCTGCTGAAACAACCTTGGGATGCTCAAGGTACTTAGCAGCCTATGCCCATGCCCCACCTCTTAAGGGTCTCACCACATCTTAACCGATAGCCCCACGGCAGGCACTGCTCTTCCAACACATAGGCCTTTCGATGACACAATTAAATCATATGCAAACCAGAACAGCAAAGATCAGAATTTGTGTTTGTTTTATTGATTACCTTCAGAACAGGAGCTACCATATTTAACAATAAATTTATGATGAGTGAATGAATGAATGAATGAATGAACAAACGAACGAATGTGTAAATGACAAAACCTTGAACAAGGAGGATGTTGACAGTAGTAACAAGAACAGCAATAAGAATACTTTTGGTTTTTGAAAAAGGACCTCACTTTGTTGCCCCCGCTGGCCTAGAACTCACAGGAACATGCATCTGCCCCCTGCCTGCTCAATAAGAACACTTTTAAACTTCTTTTCTCCATATTTGTTTAAACACCATTGAGAGGCAGAAAAGATCCCCTCAGTTGTCTGTGTGCCTCTGTATGGATACCTCCATTGGGGTAGTTTTATAGCTCAACTGTTGGGGAACACACTTTTGGTGGTGTCTTGGGTTGAATTATGAACATCTCCCAAAGATAAGAAGTCCTAATCTCCAGTAACCCAGAATGTGGCCTTATTTGAGGACAGGTTCTTTGCAGAGGTTATCAAGTTTAAGTTAGATCACCAGGATAGGCCCATCTCCAAGGACTGATGTCCTTATAGAAAAGGAAAATTTAGAGACAGAGAGACACATTCAGAGGGAAGACAAGGCAAAGCTACACAGAGAAGCTGGGCATGCAAAGATGGAGACAGAGATTGGAGTGATAGTACCACAGCCAGGAGTTCCTGGAGGTACCAGAAGCCGGAAGAGGCAAAGAACAATTTCTCCCTCATAGTTCTCAGAAGGAACCACCCCTTTCAGCAGAAGTCCTATATGCGATAAGAAGTCTCCAGAACAAGGAGGCATTCTGTTGGCTGAGTGAGACCACAGTTCACAGCTCTGTTTTAGCAGGCCCTGGAGCTTGCCACAGATGGAAGATTCCTCCTTCCCAGGTGGGGACCCGGACTTGGGTAGAAAATAGAAGGCTCAGACTTCATCTTGTCCAGGGGCAGACAGATGGGAAGTGGAGATAAACAGGCTGAATATAGTTCAGTTGTGAGCTTGGCAGGGAGGCATGGAAGAGCAATGTGGTGCCAGAGTGGTCAAAGGGCAAAGCTTGGTCATGGCCTTGCCCTTGCCACAAGCTAGTCCTCCCTTCCCATCCAGGTCCTTACGTCACCGCCAACAAAGTGAATTTCTCTTTTCTTCTTCCATTTTAAAAAGTTGTGTGTCTGCTGAAGCCAGAAGAGTGTGCCAGATCCCCTGGAACTAGAGTTACAAGCAATTGTGAGCTGCCTGACACGCGCGGCAGAAACAACCTTGATCCTCTGCACGAACAACGGATGCTCTTAACCATGGAGCCATCTCTTCAGCAGCGCAAATGAATTTCTAGAGAGTCTCTGGTCTGGATCTACGGCTGGCTCTTGGTGCTCTCCATGGTTCTTTGACATCTTCAGAGGTCTGTGCACGAGCCAAAGGCAAGAGAAGAGTACACTAAATATGATGGTCATCAGGAAAACATTTCTGAAATTGCTGTTGATCAGCAGAGCCTAATTCTACAATTCAAAAACTTAACATGTGCACCCTTCCGCTGTTTTTTCCTTGGCATTCACTCCTATCTTGGGTGACACTGTTGGTAAAAATGAAAGATGGGATGTGCTTGAGTGTGTGGTATGTCCAAAGCAGTTACTGCTAAATTCAGCCTTCTGAGACCTCTCAGGTTCAATTCACAAGCAGACATGATGGCGGGGGTGGGGAGGGTAGCATTCACAAAAAGGAGAGTCTAAATGAAGATAATTTTTGGCCTGCTAGAAAATAGGTTTGTACAGAAAGGACCAAAATAATGCATGATTGGCAAGCTTATTGTTAATTCTGCCACTCTAGTCTCAGCAGAATTATATGTCTGTTAGATAAAGTGCTATAAATAATTATCAGCAGTGCAAAAATTAGATGCAGACAGAGAAGCGAGTGTCCTATGGGATCTGAAACTTGGGAACATTCAGACTCAGAAACGATTCATCGCCTCTAAGTCTGCCCTACAGTGAACCCAAGAGGTGTGTGGGTCATCTGCCCCACAAAGTGATTGTGTGTGATGGGGTGGGGCTAGGAGTATGCCAAAAGCTAAAGAAAGCCAACCCTAGAAACAATGGTACCAAAGTCGGAAACGGGCTGTTGAGGTTGTGTGGAAAACCTGCTCCACTCAAGAAGTCAGAATGTGAACAAATAAAAGATTGTTAAAAAACCCATTCAATAGAGTCTGATGAGAACCAACCATTTCATAAGAGACACAGGGGAGACATGGGAGACATGGGAGACACAGGAGCCACGGGAGATGACACAGGAGACACAGCACCCACAGAGACCCATGTACTCTCTGCTTTATTGAGCTTCTACATTCAGCCCAAGCCCTGAGAATTGTGAAGGAACCAGAAAACCACAGGGACGGTTAACTCTGAGAGAGCAACCAGGAACTCTTCACAGCAGTGAAATCGAGACAAGTGCATGAGGGTAGCAAGGCCAATCAAAGCAGCAGGAATAGCATGCAGGAAAGTCCTTAGATGGTAAAGTTAAATGTCTGGAGGAAAACAGAGAGAGAAGGTCCATAAATAAGACAGATCTAAGGATGAGACGAACCACAGACAACAGCTATGAAACACTCTTTGCTTTCCCTAAGGTCTCACAGGCTCATAGACAGTCAATTCCGGGTGATCTTATATCACCAAGTTTCCTCCCTCTCTCTCTCTCTCTCTCTCTCTCTCTCTCTCTCTCTCTCTCTCTCTCTCTAATTTATTCTTCTTCCTTCCCTTCCTTCCTCCTTTCTTCCCCCTCTTCCTGCTCCTCTCCATCCCTCCTCCCTGCTCCTCTCATCCCTCCTCCCTGCTCCTCTCATCCCTCCTCCCTGCTCCTCTCATCCCTCCTCCCTGCTCCTCTCATCCCTCCTCTCTGCTCCTCTCCATCCCTCCTCCCTGCTCCTCTCATCCCTCCTCCCTGCTCCTCTCCATCCCTCCTCCCTGCTCCTTTCCATCCCTCTTCCCCACTCCTCTTTTTCTCTTTCAACAAGGTCTCAGAGAACCCACACTGGGCTTGGATTCACTCTGGAGCCCGAGGTGGTTCTGCACACCTCAGCCTCCTGTCTTAGCTTCCAAAGTTCTGGGATTACAGATGTGAGCCACCACAACAAGACTCCTCTTTTTCTGAATAATATTTTAAAAATGAGCATGTCTTTAGTCCCAGCACTTGGGAGGCAAAGGCAGGTAGATCTCCATGAGTTTGAGGCCCGCCTGGACTATAGAGCAAGGTTCAGGACAGCCAGGGCTATACAGAGAAACCCTGTCTCGGAAAAACAAAATAAAACAGTTGTATTTTAAAAAATGCTGTTGGATTTTTTTAAAAGGGGGGGGGACAAGAAGGGGTGACTTTAGTACTTTAATTTTTTGTCCTTGACAACACTGTTTGTAGAGATGGTCCCCGTTAATACCCACTATGCAAATGCCTTATGGCCCGGTGTGTTGTAGATAGCAAAGCGATTCGACTATTTCCGGTGTGGGTGTCGGCACTGTGCCAACGCTGTTGCATGTGTGCCTATGGGAAAACAGCAGACACCCAGAGCTACGGCTGCTGGGCCAAAAGACAGATGCTTCTGTGATCGGGACAGACTTTGTCCAATTTATTTCCATTGAGGTTTCGACATGTGTAATTCTGAAATGAGATTTGAGGGATCTTGTTTTCCTATAGCTGTGTTCTTGAATGTCCCACAGACTACATGACTTCATCCGAAATTAGAAACTGTGACCCAGCAGGGAACATTCTTGACTTATCTGATTCCCAGAACCAGACCTGTTTCCCTAGACTTGGCAGAGCAGGCTAGCACAGTTACCGTTTATTTAATAGAGACACAACCATATGCTTAAAAAAAAAAAAAACCATACATATGTGTTCATTAATGCTAAGAACTTTCTTCATTTTCTAGTTGGGCTGATTAATCTTACGTCAACTTGACACATAGAGTTATCAGAAAGGAGGGAATGTTAATTGAGACAATGTCTCCATAAGACCTGACTTTACGGTGTTTTTCTTGATTAGTGATTGATGGGGAGGGCACAGTCCATTGTGGGAGGTGCCATCCCCTGGGCTGGTCGTCCTAGGTTCTATAAGAAAGCAGACTGAGCAAGCCAGTAAGCAGCACCCCTCCATGACCTCTGCATCAGCTCCTGCCTCCCGGTTCCTGCCCTGCTTGAATTCCTGTCCTGACTTCCTTTGGTGATGAGCAGCAATACAGGAACTGTAAGCTGAATTAACCCTTTCCTCCCCTGGTTGTTTTTCGGTCATGTTGTTTCTTTGCAGCAATAGAAACCCTGACTAAGACACCAGCCTTTTTTTCCTCGGTGCTGAATAGTTTTTGATTGAACTTCCCAACACTCTAGTTGCTTCACAGTAGGGACACTTTTCATTTTTGTTATCATGCTGGAGACTGGACCTAGGGCTTTATACTTGAAGGGCAGACATTTGAGAACAGAGCTGTTACCCCAGCTAATAAGGATTCATTAGCCCAAGGTTTGCATAAGGTTGTTCATATGTGAGACATCATTGTCAAAATGCACACTGGGATTGTAGTCAGTATGGGATTGCAGTCAGTAGAGAGGAGGTATCAGGGAAGTACGGTCTTAGCTGACATCATACTTTTCAAACCCTTCTGGCTAATGAGGTAGGATGAGTTGATTGTCCACATCCAGTAGTTAAGTGGTCCTGCTAGAATAAAGGAAATGAGCCCAATAGGATGCTAAAAGTTTGGCAGTGTTGTTTAGTGAAGATTATCTCTACATGGGGTGCTTGGCCAGCTTGCATCTGAATCCTTGAAACAGGTGGAGTCTTAGAATGCTCTTGATAACTGCTTACTTGATTTCTCCTTCAGTCTCTGTGTCGCTGTTCTGGCTATCAACTTTGGCTCTATAGGGGAAAAAAGTGTTTTGGAGGAAGGATGGCCTAGCTGGTGTATTGTCCTGGGTGTCATTCCGGCGAGGGGTGGTACCTGCTAGCTTATTTGTTTTACTATTTTATTGGGTTCTGTCACTTCTACCTCTCTTCCAAACCTCATTTCACCCTAATCCCTTCCATGCTCCCAACACTAGACAGGAGAGAAAGAGGGTTAGAGAGAAATGGGGACATAGACCTCTATAGGCTACTTTCTGCTGATTAGGGCCGTTGGGTTCCTTGGAGCAAGTCCAATCTTCATCATCAGAGTATCCAGCAGTCCAGCCAACCAACAACAGCAAAGACAACAGCAAATGCAGCAGCAGGAACCAAAAGGGACAAGCAGCAGTCACTTTCTTCTTCAGAGCACCCCCGCCCTTTCAGGGCTCAGGCCTTTATTCCCTCTCCAAAATCCCCAGACTTAAACTACCTGCAGCTGGTAAAAATCACACCCCTCCCAGAGCATGAGGCAATCATAGTTAACGGCTGTGGACAAACAGAAGCAGCCATTATTCCACACCTGGGCTTAAAACAAAAGAATAGTCACATAACTGGGTTGATTATTACTATTATTATTATTATTATTATTATTATTATTATTTATTATTTACCTATTCGCTTTGCATTCTGCTCACTGTCCCCTCCTGGTCAACCCCTCCCACAATCCCTCCCCAATCTTACATCCCTTCTCCTCTCCTCTGATCTAATGGGGACTGTTCCCTGGGTATCCCCCAGGCACTTCAAGTTTTCGTGGGGCTAGGCACAGCTTCTCCCACTGAGGTCAAACAAGGCAGCCAGCTAGAAGAACATATCCCCCGTAGAGGCAACAGCATTTGAGATAGCTCCCATATGAAAACCAAGCTGCACATCTGCTACATATGTGTGGGGAGGCCTACCTAGGTCCAGCCCATGTATGTTCTTTGGTTGGTGGTTCGGTCTCTGAGAGCTCCAAGGGTCCAGGTTAGTTGACTCTGTTGTCTTCCTGTGGAGTCCCCTTAGGGGCCCACAGTCCTTCTGCCTATTCTTCCTAAGTCTCCAAGCTCCACCCACTACTGGGCTGTGGGTGTCTGTATCTGAGTCAGTTGCTGAGTGGAGCCTCTCAGAGGACGGCCATGCTAGACTTCATAAGTTAAACACTACCAACCCAAATAACCCAGTTAAAAATGGAGCACAGAGCTAAACAGAGAATTCTCAACAAAGGAATCTTGAATGGCTCAGAAGCACTTAAAGAAATGTTCAGCATCCTTAGTCATCAGGGAAATGCAAATCAAAACAACCCTAAGATTCCACCTCACACCAGTCAGAAAGGCTAAGATCAAAAACTCAGGTGACAGCAGATGCTGGGGAGAATATAGAGCAAGGGGAACACTCCTCCATTGCTAGTGGGAGTGCAAATTTGTACAACCACTCTGGAAATCAATTTGGCAATTTCTCAGAAAACTGGGAATAGTCCTACCTCAAGACCCAGCTATACCACTCCTGGGCACATACCCAAAAGATGCTCCACCGTGCCACAAACACACTTGCTCAACTATGTTCATTGCAGCTTTATTTATAATAGCCAAAAACTGGAAACAACCCAGATGTCCCTCAACTGAAAATAAAGTAAATGTGGTACATCTACACAATGGAATACTACTATTCAGCTATGAAAAACAAAGACATCATAAATTTTTCAGGCAAATGGATGGATCTTGAGAATATCATCATGATGAGGTAGCCAAGTTCCAAAAGGACATAACTGGGTTTTTTTAAAGGAACCAAAATTCATAAGTTAAACACCACCAACCCAAATAACCCAATTAAGAAATGGGTTGGTGGTGTTCAACTTATGAATTACAGGTACCTTCTAAGGTCTTTATGTACTCAACTATAGAATCTGTCCCGTCTCTCTAGGAGATGTTCCTATTGAGCTGTACGAAGGCCACACAGGATGGTCCTTCACTGGGACCATGGACTGATGTTGGAAGATTTCTTTAACGTGGACCCCTTTGAACAGATTTTTAGTATAAATGGATACTTTGTTACACCTTGGATATTGTGCTGGATTTTTCTAGTTTTTCACAATTTAGGTTCTTAATGCCACTGACTTTTTGTCCTGATTCCTCTGCCCTGTAGAACACTTAAATTCCAAAGAGCCCCATCCCTTGACAATCCTCATTAGCCACCCTGAATTGGAAGACTGTTTCTTTCTTCTTTATTAATTCACTTTTATACACTTTTTGAATGCACTTTTGTGGTGTGTGTGGGTGTATGTGTGTGGGTGTGGGTGGGTGGGTGGTGGGTATGGGTGTATGTGTGTGGGGGATTATGGGAGAATGGGTATTTGTATGTACACAGAAGAAGGAGTATGTGAGTACCTGTTGATGTGTGTGTGCTATGCAAGCTGCCAACGGGGAAAAGGAATCAAGAGTCCTACTTGCCTGTGAAGCCTCAGAAACACGACATGGCCAGGATGACGAGATACCTTCAAGGGTGCAATAGTGCCACTTTTGTCTTGAGGGTAACCAACAACTCTCTAAATGGACTTAAGGCCAACTCGCTAGGAAGGAATCAATTCCTGGTACTGTAAACCTAGCCAACTACCTTTGCCTCATGAGATCATGGACCCTAGAGCAGAACCTAGTACTGCTATTTTCCTAAAACCGGTGTGATTTCTAACTATATTCTAAGTGCTCATACCCACAGATAAGTGGAGCTCTCAACTCTGGTCAAAGAAGCATGTTTTTGCAGCAGTGAAGAAGAGAACCATCGTAGAAAGCCGCACCTGGTCAAAATGCAGGGGAAAATGCAGGTTGGGCTATGGAACGTCCAGCCCTAATTGGTATACTGACAACACAACCCCTATACCTACGACACAGGAAACATCATGGAGTAGGCATAAAGACTGTAAAAGCCAGAGTATCAGGATGTCTGCTATGAGAAAGTGTCTTCTGTATATGACAAAAAAAAAACAAAAAAACAAAAAACCTGTATCCATGAAATCTCAAAATCATGGTCACCTAAGCAGGACCTGCACAGTTATAACTCAAGCTGACATTCCAATGTGCTGGGGTAATTCTCATAGGCTCCGCCCCTAGATGAAGAGCCACAGACAATTATTAACTACTAAGAGAGAGTTCAGTAGTCTTCAGGCAAGAACTCCCTCCTTGATGGGTTAGTTAGTCCCTCCAAAAGGTCAGCTCTAAAAACATACATATACAAAAAACTACCAAGTGGACTTAGCAGGTTGTGTTTCTCTCTCTCTCTCTCTCTCTCTCTCTCTCTCTCTCTCTCTCTCTCTCTCTCTCTCTGTGTGTGTGTGTGTGTGTGTCTAAATATCAAAGAATAGGTCATGCATTTGAGAGGGAGTAGGAGGACATGGGAAGGGTTGTCGGAGAGAAAGAAGGGTGGAAATGATGTAAACATAGTACTTAGGTATAAAATTCTCAAAAATTTTAAAGGTAAATGAACTCTGTCTGTGTCCTTTATGACACCATCTCTCTCTGAGTCCAGAGCTCAGTGATTCATCTCCACTTCTGGATTACGAGGTTACACCACTATTCCCAGCATCACGACCTGCTACGTGGTCCTGATGTCAAACTCAGATCCTCACGCTTGTGAGAGAAGTACTCTAGGAGCCGGGCCACCTCCCTTTCTCTTACCTTTTAAAGACACAAATGGCCACATGCGATGTAACAGTGTTATTTTATGGAAAGAATAGAAACACTTTACTGTTGTAAAATGCTACATCACCATTTTAAAAATCACATTAAGTAGATATTTGGAATCTTCTAACATCCAGACATCCTACAACCTGACTGCTATTGACCTAACCAAACCTTGGAGCAAACTTGACAATACTGAGAACAGGGCAGTTTGCCTGAGTAGGTGAACTCAATACACATACATCACAAAGAGACCAAGCAGAAACCTCCAGCCACAGAAGAAAGCTTTTCTCTCATCGTAGAGCTACAGTCTGTTGCTCCAGATTGAAGATTAAGCTCTTGAGTGACCTCTGGACCACAAATAGAGGGCCTCTTGGTGTTGGAACTCCTTTTCATGAAATTGGCAATTGCATAGTCTGATTTCTCCAGACTCTGTCTTCTTTCCAATATGTTCCATTAGCAAAGCCTTTCATCACTAGATGAACTCTGCCTATAGGAGATTGATTTCCCCAGGCTTAAGACACAGCGACGTCTTGTGAAAGATCTTAGTTTCAAGGCAAGAAGGAAATTCTTGGGCCACAGAGCTCCCATTTCTCAGCCTGGTCAGTGCCTTGCTTTCAACACCCCTGCCGTGTTGGTTAGGTTTTTTGTCAAGTTGACACAAGCTAGAGTTATCTGGGAAGAGTGACTCTCAATTGAGGAAAAACCTGCATGACATCTGCCTGCAGGGAAATCCATAAGTGCATTTTCTTAATTCATGATTCCTATGGGTAGGCTCAGCTTACTGTGAGCAGTAAGCCTCATTGTTCCATGGCTTCTACCTCAGCTCCTGCATCCTGCCTTGAGCTCTTGCCCTGCCATCACTCTCAGCAATGGAGTATTACCTAAAAGTTATATACGATGAGACAAATACTTTCTTTCTCAGTTGCTTTTGGTCATGGTGTATTATCACAGCAATAGAAACCCTGAGACACCTGCTGAACAAAACCAGGCATGGTAGAGGTACAAGGTACCAAGAAAAAAAGAGACAATGGATTTATTTTCTCTTATTATTTTTTTGTTGTTCTTTTGTTTTATATTCGTTTGTTTTTGAGACAGGATCTTCCTACATACCCCAGGCTGACCTCAAACTTGAGAAGCTCCTGTCGAAGCCTTCCAACTGTCAGGATTACAATTGTGCACCATCCTTCCTGGCTTCCTGCTAGCTGCATCTTTAAAAGCTTTACAGATTGGATCTCAATACATGTGAGAAAAATGCAAACAAAGAAATGTAAATTTTAAGAGTAACAAATTACTTTGCTGCCCATACAGCTGATGAATCTTTCCTTTGGGAGGGTATAGTGAGTGGTTTTTTTTTTTTTTATTATTGTGACAACATACACAAAAATAGGTGATAAAAGCAAGTTAAAGGAGGAAAGGTTTATGTCCTTCACAACTTGAGAATTTGGCTGCAGGAGCTTCTGGCAACAGGTCACACTGCAACCACAGTTAGGATGCAAAGAGGGATAAATGCTGGTCACCCATTGGCATCTACCTTTTATTCATATCTGGATCACGACAGCTGTGTTTCCATTGTGGTTTAGATCCAGTCTCACAACCTTTGATCACTTACTCAACTCATTCTTTTTCTCAATAAATTGATTAAAATGATTCAACCAATTGGTTGATTCTGTATCACAAAGGCAGAACGTGGCCTCTAAATGTGGCACACTGAGACCAAAAGTCAGAACAAAGTCAGGACAGCTGTGGTGGTTTGGATGGGAATGGCTTCCATAGGCTCAGAGATTTACACGCTTAATCCCCAGGTTAAGTGTTTGGGAAGGATTGGGAGGTGTGGCCTTGTTAGAGGAGATGTGTCACTGAAAGTAGGCTTTGAGATTTCAAAAGCCTACACTAGGCACAGTTTCTATTTCACTCTGTTTCTGTCTTTCTCTCTGTTTGTCTGTGCCTCTGTCTCTGCCTCTCTCCTTTGCTACCTGAAAAATCAGAATATAGCTCTCAGTTACTTTTCCTGCTCCATGTCTACCTGTGTGCTGCCATGCTTCCCACCATGATGATAATGGGCTAAACCTCTGAAACTGCATACAAGCCCATATTAAAATGCTTTCCTTTCTAAGAGTTCCTTTGGTCATGGTGTCTCTTTACAGTAATAGAACAGTGACTAAGACAACATCCAAGCTATGGTTGTTATTATAACAGAAAGAATTTGATGTAGATTACTAACCATGTAAATGAAACAGTCTTTTATTACTGCTACAACAAATTATCACAGATTTAGTGACTTAGATAACACAGGTTTATTGAGCTCATTTTTGACCATGTCTATGTGTGTAGTTGAGGGGAGGGGGAAGAAGGGGGGATAAGTGCAGGTTCCTGCAGAAGCCAGAAGGTATCAGATCCTCTGATGCTGTAGTTATAGCCAGTTCTGAGCTGCCCGACCTAGGTGTTGGGGACTGAACTTGGGTCCTCTGTAAGAGCAGTATATGCATTTAACTGCTGAGCCATCTCTCAGCTCCCAACACAAATTTGTTACCTTACAGCTCTGAAGTCAGAAGTCCAAAATAGCCTCGCTGGGTTAAATCAGTCCTGACAGAACTATGTTCCTTTTGAAGCTAATCCCTAGGGACAAGCTGTTTCCTTGCCTTTCCCAGCTTCTAGAAGTCATCTGCACGTCTTGTGTCAGCGCTCCTCCTTCTCCCCATTGCTCTAACCCATACTCCATTCCTGCTTTTCTTTCTTGGAAACTTCCTTCCCTTCATGAGGACCTTGTGATTAACTAGGATAATTTTCCCATCTCAAATCAACTAATTGTGTCTGCAAAGCTTGGCCATGTCAGGTAACACAGTCACAGGTTTGGAGGATCAGAACATGGCTCTCTTTAGGAAAAGGCTATCCTAGAGAAACCCACATGGCAAAATTAAAACATTAATGTCTTACACTTTATAGAGTGAATGAGCAATTTTGGGGAGTACCAAGCTCCCCCAGGACTAGAGCAATAGGTATTCTTAGAAGCTTTACATGGAACCCACAGAACAAAACTTCCAACCCTCTGAGGATGGGGTACCAGTGGCTGTTTCTTCTGAAGGTGTACTGGGAGACAAAGGGCAAAGGAGCTGCAGCCCTCTGCACGGGAATAGCATCAGCTACAGAGGGACAAAGGGAGGTTTCTGATGCTGACCAAAACAGACAGGAAGCCCCAGGGAAACCACACCAAAGGATAATTATCTCTCTCCTTCTCATCTACCAGATCTCCTGTAGTGATTCTCACTGGCACAGCCTAACAGGGAACCAGCTGACAACAACAACAACAAAAAATGATGCACAGAAGGATCCCACGTCCTGTATCACCAGGCAGACAACAGAAGATGAATTTCAACTGCATGGAATACATCATTTCAAACTTCCTGTAGGGAAAACTCCAGATTCAGATCAATTTGCTGATAAATTTCACCAGATGCTTAAGAATGAAATAATATTACTTATACCTTAAAGTAATATTACTTTCCCAGAGAATAGAAAAGGTGGGATTATCTCTCATCTCTTTTATTTTTTTCTTTCTTTCCTTCTTTCTCTCTCTCTCTTTTTTTTTTTTTTTTTTTTTTTTTGGTTTTTCAAGACAGGGTTTCTCTGTGTAGCCCTGGCTGTCCTGGAACTCAGTCTGTAGACCAGGCTGGCCTCTCTTATCTCTTTTCTGAGGCTTCAATTTACCTTATTAGCAAAAGCTAACAAGATCATTATAAGAAAGGAAAGTTACAGGCCAGTATAGAATAGTGTTCTATTAGTTACTTTTATTATTGCAATGAAATGCCTGGCAGAAATGACCAAAGGGAGTAAAGGATTATTTTGGCTCATGGTTTGAGAGAGCATCGTGTTAGTGTGACCTGGTAGCAGGCTACTGTGCAGTGGCAGGAGCACGTGCTCATAGTAGTATCTGATGAACGCCTGTTCTCCAGCTAGGGACCAAGCATTCAAATACATGAGCCTATGGGGCCTTTCACAGTCAAAGTATGACCATGTTTTACATTCACGTAACAATGAAAAGAAACTTAAATCCATTTTACTGCTAATGTAGTTTATGAAACAAATAAAGCAATAACTGCAGAAAGAGAATATGCCATGTTGAAATGGACCTACTTTAATAAGCAAGAATGGTTTAAGACTTGAACAATCATAAAACCCATCTTAGGAATACTGTATAGGGTAAAACATGGCACAACCTAGGTAAATGTTTAAAAAGTAATTGGGTGGTATTCAACACATATTCATGACTAGACTTTCTACAAATAACTAAAACAATTTGAATTTTACAAGTGTAGCTACAAGGCACATACACCTTGTAATGGCTACTCCTGATTGTCAACTATATCTTGACATATATATTGTTCACTATATCGGGAATGAACTACAATCCAGAATTGGAAGGCTCACCTGTGATCCAGACCTTGAGGCTGGGAGATACAAGTTTCTGACCTAGATCTTGTCATGGAGATCTTGAGGCATAGTGGCTATGATTCCCAGGAGATTAAGGCAAGGAGATCTCTGAGTTCAAGGTCATCTGGGACAAAACAAGTCTCAGATCCAGGCGTGGTGGTACACATCTTAAATCTGGGACACATCTGCTGGAGACCTACATAAGGACATTGAAAGAAGGAAAATTTGTTCTTCTCCTGTTTGCATTTACTGGCCAGCACACCTGTTGGACTCTACTAGCCTTGTGGGACTGAGCAACTATTAGATACTTGGACTTCCCACTCACAGCTGCCCATTGTTGGGGAAATGGACTATAGATTGTAAGTCATAACAAATTCCCTTACTATATAGAGACTATCCATAAGTTCTGTGACTCTAGAGAACCCTGACTAATACACACCATGACTAAGTGCAGAAATTGTTCCTCTAGGGAGAAGGAACAAGGAGGAGCAATGAGGCCGTACAAAAGACAAAATTAAACACACATAGGCTGGAGAGAGGGCTCAGCATGTTGCTCTTGCACAGGACCCAGGTTCAGTTTCCAGCACCCAAATGGTGGCTCAGAACTATTCTTAAGACCACTTCAAGGAGATCCAAGGCCCTCTTCTGACCTCTGAGGGCACTAGGTATTCATGTGGTGAATATACATTCATGCCGGCAAATCATTCATACCCATAAAATAAGATAACTAAATCTAAAATAAAAGACAAATGGTGCATATCTGTCACATAAATGTTGCATATCTCTCTGGATGGATAGATAGATAGATAGATAGATAGATAGATAGATAGATCTCTATCATTGATGATGATATCAAAGATGATAGATAGATGATAGATGTATACGTACATACATGACAGACAGACAGACAGACAGACAGACAGACAGATAGATAGATAGATCTATCTCTATCATTGATGATGATATCAAAGATGATAGATAGATGATAGATGTATACGTACATACATGACAGACAGACAGACAGACAGACAGACAGATAGATAGATAGATAGATAGATAGATAGATGTAGATAGATGGTTGGACAGACAGAGGATCTGTAGGATCAGAAGTTCAAAGTCATCTTTACCTATACAGTGAGTTTGTGGGCAGCCTGGGCTACCAGAGTCCTGTCTTTAAAAACAACAACAGCAAAACTAGAACAACAAACAAACAGACAAGCCCCAGAGGCTGGAGAGATGGCTTGGTGGGTAGAAATTCTTGCTGTGCAAACAAGAGGACCTTAGATCTCAAACTTATGCAAAAAGCTGGGTGTTCCTGCAGGTAATCCTGGTTCTTGGACCGCAGAGACATGAGGACCGCTGGTGGATCCGACACGTCTACTGCGTTCATCATGCTTTCGACATCCAAGATGTTTAAAAAGAGAATACTCTAATCCTGAACAGCTCATTTAGGTCAGCTGACCTATTAAATCACAGTATAAAGATGAGGGCTGGAGAGATGTCGCAGCGGTTAAGAGAAGTCGCTGCTTTTGCAGAGGACCCAGGTTCAGTTCAGTTCCCAGCATCCACATGGCAACTCACAACCATCTACAACTGCAGTCTCAGGGAATCCAACACCACTTGGTCCCACGGGCATCAGACATGCATGTGGCGAACATGCATACATGCAGACAAAACACTCATATCTATAAAAACGTAAAAAAAAAAAAAAAACTATAAAAATGATGTGCCCCATGAGGTAGCAGAAATCAACATTCTTTTCTGGGTACCTGACACACGTTGACAGTAGTTTCAAGTGTGGATTTAGGGGCAAAAGGTATGTAGCCAGATAGCCTTAATTCATAGCTTAGCTTCTTCGGCTATTTGAACTTTGATCTTTTTCTTTATGAGAAAGCAAGTAATAACCCCAATGGTTGTTGAGCCAAAGGAATTATATACATCTATTAGAATTATATAACCATTTATATAATATATATAATATTATATATATATATATATATATATATATATATATATATATATAATTAGAATTATAGAATTGTGTAGCCAGTCACAATTCCAGATGAGTTACAGTGAACTTGTAAACCCTAAGGACAAAGAAAAAGATTCTGTCTGTAATGACATGGCAGCAGAGGGAGGGGCCTATGCACTTTCCAAATGCAGATGGGCTGCAGTTACTAGACCCTACCCTAACCTAATCATACACACAATGTAACGCTCCCCACTTCACACTGTATCCTGTCCTCCTTTCCTCCCAATTACCCATTTTCCTGCCTTCCCCACTGTAAATTCCTCTTCTGTTAGAATCAGACCTGCTGTGACGACACATGTAGATACCAGAGCATATGTTTAAGGGAAATTGAATAATAAATCTAATGCAAGCCAAACTAACAAGAGAGCGTTTTGTTCGTCAGTTGAGCTAGCAAGTGTTTCACCTGGCCTGCTCTGTCCCATGCTGATGATAGTTTATGCAGATGGTCAAATGATTAGGAACCCTCCCTTTGCAGTGTCAGCTCTGTATTCCTTAAAACTTGTCTTGCAGTAAGTCATGACTTCTGTAAGTCTCAGTCTCTGTGTACCTCTGTGTATAATGTACGTGATGCATATATAATGTGTCTATGTATAGTATATGTATGTGATGTATATATGTGTGTGTGTTTGTGTCCTTGTATATGTTGTATATGATATGTGTGTAATCTGTTGGTGTGTAGTATGTGTGTATGATGTGTGTGTAGGTGTTTATGTGTCTGTGTATATGTTGCATGGGTGTAATGATGTGTCTGTGTGTATTGCATGTGTTGTTGTGTATATGTTTATGTATCTGTGTTTATGTTATATGTGTGTAATAACATGTCTGTATGTAGTGTGTGTATGTGTTTATGTTGTATGTGTGTAATAACATGATTGTGTGTAGTGTGTGTATGTATGTGATGTGTATATGTGTCTGTTTATGTTGTATGTATGTGATAATATGTTTGCATGTAGTGTGTGTATGTGTCTGTGGATATGAGAGTGTAGGTACATGCATGTTGTGTAGCACATGCTGAGATCAGAGGACAACCTCATATGTTGGTCTTTGCCATTTACCTTCTTGCTTGCTGCTGTGTATGCCAAGCTATCTGGGCTGGAAACTTCTGGGGATTGTCTTATCTCTGCCCTGTCTCTCTCCATGGGAGTGCTGAGATTATAGATGCATACTACTGCATTCAGCTGTTGTTGGGTTCTAGGAACTCAAATCCATGTCTTCATCTTTGCACAGCAAGTGTTTTACCCACTGGGCCATCTTTCTAGCCACTCACTAAATTTTTGAAGACTCCCCAAATTTAACTAAAAATACCAGGCAGAACTTAATGAAGGTGCCCGTTCTGCACCTTCCCTCTAAGAAAATGCCAATGTTGGGCTCCTCTTACAACATAGGAAAACTGAAAATAAATTTAGAATTTTGTAATGTAAGAAGTCCCCAGTGGCTCAATTTCTACATACCCTCTCTAGCCCCAGATTTTTGACACTAAGGGTTTGTTCACTTTTGTCTGATCTTGCCTAAGATTGTGAGTGGTGGGTAGTCTGAGCTACTTGAACTAACTTTGCTCTCTCTCTCTCTCTCTCTCTCTCTCTCTCTCTCTCTTGTGTGTGTGTGTGTGTGTGTGTGTGTCTTCTGTGTCTCTCTGTCTCTGTGTCTCTCTGTCTCATTATTATTTGTCTGTCTGTTTGTTTGTTTGTTTGTTTTTCAGACAAGTTTTCTCCAGTCTGGTTCCAAATTCACAGAGATCTGTCTGTCTCTGCCTCCCAAGTGCTAAGATTAAGTGTGACACCAACACTCAACTAACTCTGCTTTCTTCATAATGGTGTTAGAGAGATCTCACAGCTTCCCTGTGCTAAGACACAAAAACTGATTTAACACTGAAGTTCTATCTGGTCTCTGTCAGGGTTGAATTTCCTGCTGTAAAGCTTTATGCATTGAGATCCCAGCATCTGGGGCTGAAAAGCTCCCATGGTTCCCCAGCCTATGGCTTGGAGTCTACTCGAGGCTTCACTGTGAGAAGCCTCATTCATTATTGAACCAGATTCTGGAGGTGTAAGAACATCTGAAGTTTAGCCTGAGCTAAAATTAAACTAAACATGATAGCATGTTTAATTCAAACTATCCAATGAATTTTTCATTGACTAGAATATGATGAATGAGTAAAACCAGTTTGGATGCCTTCGTTTTAATCACAGTCTCAAGCCAAGTTTTCCTCTTTGAATTTCTCCATAAAAATGGATGCTCTGTGTGTGTGTGTGTGTGTGTGGTGTATGTGGTGTGTGTCCATTTTAGTTCTTTTTATCTTATCTTCTTCCTTAAGCCTCCACCTGTCAGCTCTTCCCTTAGAAGTTTCTGTGCCTTTCTTATTTCTTTGTTCATGGACTGAGCATCTTCCTCTAAGAAACATCTGTGCACTTGGTGCTTTAAAAATGTTGACTGCAGCGCTTAGATTCCAGTTCCAGTTTTTGATGGCTGAAACTTCTCTGTGCATCATTGGCACTATCTGTTAACTGGACTCATAATTATTGGGGGAAGAGGAACACATTTATGGAGGTTCAACACCCATGCCTACCAGTTCCTCTGCTACTCTGTCTGTCTCCTGTCTGTCTGTCTATCTGTCTGTCTGTCTATGTATCATCTATCAATCTATCATCTATTATCTACCATCTATCTATCAATCTCTATCTATCTCTATCTATCTATATCTATCTATCTATCTATCTATATCTTATTACCTATCATCTATCTATCTATCTTATTACCTATCATCTATCTATCTATCTATCTATCTATCTATTACCTATCATCTATCTATCTATCTATCTATCTATCTAATTATCTATCAGTCAATCTATCTATCTATCTATCTATCTATCTATCTATCATCTATCAATCAATCAATCTATCTATCTATCATATATCTATCTATCTGTCATCTATTTTAGCAACACTGTAGGCCCTTGCATATTACAGCCAAGTACTGTACCTCTGAGCTACACATTCAGCCCATATTTAAAAAGGCTGTGACTCCCTTTGTCCCTTCTTATGCTTTGAAGGTATAGACACATTGTCAAGCTCAAGGAACCTGTGACAAAGCTGTGTTGGGATTCCAGATGTTCAGAGGATAGTCTGGCATGTGTGGTGGCCACAGTGTTTTTATTTCTTCCAGCTGATCCACTTCTCGGGGTCTTGTCTGATCAATACCTAACTATCACATACCTGGTAGATTGGAAAATGAGCCACCAGTCCATCTCAAACCAAGGGGTCTACCCATGTCAGCGTCTACCCATGAAATCTTGGCTGGGGTCTTTACATCTGAGGATTTGACAACCAATATCTTCCCACCCTGGGAATAGGAACCAACCTACAACATCAGCTCCTGTAATGGAAAGACCAGCTCCTAAACCTTTGAAGGCTGCCTGAAACCCCTGCTCTCAGACCTTGCCAATTGGGTGCCAGGGTCCTTTTACTATCTGCTCACGAATCTCAAGATCTTTATAGTGGCCCCATGAGGCTCCCCTTCCTTCTTCCCCCATCACCTCTCTTGTTAAAATTCATATTTTGTATCTAAGTAGCTTCAGGACTGCAATCTCTTTATGCGGTGTTTCGGCTGTGACATTGGGTAAATTATTTCAGCAATCTGAGTTAGCCCGGGCATTAAATTATAGTATGTTGTGAACATACTATACTTTATTATAGCATAATGTGAAATAGGGTTAAGGTATCTTTTCTGAGGTATGAGCATCCTGAGGAGTAAAACAGGGTTATTTGGCCATCATCATTCAGTGTTTAGGTTAAGTCTATCTGTCCTCAAGATAGAGATTCTAGAAATTTTCTTCTGCATAGGTAAATGTTCTAGTCCTTATTTCTATTTCATATCCCTTGTGCTATCGAGAATCACCCTTCTACTTACACAAACTATAGGATATTAGTCATTTTCTCTTTTTACTTTAAAACACACCTTTGCAGGAGAGATGACGGCTCAGTGGGAAAAGCGCTAGCCATACAAGCATGAATGAGGGCCAGGATTTGGATTCCCAGCAACCACTTAATACCTACCAGGCAGGCACGCTGCCTCGACTGTGATCCAGTACAGCAAGATAGGGATGCCTGGGCAAGCTGACTAGCTGGGCTAACTGAGTCAGTGAGCTATGGGTTCCAGCGAGAGAGTCTGCTTCAACACAGAAGGTGAAGAGGGGAGACCACACCAAGGTCAACTTCTGGCCTTCATCTGAACACTCATGCAGGCACCACATGGAAACATGTGCAAAAGCACTCCACCACATATACATGGGCAAAAAGAAACATGCAAACAAAACCAGCCAGGCGTGATAGTGCACACCTGTAGTCTCAGCAGGAGCATCTCTGTGAATTTGAGGCCAGCCTGGTTTACATAGTGAGTTTAAAACCAATTGGAATTATGAAATGAGAGCCTGTCTCTAACTAACTAAATGAATAATAAATTAATTCCACCTCTATAAAGTGCCCCCTTTGCCTTTGTATATTATGCCACTAGCTTGAAAGGCTGGATGATTTTCTTCAGTATAAAATGACTTGGAGACCAGAAAATGATGAAAATATTTTTAAAAGGGAACTGTCACCCTGCTGCTGTTATGGAACTTTGAAGCCATTGAATTTCAACCGTGTCAAGGTTCTGTCTTCTTGGTCCCTACGTGGATGGTAGATGCTGTGCTTGTCTAATGTGATTGATTTCACAGTCCTTTCTCGTGCTTGCTTCTTGCATTTTAGAAAACAAAATTGTTCCTTTGGCTGAAGAATTAGTTGTCACCTCTAACTGTGATATCCGATTCTGGGCACTAAGAAAGACCTCATAACCTCAGGGATGCAGTCACCTCATCCAGCAATGAGCTTCCTGTGCCTCTTCTATTCATATGGTTTATGGGGAGAGGGAGGGAGAGGAGTGAAGAAAGAAGGAAAGGGAAGGAGAGAGATTATGCTTGGAGCATCCTTACGATATAAAGCATCTATATGAAAATGAAGGGATTTCATATGAGTGGGCAAATGGCTTGGTAGAAAACTGAGTCATTTCGGGGACATTTCTATCCAGCTGACTCATCGTGCATCCCTCGTTTCCTGGAAACAGTCAAAGTGAATTTCTCAGTCACTGCTGCCTCTGGCTGGGGCCAGGTGACTCATTCTCAGCAGGGAATGATACCTCCCCCTGGGGGCGGGGCTAAGGATGCCCTCATCCCTCTGCCCGCTTCTGCTCTCTGGATGGCATGGCATGGGAATGATCTGCAAGCCACACATTAGTGTCAGAAATGCATTAAAGTGAGCTCTGCCTGAGTCTCATGCAGAAGGCCAATGTCCGTACCTGTTTCAAGCATCTAAGTAGAATGCTTACATCGATTGACAGGGCTCTTAACAGGCCTTGATGCTTCTTTTCTTTTTAATTGAGCAAATGCAAGACTATCATACCTACAGCATCTTTACTGTAGTCTTGCCGTGTGACTTGGTTTAAGCCGATGCTTTAGAGATGACTCACTCAGCTCTTCCTTAGTAATCTTCCTTACAAGTGACAAAATACAACTGATATCTTCTCAGCTAGGTAAGAAAGGCAATAATACTGTCCTCCTTTCAACTTATTTTGCTTCTTGACCATGGTCATCAGAGCTCTCTCTCTCTCCTCTCTCTTTCTCTGCATTACATGAATATATTTTTAAAAATGGGGTCTCTCATATGATTCAGTCTCAGAAACCCAAACAAAACATTTATACCTAGCTTTCAGCTCTTTCTAATCACTTAGCAATCAGGTTTCTTTCTAAACAACATGGTTCTCTGATTTCCTTTATTTGCAGTTAAGCAATGCTTTATGTAACCTAATCCACTGAGCTCTTGAACTCAAGACTCCCCTTCTTCTCCTTAGAGCACCCACAATCTCACCTTTCTCTTGGAACCTGTGCGTCCTCTGTTTCAACATGTTCTTTATTTTCTTTTGTGTGGGTTTGTTTGTTTGTTTTAGATTTCCCTTCCTTTATGTGTGTGAGTGTTTTTGCCTGCTTCTGTATCTGTGCACCACGTGTATGCTGGTGCCCACAGGTAGGAAGAGGGATGTCAGATTCCCTGGAGTAATGGAAGGTTCTGTGGGTCCTGGGAACCAGACCCAGGTCCTCTGATTTGAGAATGTGAGTCCACAGCTTCATTTTCATCAGCCCACAGTACCTTCGTATCAATTTGTATTTCCTTACTGTGAGCTGTCTCTTCCACCAATGGTCCCTGAAAGTTTCTCTCAAGCCTTTACCTCCTGGAGCTGTCCCTTCCTTAAGAGAAAGAATTGTAAGGTAATATCTCAATAATACAAGATAATAATATCTCAGTCATATAGAGGTCTGTTTCTCCTTTCCCATAAGAAACTGATACTATATCTTTTCTTGGTCTCCCCTCATGATTCAATTCTATCCCTAGATGATTTAACACATGCCATCAATTGTCAACTGAAGTAAAACAAATTACTTTTCAATTTTCTCTTTTTCTCTATTTCTCTAACTTGGCCAAATATTTAAATATTCCCATCAATGACTAGGTAGATCACTCTCGGACCCTTTGTCAGGAGTTGTGGGGTAAAAACAAAAAGATAATAACAGGGGAAGTGTAAGTGAGCTTGTCAGTAACCCAGCAGACCTGTCTACCTGGAACCACTAAGAACAGACTAATATGTACTATGATTTGTCTATTGTTTGTAAAACTTGACTCAGAATTGTGGAGAGGAATGAGCCAATATGTGTTGTAATGTGGAAAGGGTTTTGATAACGGAGAGATTTTGTACTTAAGAGCTGTTGATACTGGAGAATTAAGGAATTCAAACTTATCCTATGTGGGAAATACCATGAACAAAAGCACAGAAGTAAGGATATGAGAGTAATCACGGTGACTCCTGTTTGTCATCTACTCTTTATAAGCCTGCACTATGCCAATCAAGTGACCCTCGGAGCCTATGCGTCTCTAATTCATGGAATGTCATGGGCAGATGAGAAGGTACCACTCTGGAAAGCCAAGATGCTAGATAATAGACATGTGAGTCTAGAAGATGTTGACCTAGGCTATTATAGTTTGTCATAAGTAGCATGACAAACTTGGCAGTTGGACAAGATCTATCTTTGTGGCCTTGCTTCATAGTGTCAATGTGAGTCTAGAAACTATACTTAAACTTGCAGAGATTTGGTTTTCTTCTTGGTAATACGTGCTTAGCTGCAGCACCAACCTGCAAGACCGAAAGGTTTAAATGAGATAAAGTCTTTAAGCCTTTTACTTATGTGTGTGAGATACTACTGCAACAGTGCCAACTTGAAGGAAATCTATTCTCGAAGAGAGTTAATGAAATGCCTTGAGGCTTCAGGCTAAGGAGAGAGGAATCAGGATGGATCTGTAGATGGGTAAAAATGAAACTACAAGACATGGTGACTGATTTAAGAGCCCAAGCAGGGAAAGTCCAGACATTACACATTTAGGGGAATTTGAGAATAATAACATAACAGAAATCGAGAATGAGGAAGAGAACGGTTTTGGGCAGATGATGGAGTGAATTTGGATATTTTGGGTTTTGAGTGATAACTATATAAAGAAGTACATACTAAAAGCCTTGGCAAGAATGTCCAGAGTGAGTAGAAGAGAGGATTTAAACTGCATATCAATACTTATTGATAGGTAGAGATGAACTAAAATCTTGTGTCAAGTAATAAGGAGAGGGCTAGGACTGTCATGTAAGGGTGCACATGGTTGGAGAACATGGTTTGGGAAACAAGCCATTGAGGAAAGAGGGAACAAGCGGTAAAAGCAGACCCCTGGATCCAGAACAGATAAGGGATGCTCAAAGGAGGGCTGCTGTGCCCAGGGTGTAAGGGCTGGGAGAAGACTGAAGACTTCTCCAGGCCATTAAGTGGCATTATGGAACCCAAACTGGGAGGAGCCAGGTGGAAATAAGTGACAAGAAGATTTCCTATTTTTTGTTTTGTTTTTGTTTTGAAATAAAGTTACACAATGACATTTTGTCACTCTGACAAAACATTTGTATTCGGTTGGACTCTCTAGAGGAAAAAACTGAGAGAATTATCAATGTAAAAGGAACATGTATTAGATTAGTTTACACAAGAAAGACTGAGTAGTCCAATGATGGCTGCCTGAATCTTAGAAATATAAGAGAGCTTGATAACTGCTCTTTCCACAAAACTGGGTTCTTCAGAAATCTCAATCCAACAATGAAGACCTAGGCATTTCTGAAAGAGTCTCTGGTATTCGTTCATTCTGTGTTGGGAGGCCGAAGATGTTGGAGTCTGATGGGGATGATGGCAGCAATAGACACAATTACTCAACTATCAAAAACAAAGATGTCATGAAATCTGCAGGCAAATGGATGGAACTAGAAAATATTCTGGGCAAGGTAACCCCGACCTAGGAAGACAAGCATGGTATGCACTCACTTCTAAGTGGACATTAGCCATATAGTACAGTTAAATAACATGTAACGCCCAAGGGAGGATGCTTGAATCTCCCTAAAAAGGGGAAATAAAATAGACATCCAGGGAGGAAGAAGGGAGGACACTAGGTGAGAGAGGGGTTGGAGAGGGAACAGACAGAATCAGGTATGGGGAGGATGGTGGGACAGAGAACTGGAATCAGTCAGGGGGCACTTCTGGGACAAGCTAGAAAACTAGGACAGTGGAAACTCCCAGGAATCTATGATGGTGACCCTAGCTAAGACTTCTAGCAATAAGGGACTTGGAACATGAAATGGTCACCTCCTGTAACCGGCAAGACTTCCAATGGGGCAATGGTGATACCAACCCAGACACAAACCTATTGACTCATTTTTCCTGCCTGCACATGGATAAAAAGAGAGCAGAAAATGAGGGAATGGCCAACCAATGACCATGCAGTGAGTGAGAGCCCAGCCATGACACTATTAATAATATTCTGCTATACTTGCAGACAGGAGTCTAGCATAACAGTCTAGCATAACAGTTATCTCAGTGGCTTCACCTAGCAGCTAATGACAAGAAATACAGAGACCACAGACAAACGTTAGGCAGATTTGGGGGAATCTTGTGGAAGATGGGGAGAGAAGATTGAAAGAACCAGAAAGGTCAAGGACACAACAATAAAACCAACAGAATCAACTAACCTGGGCACATAGTAGGTCACAGAGACTGAACCACCAGCCAGAGAACATGCATGAGACAGACTTAGTTCCCCTACACATAGATAACAGACATAGAACTTAGTCCTTATGTGAGACCTCTAAAGGCAGGAGTGGGGGCTGTCTCTAACTCCGTTACCTACCTTGGGACCTGTTTCTCCTAACTGGACAGCTTTGTTGAGCTCAATAGAAGAAGATGAGCCCAGTCTTACTACAACTTGATAAGCCAAGGTGGGTTGATAGCCATGGGAGGTCTTTCTTCTCTCAGGATAAAGGGAGGCATAGAGGGAGGGGAGGGAAGGGAAGAGGGAGGAACTGGGACAAGAGGAGAGGGGAAGCTCCAATTGGGATGTGAATTAGTTAATGAAATAAATCAAGTCTTGTTCCTGTAAAGAGGAAGAAGGAGGAGGAAGAAGAAGAGGAGGAAGAGGAGGAAGAAGAGGAGGAAGGGGTAGCGGGAGGCAGGTGCCTTTAAATCTGAGCCACCTGTGGAATGGTGTCATTCATTCTAAGGGTGAGTCTTCACCGCCCCCCCCCCCCCCAGTTAATCCATTCTGGAAATGCCAGACATACCAAAAGGTATGACTCATCAATGGTTCCAGATCCTATCAAGTTGACAACGCAGATTCATCATCACAATATCCAAGAGAAACTGTATCAGAGATGAGATTTATTTTGGCTCATGGCTTCTGAGATTTCAATTCATGGCCAGCTGGCTGTGTTGTTTCTGAGCTGGGCTGAGACAGGAAGTTATGGTGGGAAGCCATGGCCGAGCAAAATCACTCACTTCATGGTGGTCAGGTTAGAGACAAAGACAAAAAAAGAAGGAAGAAGAGAGAGAGAGATCCAGGAGTAAGATATGCCTTTCAAAGACGTGGCCCTAAATAACCTACTTCCCTAAAGTATGCCTTACCTCTTTACAATCTCTTCAGTTATGAATTTATCAGTGGGATAACCTATTGATGAAGTTATTGTCATATGATGCAGTAGTCCCACCAAACGGAAACCAAGCCTTCAACTCATGGAATGTGCCTTCAGCCTGCCCTTCACCAGAGCATGACACACTTGGTGACCATTTTCTGTATGTGGATACTTTCCACCAAAATGATCCCCAGCTCCCTAAAAGGAATGTGGCCTTAGGTATCACCTCAAATACGGTAGTGACTTCCTGAGAGGAAAGATGGGCTGGCATAAAGGAGAGGAATATACAGGAAACCTCTGCTATATGAAACTTTAGGTTCTTAAATTTTAGAAAGAGGGGATGGTTCATGACTCTCTCAGGAGTGAAGTGGAGACGACAGGGACTCACTGTGTAGCTCTGGCTGGCCTGAAGCTCACTACATAGACTAAGCCGGCCTCGAACTCACTGAGATCCCTCCTGCCTCTGCTTCTTGAGTGTGGGAATTAAAGGGGTGTGCCAGTGTGTTCAGCCTCATGACCTTTCAAAGGCAGATATTGACTGAGCAGAAGATACTAACTAGAGCTGTAAGTGTCTGAAAAATGCAAGAGGAGGGAAACTAGCGTAACATTTAACAGGATGAGACTTGGATATAGGTTTACACAAATTCTACAGCTAGCAGCTGGCCACAGTACTTGACTGTAATGTTTAGTTCATCATTGGCTAGTTGGAAATAGAAATGGCTGCCACATAAAACTATCAAAAACTTGTGCTGTATTTGAGAATGATGATGATGATAGTGAAAAGTTAAAGTGTATTTCAGTTAAAAATGTGTTCTGATCAGACAAGTAATTTACACGGCTTTAATGGTCAGTAGCAGGGAGCAGAGAGACAGGGGCATGCTGGGCTTCATTCTGTAGCTCAACAGTATGTGAAGAACTTTCTGAGCTATTCCCTCCTGCTTAGTCTAGGTCATGAGGTAGCTATTGTCACGTGGGCTAGTTTAAAAACTTAAGGCACAAAAGAGTAGCACCGGTCATGTTTGTTGGCTATCTAAGCATCCTCATCAGACATTTCATGGTTGAGAACTGTATCATATGGCCACTCATATGATAGAGAGTCAACATACAGGCTTTGCTCTGCCCTCATTGGACACCGGCAAAGACAGGGTTAAGTTTAGTGTCAGAGATTTTCCTTATCTCTAAACCCCACAGAAACTCCGAAGGGTAGGCGTCTCTTATACATACAGCCATCAGAGTATGTAACAGAGAGTCTTTAGAATTAAGTATATTTAAGAATAGCATTGTAATAAGAATGTTTATGACATAATAAGTTGTGTGTATGTCTAAGAGGCTGAGGCAAACAGAACTTCTTAAAGGCAAAATGAGAAAGACTACATAAGTTGTTTGGAACCTTCTTTGATACAAGGATCAAATAATAAGGGCTGTGTCAGACCAAGGTTGATTAGGTAGCTGTTGAACATGTGTTTTATAGAAGTATCTTCTGTATTAGATCTCAATGACCATTGCGTGATATTATAGTCCTGATAAGGCCTGTTAGAAATAGTTTTGGATACCAGACATATCTGCATGAACTTACCATCCTTATACATTATTTTTTTTGTTGTTAGGAATGGACACAAATGACTCCATATTCACTCTGACTGTTTCCATAATTCCAACACTTTATTTATTTTATCTATATTCCCTACAAGAATCTTGCTCTATAGCTTCTAACAACATAGTCTAGTTTTGCCTGTTTTCATGGAACATTTGAATGGAATTGTGTGAGTTATACAGTACACAGTCCAGGATCTTTTCATAGGATCCAGATGGGAAGTGTATCTTAAGAACGGAATAGAGGTTTCATTATAAGAACGGAGTTAAAGACCTAATACAGATCAAAATAGAATTGGGAGGTGACTTGCTGTTAAGATTTGAAATTGTAGCTTAATATTCCAAGTCTCTTCCCACTGGCTAAGATCATCTCGGACCATTAACAATGGCTCATTTTTAAAAACCTGTAGGATTGTCTTTCTATAGAAAAGCATATAGATACAAAATAACAAAATCTTGCTTGTCCATCAGGGAGCTCACAAAGTCTTTAAGGTGAATCTTAGCATCCCATAGGGACTTTGGGACATCCAAGTACAACACTCTGTCCTATAAACCTGGGTCAGGGCTAAGAATACAGTGAAAAGTCACACTGTCCCAGTCATGGAACGAGAAGCATAAACTATGCTAGCAATCTCTTTTTCTTCTTCTTAGACACAGTTTAGAAGGAGGAAGAGGAAGAGGATGGAAAGGAGAAAGAAGAGAAGAAACATAGACAAAAAAGTAACCAATGATGTAAGCTATATTCCTATTATGGTTTAAATCTAAAAATATCCCTTGAAAGCTAATGTATGAAAGGCTAGGTTGCCAGCTGAAGGACTTTTGAGAGGTCATTGGATCATGAGGGCTCCAGGTGAAGCCATTGACTCATCTGTTGATGACTTCATAACTGAATGGACTGTTGGAAGCTAGAGTCTCACCAAAGGGACTAAATAGGTCCTTTTGGGTGCACCATGTCCACAGACCCTTCCTTTGTATCTCTATGCTCCATTGCTTCTGTGAAGCAAGCAACTTCCTGGTTCTATGATCTTTCCTATGATGTTTTAACTCACCATAGTCCTGGACACACAGAGTCAGGTGACCATAAATTGAAATAGTGAATTAAAATAAATCCTGCCGCTCTTAAGTTGGCATTCCCAGGTGTTTTGTTGTAGTCATGAGAAAGTAGCTAAACTAATCCCCTTTGAGGTCCTATCTCCTTAGTAACACTACCAGGTCCACACTCACTCATGACAAAGGCCTTGTTCGTCCACCCAGAGGTGTTTTCGGACATAGAGTCGACCTAGTTATTTTATTGGTTTCTATTTCCACCAAGTCATGCCAGAGTTGTTTTCCTAAAATATCCAGATTATATCACTGCTATACTTATAAACATCTGATGGTTCCTTGCTACCAACATCATAAAGTAAGTACAGATTCCATAATTCGACGATGTTCTCCGTCACAGAAACGTCTGAAATTCCTCCTTAGTGTTGTAACACAAAACAAAAGAAAGAACTTATGCCACCAGATCCTGCGATTCCAAATTACTCTGGAATTTCCTGGCTTTTCTCCCATTGAGATGACTCTTTTCTTTCAAAGCTTACTGGTTCTCCCTTTCCCCACAGCCTCTGACCACAGCCTCACACAGACTCATTTCAGTCTGGTGCAGGGTGCTCCACGGTTCATGTAACCTTCTGGAACCACTCAAGGTCATTGCCTTTCCCTCACAGGCACCTCCAGTAAATCTCATTCAAACTCTGTTCTGAAAATAGCTGTGGCAGGGAACCAAGAGGTCAGACTAGAAATCAAAGCACAGCAGATAGAGTACTCCCTACCAAGGACAGAACCGTATCTGTGAACTTTATAATTGGAAGACTTTAAGAAAAAAAAAAAAAAAACACGAGTGTATTGGAGCTGGAGAGATGGCTCAGCAGTACTGACTGCTCCACCAGAGGACCCGGGTTCAATTCCCAGCGCCCACATGCCAGATCACAACTCTCTGTAACTCTAGGTCTAGGGGATCCCACACCCCCATAAATGCAGGCAAAATACCCATGCATGAGAAATAAAATAATAAATAAAAATTTTTAAAAAGAACAAAGAGTATACACCCACAAATACAACATTAAATAGGTAATTGACGATTGTTTACAAATGAATGAAAAGCTAGGCGATATGACAAACATAATGCAGAAAAAGTTACATAATGTTTGAAAACAAGCATCCATCTACGGTTCTTTTATTTTGACAGCATGACAGTTATTTTATAGCATGTCAGGGAGTGTGTAGAAAGATGACTCAGCCTCCTTTCTAGCAAGATGGACTACTCTTGTCGACACCAAATTATTGCTTATTAATAGTTGCTTTTTTCAGCCTTAGGATATCTTGTGGCTGCTTCTTAAGTCTCCGTAGGATTGAGGGCTCCCTTTTGTAGTGGTTAATCTTAAATATTCGGAGCTGAGTTCCCTCGTGAGCCAGCGTGTCATCAGCTCCCTCGTTGTGCTAAGTTTTCTGTTAAATTGGTTGGAGCCACTGTTCATGACAAATCAAGAGAGCCCTGAGATTATTTTTTCAATATGTTATTAAGCTTTTCTTTTCTCCTTCACTCATGGGATCATGGACTAAGTCAAAGACTTTCTAGTTATTTTTACTTAATGGATAATGTAAAATGAATTTCTGATTTTTGTATAATCTCACTGTGTGTGTGTGTGTGGTGTGTGTGTCTAGTGTGCATTTGAGGAGTATATGTATGTATATGTATATATGTGTATTTGCATGTGTACAGGTGTGGATTCATGTGCGATGTGTGCACATACACACGGATACAAGAGGTCAACAACAGCTGTCTTTCTCAATCAATTTCCACATGATTTTTTTGAAATTAATTTTTTTATTGGAGATTTTATTTACATTTCGGATGTTACCCCTTTCCCCATTCCCCCCACCCAGAAACTCCCTATCCCATCCCCCCTCCTCCTGCTTCTATGAGGATGCGCCCCCACCTACCCACCCACTCCTACCTCCCCATCTTCGAATTCTCCCACACTGGGGCATCCAGCCTTCATGGGACCAAGGACCTCCTCTCCTACCTATGCCTAACAAGGCCATCCTCCCTTACATATACAGCTGGAGCCATGGGTCCCTCCCTATGTGCTCCCAGGTTGGTGGTTTAGACCCTGGGAACTCTGGTTAGTATTGTTGCTCTCCTTATGGGGCCACAAACCCCTTCAGCTCCTTCAGTCTTTTCAGTAACTCCTCCATTGAGAACCCATTGATCAGTTCAATGGTTAGCTGTGAGCATCTGCCTCTGTATACATTAGGCTCTGGCAGACCTCTAAGGAGACAGCTATCTAAGACTCCTGTCAGCATATACTTCCTGACATCCACATCAGTGTCTGCCTTTGGTGACTACACATGGGATGGATCCCCAGGTGGAGCAGTCCACATGACTTTTTGAGACAAGGTCATTCACTGAACCTGGAGTTCTCCAATTACGCTAGACTGGCTCACCAATAGGCCTGCAGGATTCTCCTATCTCTGCCTTCTGAGTGCAAGATTATAAGCATGGGACATCATATCAAGTTTTTTTTCTGTGAATGCTAAGGATCAAATCCGTGTGTGAGAAACAAGATTTATTTACTGAGCTGTGTCTCTAGCCTTTGACAATTCTTTTCCTGTAATATATACTATCTGGAAACAATTGGAAGTAGGCTTCACTTATAATTATGTGTACTGTATGATTAACTACATTCCCAGCAAGAGAAAATTTCTCACTTGGTTAGGCACTTTCCTCTGTTCACAAAAAACCTCACTTGCCAGTAGTTTTGAACACACAGAAAAACTATAAGCATGGCATAGCACATGCACATATACTCTCGGTCCTAAATTGACAGTTTAAGAAAATGTGTTTAGTTTATTTTTGTTATGTTTTGTGTGTGGTGTGTGTATGCTTGTATCTTTTCCTGTATCATTTGAGCCTGTACTGTGTGTGCCACTTTAAACATTAGTTTGCATTTTCTAAGAAAGGAGTCATAACACAGCATAGCCATTAAATCCAGTAAATCTTTACACTGATACGGTTTTATCTAGAGTCTATAGTCCTACTCACCAACTGCACCAGTAACGTCTGCCATAGCTATTTCGTCTCACTTACTCTCTGTATTCCCTGTGCATCTGTGATCATTATGCCCAATAGTAATGAATTAAGCGGGGAAATATTTGGTTCATGGTTGCAGGAGTTTCCAGTTCATTGTAGTAAGGAAGATATGGCAGGCCAGCTCAGTTCTAGGTGGCAGATGTGTATGACAGAAGTGTTTCCAGCACAGTGGGTGTCTTAGTTTGGGTTTTATTGCTGTGACGAGACACCATAACCAAGGCAAGTCTTATAAAGGACAGCATGCAATTAGGGCTGACTGATAGTTTCAGAGGTTTAGTCTACTATCATTGTCATGATTTGAATATGGGTGGAGTAGGTGTGTCACTGTGGGTGTGGGCTTTAAGACCCTCATCCTAGCTCCCTGGAAGTCAGTATTCTGCTAGCAGCCTTCAGATGAAGATGTAGAACTCTCAACTCCTCCTGTTCCATGCTTGTCTGGATGCTGCCCCGTTCCTGTAAGCCAGCCCCAATTAAATGTTGTCCTTATAAGAGTTGCCTTGGTCATGGTGTCTGATCACAGCAGTAAATCTCTAACTAAGACAATAATCGTGGAAAATATCATGGTAGTGTCCAGGCAACATGGTACTGGAGGAACCAAGAGTTTTACAACTTGATCCAAAGGCAGCAGGAAACTGTATATCATACTGTGTGCAATTTGAGCATATATGAGTCCTCAAAGCCCGCCTACTCAATGATATACTTCCTCATCAAGGCCACACTCCGAATAAAGCCACTCCCCATAACCAAGCATTTAAACTCATGAGTCTATGGGAGCCATTCCTATTTAAACCATCAAAGTGGACCAGGAATCAGAGAGGTCAAAGCCAAGAATAACCTTCAAAGGCCTGCCCCTAAAGTCTACTTCCTTCAGTAAGGCCCAATGTGCTAATGATTCTACAGACTCCTAAAATCACACCCTCAGATGGAAAACAAGAATTCAGAACTCGAGCCTGTGGGGAACACTTCAGATTCAAACCAGAACAGTGCTAATTGTAGAATCATGGGCAGTATTTCATGTTTCATTTAGTCTCCTGTAATCCAGAGACATCCCTTGGCTTTGTGTTTTCTTGTATGAGGCTATTTTTGTAGTATAATGGCCAGTTACCTTCTAGGGTGACCTTCAGTATTGGTTTATGTGACATTTCCTTATGAATATTTGGGTAATGAATTTAGGCAGGAATGCTATTGAAGTTACGCTGTGTCATAAGCACAGAACAATAGTTCGTGGCTTCTGGGAGCCTTATTTAAGAATGTGTTTCAAATGCAAACAGTCAGAAAGAGAAAGTATCTGTGCATTCCGGAGGATTTGTGGACATCCAGGTAAGAACCTTTGCCCTACATAAGCACAAGAGGAAACACAAAATGTTGCTGTGTCTACTCTTGATGTCACCTTTGACCTTGCAGTGAATGTGACCCTGGAGGTTCCTTCATATACCTTTGTTTCTAACTCACATCTTAGTTACATTTTAATATGAGAGTTTCTTCCTTTCTCCCTTCTGGTTTCGTGTGCACACCTAACATGGTTGTTTCATGTGGAAATGTGTTCACTTTGTTTCCCTTGAGTTATAATCCATTTCTGTCATTATAGTCTATATGGCTCAAACTCTTTAATGGGGTGCATTTCACTTGGCCCTGTACCCTTTGCGATGTCTTCATTTCTTTTTATTTATTTATTTATTTATTTTTTTTATTTTTTTGATTCTTTCTTAACCAACACAATCACCTAGTTCAAAGACTTTCTTGTACTTCCCCTTTCTGCTGTGTCAGAGATGTGTATTTCTCTAAAGACGCATGCATTCTCTAATAGGTAAAGAGGCTTAGAGACCAAGGTTGAGATGCTATGTGTACTTCCTGCTGCAGGAGTAGCATCATTCCTTGACCCTGCAGCAACCAGAGCTGGGTTGCAGGAGCCTCCTGTAGCAGGTGAACACAATGTGTCCTCTTACATTCTGAATTTGGACTCCTCTTCATCTACTCCTTTCAAATACCTTTAGGTTCACTTGTTTGCTATCTGGTAATGCATTAGTACAGCTGCAGAATGTTTATTCTTCTATAGCCCTGAAAAATAAGCCTGCTAAATACAGTTCAGATTTTCTTCTGTTTGTTTAGCATCTTTGTCATTTTTAGACTAGCAAATCATTTTAAAAACAAAACTGCTTTTCTTAATTGGGGATGTATCTTCTGCTGTTATTTTGATAACAATTTTTCCAGAAAATTTTGTGAGGTTTTCCACACTTATTTTTTTGAGTGAGTTTATTAGAATATGTCTCATGCATCATAGCACATAACTCACCTATTTGAAGTGCAAAATGCAATAACTATTAACATATTCAAAGAATCTTCATCTGTCTCCACTCTCAAAACAAGGATATATGCTCCACTATGTTCATAGCAGCTTTATTTATAATAGCCAGAAACTGGAAAGAACCCAGATGCCCTTCAACAGAGGAATGGATACAAAAAATGTGGTACATTTACACAATGGAATATTACTCAGCTATTAAAAACAATGAATTCGATAAATTCTTATGTAAATGGATGGAACTAGAAAATATCATCCTGAGTGAAGTAACCCAATCACAAAAGAACATACATGGTATTCACTCACTGATTATTGGATTTTAGCCCAGAAGCTTGAAATACCCAAGATTCAACTCACAGACCACATAAAGCTCATGACGAATGATGACCAAGTCAGGGGTGGGGGGGCTTCAGTCCTTCTTAGAAGAAGTAACAAAATACTCGAGGGAGCAAATATGGAGACAAAGTACAGGACAGAAACCGAAGGAGGGGCCGTTTGCAGACCATTCCACCGGGGTATCCATTCCATGTGCAGTCACCTAAAGTAGACGTTGATGTGGATGTCAGGAAGTACATGCTGACAGGAGCCTGATATAGCTGTCTCCTTAGAGGTCTGCAAGAATCTGACATATTCAGAGGCAGATGCTCACAGCTAACCATTAAACTGATCTGGGGTTCCCAACAGAGAAGATAGAGTGAAGCTGAAGGAGTTGAGAGGATTCGTGACACCATGAGGAAAGCAACAATACCAACCAACCAGAGCCCCCAGGGTCTAAACCACCAGCCTGGGAGCGCTTAGGGAGGGACCCATGGCTCCAGCTATATATGCAAGGGAGCTATTTATAAGTGGGAGAAGAGATCCTTGGTCCCATGAAGGCTGGACATCATAAGGGGTGGTATTCGAGGGTGGGGAGGAGAGGTACAGGGGAGGGTGGTGGGAGTACACCATCATAGAGGCAAGAGGAGGGGGGAAGGGATAGGGAGTTCCTGGGAGGGAGGGGAGAAAAGGGGGTAAGGGGAAAACATCTGAAATGTAAATAAAATTTCCAATAAAAAAAAGTTTGCTTATTTCTCTTTATTTGTGTGTGTGTATGTGTGTGGGTGCATGAATGTGTGTGCACGCGTGCACATGAGTGTGTATGCATACATACACACATGTGGAAGTCAGATGCTAACCTTCAGGAGTTTGTTCTTTCCTTCACCCACTGTGGTCCAGGAGTCAAACTCACATGATCAGGTTTGGCATCGAGTGCATTTACCTGCTGAACCATCTTGCCACCTCTACCACAATTAATATTTAGTTTTTATTTACTCCAAAGTGACCTATGCATTCCTTAGTCATCATTTCATTTCCAGATCTCCCCAGACCTAGGCAACCCTCAAGTCGTTCTGTCTCTAGATTTGCCATTTCATACAGATCGAATTATTAAATACTTTCTTGTGCCTGTCTTTCTTTCTTTCTTTTCTTTCTTTCTTTCTTTCTTTCTTTCTTTTCTTTCTTCTTTCTTTCTTTCTTTCTTTTCTTTCTTTCTTCTTTCTTTCTTTCTTTCCTTTCCTTTCCTTTCTCTTCCTTCCTTCCTTCCTTCCTTTTCCTTCCTTCCTTCCTTCCTTCCTTCCTTTCTTTCTTCCTTTCCTTTCTTCTTTCTGTCTTTCTGTCTTTCTGTCTTCTTCTGTCTTTCTTTTTGGCTTATCTTCAATTTTCAGGGATTTGGACATGTGGATATTACTTTCTTTTCACTCATGAATAATATTCCATTGTATGGCTATGCCATGTTTTCTTAGTCAGCCACTGCTTTGACGTTTGGATTTCTCCTTACATTTTGGCTTAATGGACAATGCTGCCTCAAACACTTGCGGACAGATTATGGACATGTGTTCTCATTTCCCTGGGTAGACTAGCCATGTTGAACTGAAGGTCTTGTGTGTAAACTCAAGAACCACCAGGCTGTTTTCTAGAGCAGCTGGCCATCTTCATCAGCAGTGTGATGGCTCCAGTTTCTCTGCACTATCCAAACACTGTCATCTGTGTCTTTAGTTAAAGGTATCGAGAGGCATTTCATTGTGTCCTTAATTTGCATTTCTCTAAAGGCTAATGATTAAAGCATCTCTTTGTATGCCAGCTGGTCTTTTGTATATATTGCTTTATGGAATCACCTATTCATGTCTGCCTATTCTTATTTTTAACTTAGAATGGTTTTGGTTGTGTCCTTAGTATTTTTGTATTGCTGTGATTAAACACCAAGACCAAGCTGACTTATAGAAGGAAGGGTTTTGACAGTCTTACAGAACTAAGGAAAGAGTCCATCATCATCAGGTGGGGAAGGCCTGGCAGTAGAGTAAGCAGGCACGGTGCCTGGGGGGAGCACCTGGCACCTCACAACTCAAACCAAAAACAGGAAGCAGAAAACACAAACTTGAAATGCCACAAATCTTTAAACTCTTGAAACTGGTCCCCAGTGAACCTACTTCCTCCATAACCCCTAAGCCTCCCAGACAGGATCACCAACTGTGACCAAGCATTTAAGTGTCGGAAAATATGAAGGACATCTTATTCAAACCACTGTAGGCTTTCCTAGGTCCATTGAACTTACATATGAATTTTAGGATCAACCTGTTAATTCTAGATGTTAGCAAGTGGGTGGAATCTTGTACATCTATCTGGAGAACAACTGTCTCTCTTAGCTAGTTCTTTTGGTCTGTAAACATGGGTTATCCTTCATGTTAGACTTTTCTTTCATCTCTTTCCAAAATGGCCCATAGTCTTTGGGGTGTAACTTTTATATTCTGCCAATCTATTCCCAAGTGTTTTGATTTTTCATTTTACATTAAATTTAACTCTTACTTTAATTCTTGACTAGTGCATTTATATTGTATACAGCTGACTTCTTTTTAAAAAAAATTGTCCTTCTATCTTCAATTTTACTAGACCTCTTTCATTTCATGTTTGTGAGTTGAATATGTGACATATTAAATTTTTTTGAAAAGCCTAGTTGGGTGTGGTGGCACACACTTTTAATTCCAGCACTCAGAAAGCAGAGGCAGGTGAATCTGAGTTCAAGGCTAGCCTGGCTACAGAGTGAATTTCAGGACAGTCAGGCTATACAGAAAGACACTCTCTTAAAAAACCATAAAAATTTCAAAACATAAAAATTATATTTAAAAGTATTAATATTATCATTTTATGTCTACTGAGTAGAAAAATTCTCTGCAAACTAGCTTCTAGATATGCATTTACTTCATTTTTCTACCTATCTTAGTCAGGGTTTCTATTGCTGTGATGAAACACCATGACCAAAAGCAAGTTGGGGAGGAAAGGGTTTATTTGGCTTTTACTTCTATATCATAGTCTATCACTGAAGAAAGTCAGGGCAGAAAAATAGAGGCAGGAGCTGATACAGAGGCCATGGAGGAGTGCTGCTTACTGGCTTGCTCATCAGGACTTGTTCATGAGGATTGCTTTCTTATAGATCTCCAGGACCCCAGCCTGGGGATGGCACCACCCATGATGGGCTGGGCCCGCCCCATTGATCAGTAATTAAGAAAAACCCTACAGGTTTGCATAAAACCCCATCTTATGGAGGCGTTGTCTTAATTGAGATTCCCTTCTGTCCGAAGGGAATCTAGCTTGTGTCAAGTTGAATACAAACTATCTAGCACACTATCACTATTCATGCTTTTAATTCTAGCTCTGGATATACCCGGGACACCGATTGTGTTTCTCGGTAAAGTATCAAGTGCTGAACTTGACCATCATGATACTGAGTCAGTCGATAAGCTTAGGAGGATTTGGAGAAATTACTTCTATTCCAAAAACCATACGTTGGAGCTCTTGAAAGGCATGTCAACATATGCCACCAAAGCCAAATGTATCCGTAACTCAGTTTTCCCTTAAGTGGACCTCCAGAGAGCCCACAACCACTCCAGTGACACCCGGTGAAGGAGACGTGTGACAGATAAAGAGCTTTGGAGTAAAAGGGTACACCATTGGGTTTAACCAATTGTCATTAAAAACTAGCTCACTCCTGAAAAATTTACCAAACATACGACCATGTGGCCGCTGGTACAGAAAGAAGGGGTCATGCTAGTACAAAGGTTTAAGGTTTAAACTTCACTAAAGCCACTGAAAATCCACCCTCAGATGAGCCACGCTCCAGTGGACGGTCCCACATCCACAAGTTTATGGGCAGCATAGACTGGATTTGGTGGGTTATTTTAAAAAACTAACTAACTCACTCGCTCACTCACTAACAAAATAAAATCTAAGACCTGTTCAACCGGAGGGAAATCATGCCTAGTACTGATAACCTACCCAGGGCTAGTGAGGTTATGGCTCTTGAAGAGAACCTACAGCTACCACTTTACTAAGCCAGCACAACCCCTAATACACTCTAATATTTGTTCTTTATACCCAATATAAACGTAGTCCCACCAGGGAACACTGTGGAAGAGTAAGCAGAAAGATTGTAAGAGCCAGGGGAACTGGAGTTTGCCATAAGATTGTGTGTTCCAGGAATGTGAGACGCTCGACCCTATACAAAGAACACTAGCAACGGAAAGATGTCGAGATCCGAGATCGGGAGAGAGAGTCTTTGCCAGGGAAGAGCTCACCAACTGAGCTATGCAATCCCACATGGTTAGCCCAGAAAACATATACACAAGGAACACTGTACAAACTGAGCAGGTTGTGTTCATTATTTAGGTACACTCGTACACATGTGCACACATTTGCACACACACACATTCCTATGTAACAGCATTTAATGAAATGGAGTTCATGATTTGAAAGAATGCAAAGAGAGACAAAAGGGAATATTTGGAGAGGGAAAAAAAGGAAAGGGAAAGTGGTTTAATTTGTATTTTTATTGTTTTTTTTTTTTGAGACAGGTTTTCTCTATGAGCCCTGGCTGTCCTAGACTCCCTTTGTGGACTAGGCTGTCCTCACACTCAAAGAGATCCACCTGCCTCTCCCTCCCAAGTGCCAGGATTAAAAAGCAAGTATCATTCATGCCTGGTTTGATTTAATTATTTTATAATCTCAAAAATACAAGAAGTAGGTTTTTTTTTTTTTTAATTATAAAAGCAAAAAGATGAGGGCCTAAAGATAGAAGGTGATGTGGGGTAGATCAGAGAAGAGTTTGGGTGCGCATTGGGGTGGGATGTAACAAAAATACATTGCATGATATATGGAATTCTTGCAGAATTAATAGAATAATTATATTTAAAATTTTTCTTAAAGAGATAGATGGTTCAGCAGTTAAGAGGACTTATTGCTCTGGAAGAGAACACCCAGGTTCAGTTCCCAGCATCCACATGACAGATCACAACAGTCTAAAATTCCACTTCCAGGGATCCAACCCCCTCCTCTGATCTCTGAAGGCACCAGCGCCCATGTGGTATATAGACATACATAAAAGCAAAACATCATATACATAAAATAAGCAAATATAAATTAAACTTTTTAAAAAGTCAAAAATAACCCTTTTACTTTACATCTTGAGTTTGTTTCCTTATTTGCAAAATAAGAAGAGTATTTGGCATTTGCTTTGTCAAGCCCAACAACATTTTGACAGATATTGAAGTTCTATCTTTGATTGTTGATTTTGTAATACTAAGGATTGAACCCAGGGCTTTGCATATGCTTGGCAAGCTCTCCTCCACTGAGCTATACTTCCCAGCCCAAATTTATGAGTGTTTCACAAAAGCATGATTATTTAATGAACCATTACCGTTTATTCTTGTTTACACTGGGGGAATGGGTGGTTTTTAATTGTTGTTGTTTTGTTTTGTTTTTTTTACGTTCCTGTGTCTTGATGGGTTTTATTGTGTAGCCCAAACTACCCTTGATATTGTGATCCTCCCGAGTGCTAGCATCATGGGTGTGTACCACCTTGCTTGGCCCCATGTATACTTTCAAGAGTTCCCAAGCTACTTTGAGTGTGGGTCACACTGAAGGGAAACCAAGACAAGCTGTAGAGCCATAAGCAAAACAAAAAAATGGTTGTTAAAAGCTTTTAGACTTTATTTAGTTTGTTACACAGTGGAAGATAACAGATACTACATCCCTCTTTCCAACTTAAGCCCTCTCTGCCCAATCCAAACTGAACTTCCCCTTGTTCATGAACACACTTGGCACAAATTCTACACGGCTGCATTTTTCTTAGTTATTTCTTCCACCAGAAATGTCCTCGTACATTGAAATCTTATCCATCCTTTAAGGGCTCATTCAGAGTGCCATTTCTGTGATGCTCTCCTAATGGTCTTAATTAGTCTTGGTGTCTTCTTCCTCTAAATGTTAGAGAACTTTGTTCTTAGCACTTACGATACTTATTGCCAAGGCTAGCATTCAATATATTTATCAACTGGCAACAACCAAATCTGACTGCTCAAAAGAGAAGTCTCCTGGATGATCAGACTCACCCTCTGCCCCGAAGCAGAGCTGCTTTCAGACATTCTCAGTCACTCTACTAACTCAGATGCATCCTTGGGCCGGGGACACCTCCGCTATTTTAGTGTCCGCTTCTTTGGCGGAAATCACGTTGTTTTTTGTTGCTGCTGTTGTCGTTCTGGACATAAGCTCAATGTATTATTTTATGAATAGTTTGTGAGGCCAGACAGGATGGTCGAGCAAGACAGGAAG